>JAQISU010000052.1:3582500-4097500 GCA_029339505.1 Unio delphinus
CTATATCACTCTAGATTGGCACCGTAAGCTTTCTAAACTATATCACTCTAGATTGGCACCGTAAGCTTTCTAAACTATATCACTCTAGATTGGCATCGTTAGCTTTCTTAACTATATCACTCTAGATTGGCACCGTAAGCTTTCTAAACTATATCACTCTAGATTGGCACTGTAAGCTTTCTAAACTATATCACACTAGATTGGCACCGTAAGCTTTCTAAACTATATCACTCTAGATTGGCACCGTAAGCTTTCTAAACTATATCACTATAGATTGGCACCGTAAGCTTTCTTAGCTATATCACTCTAGATTGGCACTGTAAGCTTTCTAAGCTATATCACTCTAGATTGGCACCGTAAGCTTTCTAAACTATATCACTCTAGATTGGCACCGTAAGCTTTCTAAACTATATCACTCTAGATTGGCACCGTAAGCTTTCTAAACTATATTACTCTAGATTGGCACTGTAAGCTTTCTAAACTATGTCACTCTAGATTGGCACTTTAAGCTTTCTAAACTATATCACTCTAGATTGGCACTGTAAGCTTTCTAAACTATATCACTCTAGATTGGCACCGTAAGCTTTCTAAACTATATCACTCTAGATTGGCACCGTAAGCTTTCTTAACTATATCACTCTAGATTGGCACTGTAAGCTTTCTAAACTATATCACTCTAGATTGGCACTGTAAGCTTTCTAAACTATATCACACTAGATTGGCACCGTAAGCTTTCTAAACTATATCACTCTAGATTGGCACCGTAAGCTTTCTAAACTATATCACTCTAGATTGGCACCGTAAGCTTTCTAAACTATATCACTCTAGATTGGCACCGTAAGCTTTCTAAACTATATCACTCTATATCACTCTAGATTGGTACTGTAAGCTTTCTAAACTATATCACTCTAGCTTGACACTGTAAGCTTTCTAAACTATATCACTCTAGATTGACACTGTAAGCTTTCTAAACTATATCACTTTAGATTGGCACTGTAAGCTTTCTAAACTATATCACTCTAGATTGGCACTGTAAGCTTTCTAAACTATATCACCCTAGATTGGCACTGTAAGCTTTCTAAACTATATCACTCTAGATTGGCACCGTAAGCTTTCTAAACTATATCACTCTAGATTGCCACCGTAAGCTTTCTAAACTATATCACTCTAGATTGGCACCGTAACCGTAAGCTTTCTAAACTGTATCACTCTAGATTGGCACCGTAAGCTTTCTAAACTGTATCACTCTTAGATTGGCACCGTAAGCTTTCTAAACTGTATCACTCTTAGATTGGCAACGTAAGCTTTCTAAACTGTATCACTCTAGATTGGCACTGTAAGCTTTCTAAACTGTATTACTCTAGATTGGCACTGTAAGCTTTCTAAACTGTATCACTCTAGATTGACACTGTAAGCTTTCTAAACTATATCACTCTAGATTGGCACTGTAAGCTTTCTAAACTATATCACTCTAGATTGACACTGTAAGCTTTCTAAACTATATCACTCTAGATTGACACTGTAAGCTTTCTAAACTATATCACTCTAGATTGGCACTGTAAGCTTTCTAAACTATATCACTCTAGATTGGCACTGTAAGCTTTCTAAACTATATCACTCTAGATTGGCACTGTAAGCTTTCTAAACTATATCACTCTAGATTGACACCGTAAGCTTTCTAAACTATATCACTCTAGATTGGCACTGTAAGCTTTCTAAACTATATCACTCTAGAGTGGCACCGTAAGCTTTCTTAGCTATATCACTCTAGATTGGCACTGTAAGCTTTCTAAGCTATATCACTCTAGATTGGCACTGTAAGCTTTCTAAACTATATCACTCTAGATTGGCACCGTAAGCTTTCTAAACTATATCACTCTATATTGGCACCGTAAGCTTTCTAAACTATATCACTCTAGATTGGCACCGTAAGGTTTCTAAACTATATCACTCTAGATTGGCACCGTAAGCTTTCTAAACTATATCACTCTAGATTGGCATCGTTAGCTTTCTTAACTATATCACTCTAGATTGGCACCGTAAGCTTTCTAAACTATATCACTCTAGATTGGCACTGTAAGCTTTCTAAACTATATCACACTAGATTGGCACCGTAAGCTTTCTAAACTATATCACTCTAGTTTGGCACCGTAAGCTTTCTAAACTATATCACTATAGATTGGCACCGTAAGCTTTCTTAGCTATATCACTCTAGATTGGCACTGTAAGCTTTCTAAGCTATATCACTCTAGATTGGCACCGTAAGCTTTCTAAACTATATCACTCTAGATTGGCACCGTAAGCTTTCTAAACTATATCACTCTAGATTGGCACCGTAAGCTTTCTAAACTATATTACTCTAGATTGGCACTGTAAGCTTTCTAAACTATATCACTCTAGATTGGCACTTTAAGCTTTCTAAACTATATCACTCTAGATTGGCACTGTAAGCTTTCTAAACTATATCACTCTAGATTGGCACCGTAAGCTTTCTAAACTATATCACTCTAGATTGGCACCGTAAGCTTTCTTAACTATATCACTCTAGATTGGCACTGTAAGCTTTCTAAACTATATCACTCTAGATTGGCACTGTAAGCTTTCTAAACTATATCACTCTAGATTGGCACCGTAAGCTTTCTAAACTATATCACTCTAGATTGGCACCGTAAGCTTTCTAAACTATATCACTCTAGATTGGCACCGTAAGCTTTCTAAACTATATCACTCTAGATTGGCACCGTAAGCTTTCTAAACTATATCACTCTAGATTGGCACCGTAAGCTTTCTAAACTATATCACTCTATATCACTCTAGATTGGTACTGTAAGCTTTCTAAACTATATCACTCTAGATTGAAACTGTAAGCTTTCTAAACTATATCACTCTAGATTGACACTGTAAGCTTTCTAAACTATCTCACTTTAGATTGGCACTGTAAGCTTTCTAAACTATATCACTCTAGATTGGCACTGTAAGCTTTCTAAACTATATCACTCTAGATTGGCACTGTAAGCTTTCTAAACTATATCACTCTAGATTGGCACTGTAAGCTTTCTAAACTATATCACTCTAGATTGGCACCGTAAGCTTTCTAAACTATATCACTCTAGATTGGCACCGTAACCGTAAGCTTTCTAAACTGTATCACTCTAGATTGGCACTGTAAGCTTTCTAAACTGTATCACTCTAGATTGGCACTGCAAGCTTCCTAAACTGTATCACTCTAAATTGACACTGTAATTTTCTAAACTATATCACTCTAGACTGACACTGTAAGCTTTTTAAACTATATCACTCTAGTTTTGCACCGTAAGCTTTCTAAACTATATCACTCTAGATTGGCACCGTAAGCTTTTTAAACTATATCACTCTAGATTGGCACTGGAAGCTTTCTAAACTATATCACTCTAGATTGGCACCGTAAGCTTTCTAAACTATATCACTCTAGATTGGCATCGTAAGCTTTCTAAACTATATCACTTTAGATTGGCACTTGAAGCTTTCTAAACTATATTACTCTAGATTGGCACTGTAAGCTTTCTAAATTATATCAATCTAGATTGGCACCGTAAGCTTTCTAAACTATATCACTCTAGATTGGCACCGTAAGCTTTCTAAACTATATCACTCTAGATTGGCACCGTAAGCTTTCTAAACTATATTACTCTAGATTGGTACCGTAAGCTTTCTAAACTATATCACTCTAGATTGGCACCGTAAGCTTTCTAAACTATGTCACTCTAGATTTGCACTGTAAGCTTTCTAAACTATGTCACTCTAGATTGGCACCGTAAGCTTTCTAAACTATATCACTCTAGATTGGCACCGTAAGATTTCTAAACTATATCACTCTAGATTGGCACCGTAAGCTTTCTAAACTATATCACTCTAGATTGGCACCGTAAGCTTTCTAAACTATATCACTCTAGATTGGCACCGTAAGCTTTCTAAACTATATCACTCTAGATTGGCACCGTAAGCTTTCTAAACTATATCACTCTAGATTGGCACCGTAACCATAAGCTTTCTAAACTGTATCACTCTAGATTGGCACTGTAAGCTTTCTAAACTGTATCACTCTAGATTGGCACTGTAAGCTTCCTAAACTGTATCACTATAGATTGGCACTGTAAGCTTTCTCAACTGTATCGCTCTAGATTGAAACTGTAAGCTTTCTAAACTATATCGCTTTAGATTGACACTGTAAGCTTTCTAAACTATATCACTCTAGATTGGCACTGTAAGCTTTCTAACCTATATCACTCTAGATTGGCACTGTAAGCTTTCTAAACTATATCACTCTAGATTGGCACTGTAAGCTTTCTAAACTATATCACTCTAGATTGGCACTGTAAGCTTTCTAAACTATATCACTCTAGATTGGCACCGTAAGCATTCTAAACTATATCACTCTAGATTGGCACCGTAAGCTTTCTAAACTATATCACTCTAGATTGGCACCGTAAGCTTTCTAAACTATATCACTCTAGATTGGCACCGTAAGCTTTCTAAAGAATATCACTCTAGATTGGCACTGTAAACTTTCTAAACTATATCAGTCTTGATTGGCACTGTAAGCTTTCTAAACTATATCACCCTAGATTGGCACTGTAAGCTTTCTAAACTATATCACTCTAGATTGGCACTGTAAGCTTTCTAAACTATATCACTCTAGATTGGCACTGTAAGCTTTCTAAACTATATCACTCTAGATTGGCACCGTAAGCTTTCTAAACTATATCACTCTAGATTGGCACCGTAAGCTTTCTAAACTATATCACTCTAGATTGGCACCGTAAGCTTTCTAAACTATATCACTCTAGATTGGCACCGTAAGCTTTCTAAACTATATCACTCTAGATTGGCACCGTAAGCTTTCTAAACTATATCACTCTATATCACTCTAGATTGGCACTGTAAGCTTTCTAAACTATATCACTCTAGATTGACACTTTAAGCTTTCTAAACTATATCACTCTAGATTGGCACTGTAAGCTTTCTAAACTATATCACTCTAGATTGGCACTGTAAGCTTTCTAAACTATATCACTCTAGATTGGCACTGTAAGCTTTCTAAACTATATCACTCTAGATTGGCACTGTAAGCTTTCTAAACTATATCACTCTAGATTGGCACTGTAAGCTTTCTAAACTATATCACTCTAGATTGGCACTGTAAGCTTTCTAAACTATATCACTCTATACTGGCACTGTAAGCTTTCTAAACTATATCACTCTAGATTGGCACTGTAAGCTTTCTAAACTATATCACTCTAGATTGGCACTGTAAGCTTTCTAAACTATATCACTCTAGATTGGCACTGTAAGCTTTCTAAACTATATCACTCTAGATTGGCACTGTAAGCTTTCTAAGCTATATCACTCTAGATTGGCACTGTAAGCTTTCTAAACTATATCACTCTAGATTGGCACTGTAAGCTTTCTAAACTATATCTCTCTAGATTGGCACTGTAAGCTTTCTAAACTATATCACCCTAGATTGGCACTGTAAGCTTTCTAAACTATATCACCCTAGATTGGCACCGTAAGCTTTCTTAACTATATCACTCTAGATTGGCACCGTAAGCTTTCTAAACTATATCACTCTAGATTGGCACCGTAAGCTTTCTAAACTATATCACTCTATATTGGCACTGTAAGCTTTCTAAACTATATCACTATAGATTGGCACCGTAAGCTTTCTAAACTATATCACTCTAGATTGGCACTGTAAGCTTTCTAAACTATATCACTCTAGATTGGCACCGTAAGCTTTCTAAACTATATCACTCTAGATTGGCACGGTAAGCTTTCTAAACTATATCACTCTATATCACTCTAGATTGGCACTGTAAGCTTTCTAAACTATATCACTCTAGATTAACACTGTAAGCTTTCTAAACTATATCACTCTAGATTGACACTGTAAGCTTTCTAAACTATATCACTTTAGATTGGCACTGTAAGCTTTCTAAACTATATCACTCTAGATTGGCACTGTAAGCTTTCTAAACTATATCACTCTAGATTGGCACCGTAAGCTTTCTAAACTATATCACTCTAGATTGGCACCGTAACCGTAAGCTTTCTAAACTGTATCACTCTAGATTGGCACTGTAAGCTTTCTAAACTGTATCACTCTAGATTGGCACCGTAAGCTTTCTAAACTATATCACTCTAGATTGGCACCGTAACCGTAAGCTTTCTAAACTGTATCACTCTAGATTGGCACCGTAAGCTTTCTAAACTGTATTACTCTAGATAGGCACTGTAGGCTTCCTAAACTGTATCACTCTAGATTGACACTGTAAGCTTTCTAAACTATATCACTCTAGATTGGCACCGTAAGCTTTCTAAACTATATCACTCTAGATTGGCACTGTAAGCTTTCTAAACTATTTCACTCTAGATTGGCACTGTAAGCTTTCTAAACTATATCACTCTAGATTGGCACTGTATGCTTTCTAAACTATATCACTCTAGATTGGCACTATAAGCTTTCTAAACTATATCACTCTAGATTGGCTCTGTAAGCATTCTAAACTATATCACTCTAGATTGGCACCGTAAGCATTCTAAACTATATCACTCTAGATTGGCACCGTAAGCTTTCTAAACTATATCACTCTAGATTGGCACTGTAAGCTTTCTAAACTATATCACTCTAGATTGGCACCGTAAGCATTCTAAACTATATCACTCTAGATTGGCACCGTAAGCTTTCTAAACTATATCACTCTAGATTGGCACTGTAAGCTTTCTAAACTATATCACTCTAGATTGGCTCTGTAAGCTTTCTAAACTATATCACTCTAGATTGGCACCGTAAGCTTTCTAAACTATATCACTCTAGATTGGCACCGTAAGCTTTCTAAACTATTTCACTCTAGATTGGCACCGTAAGCTTTCTAAACTATATCACTCTAGATTGGCACTGTAAGCTTTCTAAACTATATCACTCTAGATTGGCACTGTAAGCTTTCTAAACTATATCACTCTAGATTGGCACCGTAAGCTTTCTAAGCTATATCACTCTAGATTGGCACTGTAAGCTTTCTAAACTATATCACTCTAGATTGGCCCTGTAAGCTTTCTAAACTATCTCACTCTTGATTGGCACTGTAAGCTTTCTAAACTGTATCACTCTAGATTGGCACTGTAAGCTTTCTAAACTGTATCACTCTAGATTGGCACTGTAAGCTTTCTAAACTGTATCACTCTAGATTGGCACCGTAAGCTTTCTAAACTGTATCACTCTAGATTGACACCGTAAGCTTTCTAAACTGTATCACTCTAGATTGGCACTGTAAGCTTTCTAAACTGTATCACTCTAGATTGGCACCGTAAGCTTTCTAAACTATATCACTCTAGATTGGCACTGTAAGCTTTCTAAACTATATGACTCTAGATTGGCGCCGTAAGCTTTCTAAACTAAATCACTCTAGATTGGCGCCATAAGCTTTCTAAACTGTATCACTCTAGATTGGTACTGTAAGCTTTCTAAACTAAATCACTCTAGATTGACACTTTAAGCTTTCTAAACTATATCACTCTAGATTGGCACTGTAAGCTTTCTAAACTATATCACTCTAGATTGGCACTAAATAATCTGCTTATTTTTCTGTATCATATATTACTAGAGCAAACTCAATATAGACTGCAATAGCTGTAATCTTTTTTCTACAATGACCCTTTTTTGCCTCGCATGTTGAAGGAAAAGAAAGGAAATCTTTACCTGCAGTATTGCAGCATATATATAAAATGTTTAAAGGGTGCAAGTAGCAGACGTCACATTATGCAGATGGTGTTACAATGAAACTCGCATTAGTTGTCAAACATTGACTGGTTCGTTTCCAGTAGTTTGTTTAAACATATTTGTTGTGTAATGTCTGTGATGAGGGAATTAAGGTAGGATTCAGTCAAATTGCCTGTATACTAACGCGGGGAGACGATTGACATATGTTTACATGACCCAGTGGCACACTATTACGGTAAATGACGCCCGGGGAGACGATGAAGGCCTGACAGGGTTCAGACGCCCAATGACCACATGCGCCTGTGGTTTTCTCTCTTCAGGACGTCTGGCGCCAGTGACAAGCTTCCCGTCCGCCCCCCCCCCCCCCCCCCCCCCCCAGGTTAAGAAACATCAGTATGGCAGTGATGTATGAGCTGTGAGGGACGTTCTCTTTGCTTTGGCTTGACTTGCCTTCGTGCGGAGACAGAGATTTTGCCTTGAAACTTCAGAGTGTTTTTATTACAATGTTAGATGGGAGCAGTGTCTATGTACCCTTTTATCTTTTTCGACTTTGTACACGTACACCGGAGCTTTGCTCTCGGATCCCAAATAAGGTCTCGATTCCGTAAAGACACTCGGATCCCAAATAAGGTCTCGATTCCCTAAAGACACTCGGATCCCAAATAAGGTCTCAGTTCCCTAAAGACACTCGGACACTAACACTCCATTTATACTCACTTCCCGATCTACACCAAATCAGACTCCCATAGAATAAACCAGAGTCAACTACCGTGATATGTCTCTAGGAAAATCATTTTACTCCGGCTGCTGTACCATAAAACATAACATCTTCCCGATCCAAGATTCCGATACATTAAACCCATCTACATCTTGGCAGATGGAACATATATTTTAGTGCTATGTTGTTGTGACATTTCTTGAGTTGCTTCCCTTTGTATATAAAGCCAACTAACCAATAGCGCGGAACATTGGTACATCGGCCGAGTAAAGCCAACCAATAGCGCGTAACATTGGTACATCGGCCGAGTAAAGCCAACCAATAGCGCGGAACATTGGTACATCGGCCGAGTAAAGCCAACCAATAGCGCGTAACATTGGTACATCGGACGAAAATTATGGAGGCAATTGACTTCAAAATGATACTTTGTAAGTTTAACATTGAAATTATGACTACGTACCAAGGAGAATCCAATTTATTTATTTAAAGGTATTTGCACAAACCCGGAATTGCTTATTCATGAGTCCATTCTAGTTGTTTGCTCCCTTGTCTCTATCATGTAGGAACAATTTGAACAACTTAAAAATGATGGGATGCCATGGAAATTTACAGAACCGAATCACATAAATATCTACTATATACGCCAAGGTGTAGATAGGGTTAAAATATCTGAACCACAGCTAGAGAAGATGAAAACATAACCCAAAGCAACCAATATTCAAAGGAAAAAGGTTGCATACCAAAAGGAACGAAATGCACTGTATTCACAGAAAGATGTTACACAGAAGATTTGTCTCCAATTTTAGCGCTTATCGATTAAGTAAAATGTATTTAAACAACTATATTATGAATAAGGTTCGGATGCTTTATCGCCAGAAACAATTGTGATATGACAGCTTGGCGTACAAGATGAATATACTTTTAAAAGAGCATATTATTTACTGTCCTTTCTGCGCAAACTCCATATCCGCTGCGATTGATATTATTATTTTATTGCCTCCATCATAGCTGTGATAATGATCACAGTACAGCCATTAGCACGCGATATGACTGAAAATCAGTTTCAATACGACACTAACGTCATTTTAAATGTATATTTGTCGTATTTTATTGTTTTGCAGTGAAATCAGGCGACCAAAATTAGTGCAATACACGTTTGACATACGTAAAATGAACCGAGTGTTGTTATGAATGATACATTGGAAAGTTATGAGGCAAGAAGTAGTTCCAAGATATTGTTTTATGTCATACCCATTTGGTCTGATATTATTAATCCATAGCTTAATGCAGTCGTTCAGTCCGTATATGTGTATTGCATGCCGGAGTGGAACTGTTTTTGGTCTTTAAACTAACATCCATCTGTTGATATTCTTTAATGTACTGATTCGAACTTTCATACATTTCAATCTACGTTTGCTTCAATTCACGATGGATAACGAGAAATACAAAACTCAGAATCGTGTTTTGTTCCGATCGAACTCATCGTTTGGAACAGAGCATTATGTAGTTCTGTATACATAACCGATGCAGAAAGTTGGAACTAAATTAGAATGACGGCTTTGTGGACAATGTCATTTTTATTTCCATGTTCTTTTATTTTGTTACCATTGACAGTAAATGCCACTGAACGAATGAATGGATTGCTAATCTTGTTGATCATTATCTAATCCGTTATTTCGCTTCACGAAGCTTCACTACACTAGACGTATGAGTACAAAATGCAAAAAGCAGTTGCAATCATTTTTCTGAAATTATCCACAAATATCAACTCTTGGATGAATGAACTATACAAAATGTTTGACACTGAGCAAATCGTGTCCTCTTTGGGGTCAAAGAAAGAAAATTACACCCTTTTAAGAAACAAAATCTGACAAAGAATGCTTGTCGACTTTAGCAAAGTCTTCATCCAAGGCAATTGCAAAACACGAGACATACATTAAACATAAAACAAAGCGCCTAATTGACAAAACATGTACAGGCATGCATGTCCAATGGACGTATTGTTCTCTCTCTCTCTCTCTCTCTCTCTCTCTCTCTCTCTCTCTCTCTCTCTCTCTCTCTCTCTCTTAGACACTCAATTCATATAATAAATACATTTATAGGCTAACTATGTAGTCTAAACTAAAATGAAATAAATATTTCAATATGTGAATGAAAATTAAAATGAAATAAATATTTCAATATGTGAATGAAAATTTAATAAACCACATAACATTACTCTGCACCTTGCCGAGGATGAAAACATAAAATGAAACATCCAGTCTATTGTTTTTTTTCGGCTGATATGTCGTCTGCTCCTCTTTATTGAGATTTGTATTGAAATACTGTATTGCATAGTTCGTCACTAACCTCTATTGGAACAGGTAGGTTTATTTTAATTAAACTGCTAACTATTTTAGTTCTTATTACCCTTAATAACAACTAGCTGCTAGCAACTAACTGTAATAACTTGTAGATTACCATTTGCTTTTATAGGAAGTTGACATGTCGCAATTGATTTAATATTAAAACGTACATTGTGTGATTTACCTTAGTTTTTCACTGCTACAAACAATGGTATTTGAATAATAAAAAAATAATATTCTGCAACCTGTTGTTACTTCTAAAGTTACTTGATGCATAGGACCGCTCCAGTGACCTAAGTGGTTCGAGCGTCCGCCTCAGAAGCGGAAGATCGTGGGTTCGAAGCTCGACCGAGTCATACCGTAGACTTATAATATTGGTACTAGCAGTTGCCTCGCTAGGCACTCAGCATTATAAGGTTTGTGTAGGGACTGGTTGGCCTGATGTCAGGATAATGTGACTGGGTGGGGCACGATTCCACATGTCTGCAGTATGATGCCCCAGTGCTAGACATTACTATAAACTGTCAAACTGCAAGACATCGTAGATTGGAAAATTAGTAGAGCTACTTTAAAAATTCAAATCACAGACACAGACAGACAAACACACACATTAAATTAGATTATAAATTAAAACCGTGGGCTACAGCATGCACGTGACTCCCATTACACGTGCCAGAGATGACCGATAATAACTCTTATATTTACATAAAAAAAAGTTCATGAATAATGTAAAAACTCTAGAAGAGACAGATGAAGACCGTTTTCTTATTAGACAGATGAAGACCGTGTTCTTATTAGACAGATGAAGACCGTGTTCTTATTAGACAGATGAAGATTGTATTCTTATTAGACAGATGAAGACCATATTCTTATTAGACAGATGAAGACCGTATTCTTATTAGACAGATGAAAACCATATTCTTATTAGACAGATGAATACCCTATTTTATTAGACAGATGAAGACCGTATTCTTATTAGACAGATGAAGACCCTATTCTTATTAGACAGATGAATACCCTTTTTTATTAGACAGATGAAGACCGTATTCTTATTAGACAGATGAAGACCCTATTCTTATTAGACAGATGAATACCCTATTTTATTAGACAGATGAAGACCGTATTCTTAATAGACAGATGAAGACCGTTTTCTTATTAGACAGATGAAGACCCTATTCTTATTAGACAGATGAAGACCGTATTCTTATTAGACAGATGAAGACCGTATTCTTATTAGACAGATGAAGACCCTATTCTTATTAGACAGATGAATACCCTATTTTATTAGACAGATGAAGACCGTATTCTTAATAGACAGATGAAGACCGTTTTCTTATTAGACAGATGAAGACCGTATTCTTATTAGACAGATGAAGACCCTATTCTTATTAGATAGATGAAGACCGTATTCTTATTAGACAGATGAAGACCCTATTCTTATTAGACAGATGAAGACCCTATTTTATTAGACAGATGAAGACCGTATTCTTAATAGACAGATGAAGACCGTTTTCTTATTAGACAGATGAAGACCGTATTCTTATTAGACAGATGAAGACCCAATTTTATTAGACAGATGAAGACCGTATTCTTAATAGACAGATGGAGACTGTTTTCTTATTAGACAGATGAAGACCGTATTCTTATTAGACAGATGAAGACCCTATTCTTATTAGACAGATGAAGACCGTATTCTTATTAGACAGATGAAGACCCTATTCTTATTAGACAGATGAAGACCGTATTCTTATTAGACAGATGAAGACCCTATTCTTATTAGACAGATGAAGACCCTATTTTATTAGACAGATGAAGACCGTATTCTTATTAGACAGATGAAGACCGTTTTCTTATTAGACAGATGAAGACCGTATTCTTATTAGACAGATGAAGACCCAATTTTATTAGACAGATGAAGACCGTATTCTTAATAGACAGATGAAGACCGTTTTCTTATTAGACAGATAAAGACCGTGTTTGTATTAAACATGTAAATAGTTCAAGATTTTGGTCACGGATATGGAACATTTTTGATAAATTAGACAATATAAGGAAAGAAGGGATTTGGGTAACGAATCTAGAGACTATACTGCTCATGGATCGCATAGCGTTGTGTTTCTATACATGACGTTAAAAGCTATCCTGGGTGCCCTTAGAAGACAGTAAAAAAAATCATTATTTGTCGCGAAGTTCTGAAATAGCACATTGTAGTATAGGAGTACGAAAACACTAAAATCAATTTAAAAATTACTGGACCATTCATATTGTTTGTGTATTATGATACATATGGACTCTGCGAGAGTAGTCACGGTTTGTGGAATAGTGTCCAACAAAATGATTACCATCCGCTTGAGGGCATCTCTATTCAATGTCAAATCATATAGATTTATGCCCCAACTTCTAAATAGGAAGTGGACGAGTTTTAGGAAAATCGTCAAACTCTGATTGACGAGACATCCGAGAAGGAAATTCTAGTTATTCAAGGAGACTTGAATGCCAAGGTAGGAGAAAATCCACAGGCAGACTGGCGATGTCGTCTATATTGTAATAAATAGACCAGTGAGGCAGGACTGAAGTCACTGGGCTTACCCGACACTCTCTCTCTAGAAAATAGCCTGGCACAGTACAGACGGCAAACATCACAACCAGATTGATTACATCTTGGCGAGGAATCACTTCCGGTCTAGCATTGCCAGAACACGTAACTTCCCAGACGATGCGACCTTGCCATGCCTATGATGACTATCAAACTTCATCTGAGGACAACCAAAAAGCTAAGACAGGTTACAATCAGGTTTGACCATGAAAACCTTAAAGTTATACGCGTGCACAAGCATCTGAGTCAAGAATAGACGGCAAATGTTGACCACTCAAAATTATGCGTGCTGAATAAATAAACCTAACCTGCTTGATTACCATCTTCAACACAGCAGTAACAGGCACATCCAGAAAGCATCGTAGGATAAAAAATCCATTGGTCATATCAGATATCCTCGATATATGTGATGTGAGGAGAGAAGAGAACAGAAGTGGAAGCGAGGAAACCTTGAGGGTACAGTTAAATATAGGAAGATTAACGACAGGATTAAAAAGATCGTACAGAGAACAAATAAAAGCTGATTAGAGGATCAGTGTGAGGAAGTCGAGAAAAGCTTGAACCAGAATAACAGTAAAAGGGCATACCAGAGATCTTCCACAGTCTAGGACAAGGCTGGTAAGAGTCTCACAGAAGATCAAGATATTAGAGAGAGATGAATAGAATGCTGGTCAGAGCTGTACTACCAGGAAACCTATGGAGAACAAGCTGTACTAAACATCCATTGACCACAACAGGGCTTGAACACCCAATCCTCATGGAAAAAATAGAGGTTGCAGTAAAGGCAAACAAACCTACCGAACCATCAGTCTCATCAGTCACCCGAGCATGTATATGCGTAAGATCATCCTCAACGGACTGAAACCTCAAGCAGAGCACATATTGATGAATAACAGTCTTGTTGCAGACAGCAGGCCATAACTATATGATAGATATCAAATATGATAATCCTCTGAAAAGTATATGCAGCATCAACTGGACCTCTATCATGTATTAACTGACTTCACCAAGGCTTTCAAAAATAAATGTCCTACAGCGTTACGTGCCAACATGAGGATATATATATATATATATATATATATATATATATATATATATATATATATATATATATATATATATATATATCCTACAGCCTTATTTGCCAACATGATGATATACAGCTAAATATCCTACAGCCTTATGTGCCAGCATGAGGATATACAGCTAAATGTCCTATAGCCTTTATTTGCCAACATGAGGATATACAGCTAAATGTTCTACAGCCTTATGTGCCAGCATGAGGATATACAGCTAAATGTCATAAGCCTTTATTTGCCAACATGAGGATATACAGCTAAATATCCTACAGCCTTATGTGCCAGCATGAGGATATACAGGTAAATGTCCTACAGCCTTTATTTGCCAACATGAGGATATACAGCTAAATGTTCTACAGCCTTATGTGCCAGCATGAGGATATACAGCTAAATGTCCTACAGCCTTTAATTGCCAACATGAGGATATACAGGTAAATGTTATACAGCCTTATGTGCCAACATGAGGATATACAGCTAAATGTTCTACAGCCTTATGTGCCTACATGGGGATTCACAGTATAAACGCAAAACGAATCAACAGAATTGAAAACTTGTATTATAAGACGATAAGCCCAAGTCTCGTCAAGAACAATATAGGAGACTGGTGCAGAAACACGGTCGTAGTCAAACGTGGGTGCCGCCTTTCACCCACTCTCTTCAACATTTACCTGGAAAAAGATTATGTCCGATGCCGTTTACGACAATATGAGGGCAGTGTCATTGTTGGAGGTAACAATCACCTACCTGTGCTTCGCTGATGATATCGATGGTTTAGCAGGAGATGATCAAGAACTGCAAACCATAGTAAACCGTCTCAGCCAAGCATCACTAATGGATGCAATGGAGATCAATGCTGAAGAGACATGCAGCCCTGTTGGCATCTAAAAGGAAAGTAAATTGACAGATGTTGGACACAGTGAAAAGCTTCAACTTCCTACTTGCAGTCGCCTCTGATGAAGGTTCAACAACAGCTGCACTGGCTAGACTGAAGCCTATTTGGAAGGACAGCGACATGGGTACAAAATCCTTTTTTTTTTGCGCTTCCTCGTCATGTCCATATTCATATATGCACGTGAGACATGTATCAGAACTAGAGACAAGAATCCATGCATTAGAGACGAAATGTTATCGAAGGATCCAGAAAATCTCACACTTAGACCACGTCTCTAATGAGAAGGTAAGCATTAAAATCCAAGGTACAACTGAACCATATGAAGATCGGATCACTGCCGTAAAGAAATACAAACTAAGATGGCAAGAGCACGCCTTACTTTTATCTGGCCTGTTCAAAACAGTCCTACAAGGCAGGAAAGAGAAAACCAGACAGAAAGAAGAAGCTACGGAAACAACATCAAAGAGTGGACAGGCGTGGACTTTGCAAGGTCCCAAAGAGCCGTGGAGAACAGGGCAAAATGGAGAGAGAGAGAGATGGTCGCAAAGTCATCAGTGGTACCTCGACGACCAGCCATGTTACGGGGGAAAAAACATAACTATATCGTAAATGGATGTAAAATCACTGTTTATTAAAATAATTTATGGATCAGCCAGACTCGTGGAAATCATTTCATGAAGTTTATTTTTAACCTTTCCATTTAATGTCAATCTGACTTGGTGTATTAAAATTGTTACAAATAACTATATCAGTCATGCTTGAAAGTGTTTTCAGTGATTTAAGAAAACTACTAAACTAGTAAGAATTAAAGGTATTATTTCAATCAATTGAACACAGACAACAGTAAACCTGGTGTACAGTGCATACATTGTCGTCTGGCAGGAATTACAGGTAATTAAATATCTAGTAAGCGAGTGCTCTGTAGGCGTAAATTATAGGGAAAAATATAAAAATGTATGTGGTTCGAAACTTTGCAAAGATAACGAAATCATTTTTTCTTTCTGGATAAAGTAGTTCTCCAGACGATATATGCTCATAAACGGATGACTTACAACACCCAAGTTTCATAACCATACAGAATAATCAACTAAATCAAAACAATGACTTCCATACATGACTCGAGATATTATTTCACATATAATAACAATAAAAGACCAATTAGACTCCAGATTAGACAATCAGGTTAATTTAAGGGTTAGAATAACTAACTTGCATGCATTTAAATGGCTTTATGTTGACTGAGATTTACACTTGGTCCATCACATTTAAGGCATTTCCGTTCCTGTACTTTGCAGGAAGCAAATTCAGAAAGTAAACCTTCCAACACAGAACATTATTTTAGCAGTAATCTAAACAATAACGGGTGGGGGACAAAGAAGTCCAATCTCTCTCAGATTTATCGTGTATAAAGAAAAGGTGTGAAACGAATAAATAACACTGTCGAAATAAAACCAAATCAATTCATCAAATCGAAATAAAACCAAATCAATTCATCAAATCGAAATAAAACCAAATCAATTCATCAAATCGAAATAAAACCAAATCAATTCATCAAATCGAAATAAAACCAAATTATTTCATCAAAACGATACTCTTTTATTAATTAATTCTTCCATAATCGAAAATGCATATGTATTGGGTGTTCGTCAAAAATTAAACTGTTTTAATTACTTCAAAATATCGGGCTTTACTTAGCTTAATTAAAGCCTCGTTTTATGTGTCTCTTTGTCCTAATTTCGCAATTATGTTTGTATCTACATTTAAATATATAAAAATTTCGTCCAGTGTGACTTCCAAGCCTTTTATATATATATATATATATATATATATATATATATATATATATATATATATATGTATGTATGTGTGTGTGTGTGTCCTTTCATCTTAGAGTCACACCAAAAGAATTGTCTAAAACGGCTGACATGTCTTGTCCTCTTTTATTGAAAGATGTTGAAATACTTCTTCAGTGGTTAATATATTACGCGTGAGAAATATATAATGTGGTATATGTCTTCTATTACATGTGTGTTTGTGTCACCTATATTTTGTCAATAAAAAAAAATTGAGAAAATAAGAGAAGAAAAAGTTCCTGATGATAAGAGTGATTTACTCTTCATGATATCATCACTTCTTTTTAATGAAATGATGAATTTATAAAAACGTGTCGCCTCTAGTGACGGGACATAAAACTACGGTATCAGTAACGTATGCCTGTCATTTTCCCGGTAATCAATGCGCAAGTTTGTCTAATTTCGGTCTCTCGTGAGGCTATTCTGTCTTATTTACGTAAACGTTTTCTTGAAATTTTGACGTTTATTTTCGTTCAGAATACCATTAACAGCAGACAAAATGTCATACGCATCTGCCGGAGATATAGATATCGAGAAGCACAAGCGCCGACACTATGTAAATAATAAATATATCTCATCATGATGCATAATACAGTGGCTTCTCGTATGTGGGTAATTTCTCTTGGGAGTCCTTATTACACTAGTAACTAGTAACACATTCATCATCTACATTCAGCGTACATTCGTATATCTCTTCAAGGCAAGTGTTCCGAAGAAGAACCAAATTGCGTATAACAATTTTCCATATCGTTGCATGTACCCAAACATGTCATTTCTAATTTACACCATGTTTACTTTAAAAGTTGACCTGTCTAATCAACTTTCAATTTCTTTTACTAAAAGGTAACCATGGTAACTATGTATGGGATATACAATACACAAGATACTTGTGTATCATCTGCAATTTCTCTGGAGAAAACTTGAGATACTGTTAAATGATAAATGAAAAAAGTATCGGTAAAGTCAAGGTGGAAAATGTTTAGATTTTTGTTGTCTTCATTTTTGAGATCATACTATAACGAATGAATCTCAAGGCGCTTTTAAGAACCAACGGAACATTGTTCAGTACTCCACTGGTTACTAACCTTTCGAAATTGGCAACTTAAAAAGCGCTACCCTGTTAGCGTTACCCTGTTAGCGTTACCTTGTTAGCGCTACACTGTTAGCGCTACCCTGTTAGCGTAACCTTGCTAGCGCTACCCTGTTAGCGTTACCCTGCTAGCGCTACCCTGTTAGCGTTACCCTGTTAGCGTTAAAAATAAATGTTGGTTTGCAGTCAATAAATATAGCGTTCACAATAAATGTTGGTTTGCAGTCAACAAATATAGCGTTCACAATAAATGTTGGTTTGCAGTCAACAAATATAGCGTTCACAATAAATGTTGGTTTGCAGTCAATAATATAGCGTTCACAATAAATGTTGGTTTGCAGTCAACAAATATAGCGTTCACAAAAAATGTTGGTTTGCAGTCAATAATATAGCGTTCACAATAAATGTTGGTTTGCAGTCAATAAATATAGCGTTCACAATAAATGTTGGTTTGCAGTCAATAAATATAGCGTTCACAATAAATGTTGGTTTGCAGTCAATAATATAGCGTTCACAATAAATGTTGGTTTGCAGTCAACAAATATAGCGTTCACAAAAAATGTTGGTTTGCAGTCAATAATATAGCGTTCACAATAAATGTTGGTTTGCAGTCAATAAATATAGCGTTCACAATAAATGTTGGTTTGCAGTCAATAAATATAGCGTTCACAATAAATGTTGGTTTGCAGTCAATAAATATAGCGTTCACAATAAATGTTGGTTTGCAGTCAATAAATATAGCGTTCACGATAAATGTTGGTTTGCAGCTACACCAAGGAGTCAAGTTTCAGATCGAAATCAGCGAAGGAGTTGAGATGGTTTGTTCCTAGTTTAAAAATAAGACTGAAAAACTTACCATCTTCAAGATCTTCAGGGTGATGCTTAAATGACACCTTTCCAGCTCGAGACTGAACCTCTAAAACAAGATCTATAAGGTCCTCTGGGAAAGCAAGTTTATCTCTACTCCTTACGTCGTATACTGTAATCATCCGTAAAGTCCAAACAGTAAACTGTCCCACGTAGATAATGAGTAAAATGATTCCCTTCATGTCTGAAGCTTAATATGGTGTGAAGTTTATAACTATTGGCACCTTGTTTATATAGCGATCGGATTTTAAATCTGTTTTTCATCCCATTCTTTTTGTTGTAAGGGAGGGGTCGCAAGATTGGCATATTTGGCGTGGGTGATTTCAAAGCCAGTTAGCCAAGAATCCAAGAGTTACTGAGACCTCTGAACAATTGCCATATGACCCGAAAATATACTACTTTTCTACTTTTGGAGCACTGCATTGAATAAGGGAAGGTTATCATTTCGTCAGTAATGTAAAAGCTAAACACGTTTCAATTTGCCCGTGTGATCCTCGCATGTTTTACGTGATAATTCCAACTTATATGAACAACAATGTTGTGGTACTCAGGGGATTATGTATCGAATGTGTTATAAATTATAGTTGTATATTCACTCTTAACAACCCAACCCTCAACATTATGATTTAGTTATTTTCGACGCTAATAATTTTCAAAGATGTCAAATGTGCCCATGATTACAGCCAGAACTGAATTAAGTTGTCAGCGTTAATGAGGAAATTTATGATACGATGTAAGGTATTAATCACAAGTTCCATATATTCTACTTTGTGCTTGGTTCGCATGTATTGGTTACAATATCGCGACATCAAAATCACATGGATTAAACATAATTAATATAATATTAATTACCAAATGAAGTAATTTAATCCTAACCCTTTCGTTACCATCCTTAAAGGGAACCATCGTTTAGTCTATGAAGGAAGTCGGCAGTCAAAAAGTATTAATGGTGAAGAGAAAATATCCATTCAGAGAATATTCACAAGACACAGAGGGATTTTTTCCTCATAGGGTACAATTTATTGGGTATAATTATGCGCATCAACCTGTTTGATGTTGCTGCACAAAGATTTTATTACAAAATTTCGATAGATAATTCTTTTTAAAGATGTATTTCAGACTTATATAATTCTTATGTATGCAAACATTGAATACAATTTAATATTTACAAAGTCCTACAATGTCGGAAGAAACAACTGAATGATGTTTTAAACCGATAAATGTTTTGAATTAACAGCGCAGCGACAGATTTGTATGAAAATCAAAGAAAACGGACAATTTCGTCAGGTTTAAGAAAAAGGATAATTTAAAAATAATATATTACATTATGTTATAGAACTTCCAATAGTGATATTATTAAAATATTATCATTACTTACATTAAATAAATAAAATAGTCTCGATATTTATGTAAAATTATTAAATTAGTATCGGCATTTTGTTACCAAGATTGTATTTGTATCGATATTTAGTTACAATGGTAAAAATATTATCGGTATTTAGTTACAATGGTAAAAATATTATCGGTATTTAGTTACAATGATAAAAATATTATCGGTATTTAGTGACAATGGTAAAATTATTATAGGTATTTAGTTACAATGGTATAAATATTATCGGTATTTAGTTAATTGATTAAAATAGTAATGTTATACATAATGTTTAAAATAGTATCGGTAATGATTAAAATAGTAATGGTATTTAATCACATTAATTAAAATAGTTCCTGTAATTAGTTACAGTGATTAAAATAGTATAGTTATTCATATGTAATGATTACAATATTATTCCTATTTAGTTCAAATGAGTAAAATAATATCGGTATTTAATTACAGTAATTAAAATTGTATCGGTAATTAGTTACAGTGATTAAAATAGTATAGTTATTCATATGTAATGATTACAATATTATTCCTATTTAGTTCAAATGAGTAAAATAATATCGGTATTTAATTACAGTAATTAAAATTGTATCGGTAATTAGTTACAGTGATTAAAATAGTATAGTTATTCATATGTAATGATTACAATATTATTAATATTTCATTCAAACGAGTAAAATAATATCGGTATTTAATTACAGTAATTAAAATTGTATCGGTAATTAGTTACAATGATTAAAATAGTATAGTTATTCATATGTAATGATTACAATATATTAATATTTCATTCAAATGAGTAAAATAATATCGGTATTTAATTACAGTAATTAAAATTGTATCGGTAATTAGTTACAATGATTAAAATAGTATAGTTATTCATATGTCATGATTACAATATTATTAATATTTCATTCAAATGAGTAAAATAATATCGGTATTTATATACAATAATTAAAATAATGTCGACAGTAATACAAAAAAATGATGTTATGCTACGAATGGATGAAGTGTTGTTTTGGATTTAACGCCATTTTTAAACACGAGATATGGAATTGTTGCACTTCACAGTTTCGTATTTTTCGTATGGTTAGATTTTTTTATTATCAAGGAAACGAATTTTCCTGTTTTCTTCACTGGCTATACTATATTTTTTTTTTAAATAAGGCTTTATATAACTTATATATTGTTCCAAAAACTTTTAATTCCTTTTATTTTGGTAAATGATTGACGTGTGTAATAAAGTATTCAGTTTTACCTTTCTTCAGATGTGCACCTTTAAAAAAAATGATTTAAAAAAAAGCTAGTTCCGCTTGGTCATTTTCATTCCTGGATTTCAGAGGCAAATTGGAAAATTAAGAACAGATACCGTTTTTCTAAATACATTTTATATATTTGGTACTTCATTCTTTGGAAAATTAAGAACAGATACCGTTTTTCTAAATACATTTTATATATTTGGTACTTCATTCTTTGGAAAATTAAGAACAGATACCGTTTTTCTAAATACATTTTATATATTTGGTACTTCATTCTTTCAGAAGATGTAAACTCTATAACCCAAATTACAGCCAACAATCATAAAAATAAAGCAAGAATCAAAAGTTCTTTTAATAATACCTAAAATATACAAGGTATTATTTTAAATAATCATTATCATCAGTAAAAAAAAACCTGGGAATTTTTTTAAAAAAAAAAGCTTTTGACAATGCAGACAATGACGAAATCAACGTTGAAGCTGTGCGGTTTGTTTCAGAACAAGGAATAATAGATGAATCTTTACAATATAAAACACATTTTCATAACTTTGGAAATAATTTTATCTAATGTGTATAATGGCGGCGATAAAGGTAAAGAGAGAAGGATTGAAAAAGAAATTTAGGAAGAGAAAGATAGTATGAATGACAGTTTTGTATCCAGTGCACTCTAACACGGATATTTTCGCTGACCATTCTACATTGCATTTGTATGGTAAATTTCTAGACTCCACATTAAAAATAACCTTCAAATCGACCTCAACAATATATCAGTTTGGTGTCAACAAAACAAAATGCATATTAATATCTCTAAAACGAAATGTATGCCAATCGGAACAAGGTAGCGTCTATCTACTAATATGGATTTATTCAAAATGGCTTATTAGTATCTATTGTCAAAAATAAAAATAAAAACTTCTTGGTATCTACATTGATCAACACCACAGATGGAATGCACATATCGATCACCTTTGTGCAATGGTAGTATAAAAATAATAACTCTGTTAAAATTGTTTTCAAATTTCTTACCTCCCCAATCACTTGATCTTTGATTTTTTTTCGGGTTATATATTACTAGTGATAGATTACGGCTGTACCATATGGGTAAACACATCCAATTATAATCGTCAAGAATTGATAAACTCCAGAAATGGGCAGCCTGAATAATACGGAAACTTCCCGCTATGACTCCCTCGAATGTTTTATTTTCGTGTCTGCAAGTCTGCATTGGCTACTACCTATACAAAAACGTATTCTTTATTTTAAAGGAATCATGACATATAAGTCTTTAAAAGGTCTTTCTCCAGATTATATCTCTAACCTAACTGAACTACAATCATCCAATACTGAGCGTAATCTCCGATCGACAACTAACAACGATCTCCAGATTATGTAGCCGAAAACGTACCATTACAAAAGCTCATTTACTTTATCAACACCTACGGTATAGAATTCCTTACCAATGAGGATACGATATTAAACTTCCATTGCTTCTCTTAAATATTATTAAAGAAATTCTTTTTTGACCAACTCGAATGACATATTAAAAGCTCTGAATAGAAAACTTTATCATCGTATTCATACATGATATGTCCAGATCTTAGATATATATATATATATATATATATATATATATATATATATATATATATATATATATATATATATATATATATATATATATATATATATATACATACATACATACATACATACATACATACATACATACATAGACACGTACGAATGATGTTGAAATGAATTTACCTGTGTATTGCATAACTAAATATTGTTCATATTTGTATGTTTCCCATTATAGTTACACTTCAAAACGAACTGTCTAACAACAAACGCTAGAGGCGCTATTCTAGAAAAGTTTCTGACTGATAGGCACTTAATATCCGTTAATAGTCAATCTATTTGTGAAGGACCTGACTTTACATTTTACTCAATCGATGGTAAATCCAAATCGTTGATAGACCATATACTATTGCAAAAAACCAAATTCGATTTAGTGGTTAAGGCCGAAATAATTGATGACTATCCTTTGAACATTTCAGATCATCATCCTGTAAAAATAGAGTTGGTCATTCCTCTTGCATATAATATAATCATGTCTGACAAGCATATAATTCCCTCCATAAATTGGAAGAAAGCATCGGCAGAACAAATAAATAGGTATAAGGAAGCAACACACAATGAATTTTTAGCGCAACTGCATAAGGCAGAACTAGTGACAAATGTCGATATTGAAATTATTATTCAAGACACGGTAAAGATTTTACATGATGCAGCTTCTAGGTTTCTGCCCATAAAAAGGTTTTGCCCATACGCTAACCCCTATTGGAAACTACTAAACGTAAAAAAGTTTCATACAGAAATGAGGCTGAAACGTAGGGTATGGATCTCTGCTGGTAGGCCAAGAGGATGGGAATTTCAGTCATACGCGAACTTTAAGAAAGCGAAGAAATGTTTTGGGAAAGAGTTACTGAGAGCAAAAGAAATGTGTGACAGAGAACAGTTCAGTGAGCTTGAAAAGGCTGCAGAGCTCGATATTTCTACTTTCTATAAGTTTATACGGAATAAAAGACATAAACGTGATTACATATACGAAATTGAATCTAACGGAAAAATTGTACGTGACCACAACTATATAAGAGACTTATGAGCAAATCATTTTTCCAATTTGTCACTACCTGACAATACCTATTTGTACGATAAGAATCATTACCAGATGGTCTTAGCAGAGGTTAAAAAAACAGTATAGAAACCCATTCCTACTTGATGAAGTTGTTGACAAAATTCCCACTAGAGAAGAAATCAGTAGTGCAATTAGTTCTCTCAATAAAAATAAGGCATGTGGTCAAGACGGTATTGTTGCCGAGCATTTACTGTTTGCGGACACTCAAAGCAGTGTACAGTTAGTTGAAACTATCTTCAAAAAAGTGTACGAGGCCGAGAAGTACCCATGCCATTTTAAACAAGGTTTAGTAATACCAATATTTAAAGGAGGGGGAAAAAGCAAATTAGATATGAATAATTACCGTGATATAACTATAGTTCCAGTGCTTCAGAAAATCCTAGAGCAAATTATATATAATAGACTACTTATATTTTCTAAGCACATTAATTTTCCAAATCCAATGCAACAAGGTTTTAGGAATAATTGTGGCAGTATCACTGCAGCGTTTTGTATCAAAGAATCTATATGCTACTATATGGATAAAGATACTCCTGTCTATGCAACATTTCTTGATAATGCTAAGGCATTCAATACAGTCTGGCACAATGGGTTATTTTGCAAGCTGTACAAACTTGGCATTAAAGGGAAGACGTGGCACATCATGAAAGACTCGTTTAAGGAAGTAACTAGTTATGTTTTATTTGCGGGCAAATTGTCCAAATATTTCAATATTAAGCAGGGTGTAGGGCAGGGTCGTATCTTGTCCGCTTGGTTCTTTCTCGTTATGATAGACGATTTGATCACTGATTTAGATCACACTTTGCGAGGCCTAAATCTTGTCGATCTCCACCTGCCGTGTCTCTTATTAGCGGATGACACAACTGTAATGGCTAATTCGCATCATTCGATGCAGCATCTGCTCGATACAATCTCTAATTATGCGAAAAGGTGGAGATTGAAATATAACGCAGATAAAAGTTGCAGCATCCTCTTTACAAACAAAAGAAGAAATGATATCCCTTCTTTTCTATTCGACAAATCGCCAATTCCAGTAGTCAAAAGTAAGAAATATGCCGGCATACCTCTAAAGTACAACTTTAAACCTAACGATGCGATAAAAGAAGCATGCGATAAAGGTAAACACTTATTAAACTCTTTTTATTTTATTGGAATCAGAGACGGAGGAATGAACCCTCTAACAAGTATGAAAATCTGGAAAAGAATCATTCTACCTTCAGTCCTATATGGATGTGAATTATGGTCGAATATGATAAACACCAATATAGAAGAACTTGAGCTATGTCAGAGATATGCAGCGCGACGTATGCAAGCTTTCGATAAATATTCGCCCATAGAGGCAACGCGTAGTACCTTAGGACTCTGGTCAATGGAAGCATACATAGATAAGATGAAATTGTGCTTTTTCAACCGGCTGTGTAGGGGCGATTGGACTCTTATCTGGAAAAAGATTTTCATTTTGCGTTTATGTCAGTACTTGACCAACCCAATTAGACAGACGGGGTTTATAGCAGATATTGACAAAATATTCAAGAAATATGGTATGGGAAGTGTTCTCTTAGACTATGCAGTAAGAGTACCAACCGAAGGTAAACTTGTTTGGAATCGGAATATTATTGATAATATTCAAAACATCGAAGAATCTACCTGGAATACAGATATTGAACTAAGGAGCGATTTAATTCACTTCAGAAACATTCATTTGGACTTAAAACCAAGCAGTATATGGTTTCTTGGACGTAAATTTCCATCTATGTTATGGCCTCTCTCTGAAATAGTGAAACTATATATCATGCCTGTTGGAAAAGTTATGATATGTAAACTCTGTGGAAAAGAGACTGACGACAGAGCGAAACATCTTATCTTAGGTTGTGAAAAGCTCCTTGAAGAACGAAACGTCTTCTTTGAGAGGGTGATTGACACATTAGAGGTGAGAGACGGGGTTAATTTATTTAAGGAAGAAGACGATATACTATTGGAGACACTTCTTGGAAGCAGAGTAGATTGCTTGTCGTCTATCGACGATGATGTATGGGATAAACTCATGTTGATAACGGCAAAAAGCATAACCTCATTTTACAATAAAATGCATGCCCTACTCTCAACCAACATGTCATAACATAACAGCAATAATAAGTAGTTAATCTAAATAAATAAATAAATTAATTTAAAAAAACAAGCAAAAACAAATATCCTGCTGTTGTCAAATTCCGCAATTTTGATGTATTACAGATCACGGAGATATAATGCTCTCTGGCTCATATAATATACGAGTGTCACCTTTTGCTATCTTTATTCCTTTGAGAAGGATTTCATGCTGTTCCTCATATATATGTACATATGTGTGTATATGTGTGTATATATGTATGTATAAATATGTGTTTGGGTGGGTAAATATGTATGTATGTGTATGTGTGTACATTTATATATGTGTGTGTGCGTGTATGTGTATGTGTGTATATATGTATGTATAAATATGTGTTTGGGTGGGTAAATATGTATGTATGTGTATGTGTGTACATTTATATGTGTGTGTGTGTATGTATGTATGCATAAGCATATGGTATACGTTTCCAATTTGTTTTATTTATATTCTTTTGTGTTGTATTTCATGATTTTGTATTATCCTGAATTTGATTAACCTGATGTAATCTCTATTGAAAAGGAAATAAAGTCAGTCAGTCAGTCAGTCATACATACATACATACATACATACATACATACATACATACATACATACATACATACATACATAGACACGTACGAATGATGTTGAAATGAATTTACCTGTGTATTGCATAACTGAATATTGTTCATATTTGTATGTTTCCCATTATAGTTACACATAGTCATTGACATTAAACATGTTTGAATGATTGTGCGACGATAACTGCGTATATGTGCATGGTCTTGTATTTTTACTTTGTGGAGCTGTCTTTTTGATACTGAGGACCACATGGTACATGGGTCAGTAATGACCAAAAATGTTATCCTCTTTAATTATTATTATTATTATTATTATTATTATTATTATTACTACTACTACTACGAAACACACACACACACACACACACACACACACACACACACATATATATATATATATATATATATATATATATATATATATATATATATATATATATATATATATATATATATATATATATATATATATATATATATGTATGTATATATATATATATATATATATATATAAAGAAATGGTAGAAAGAGACAGAAAGAGAATAGTTTGATCAATATTTTGGGATATACATAGCAAAATAGAAATTACAAAAATCCCAAAACATTTCTATTTCGAGTTTCATTATTAAATAAAATATTTTAAATATTAATTCTGTATATTTATTAAGTCTAACACTAGGCTTGCATTATTTAGCGACCGACCAAACTTGAACTTGAATTCAGTATCAATTTTGAGATAATAAGAAATGTATTTTCTGGAGTAAGAATAACTGAGTAAATATTGAGAATAAAAGCTTATGGCGTTATTGAAGAGCATTAAGTCTATATCACGACATTATAATTGAATAGTTACGTGAGTTTCATTCTTTTCTTAATTAACTTTAGGAGTATTTCACATTGTTTAACAATGTGTGATATAAAATAAATAACTGAATGTATAAAATCCATATGTCATGGGGGACAGCAAAGGTAATCAAAGATTCCTGTATAGTTAGGGAAAATGAATGTTTAAATTTTTGGACACTTACCGTGTCATTTTTTTTTTAGTGTAATCTTGTAGAGTGATGTAAATCTATCTGTACATTTTATTCTTCCGTTCTTATATCCGCATATATCTTCCTATGTATGTATTTATATATCTGTAATGAACGTAATACATCATTTTTAAGAAGAGATATATCTCTTGCATTTCATGATCTCTAAGAAGGAAACTGCTTGAATAACGATCCAAAAACTTTGATAGTTGTCAAGAAGCAGATAACATGTCCGCGACATAAAACAAATTTTATATTTTCAATTGTAAGAACAATAGGTAATCTGAAAAAGTACATATAATACACACACACACACACACACACATATATATATATATATATATATATATATATATATATATATATATATATATATATATATATATATATATATATATATATATATATATATATATAATACAGATTTAAAAAAAAAAGAATATGTAAAGAAATACATCATTTGTCAGTACTGGTTTCGAACGCACGGGCGGATAAGGTGATGCGGTGGGGATTGAGATGAGGAAAAATGAGCTTGAAACAACCGACACGTTTCCTATAGTAACTTATTATATGGTTGGAGATATGACCTGGAAATGTTTAAAATGCAATAGCTTCCGTGAGCTTCGTATCCTGGGCTTCCATGGCGGGTTTTTTTTTTACAGACACCTCGCTACTTACAGACATCTCGCTACTTACAGACACCTCGCTACTTACAGACACCTCGCTACTTACAGACACCTCGCTACATGTGTACCTTCCCACTTAAAATATGTCTGGATCCACCCTGGGTTGATCACATATTTATCGCATTGATTGCTCACTTTTCATTATCAATTTGATTACAGCTGCGATAGCTCTGACAGACTGTAATTACGTTTCATGCTCTGCCGACCTTTCTAATTCCAGGTCCACTTATTTTTAGTAACACATCTGAAATATTGTCATATTAAATGATAGAGAATGTTATCGATATACACGATATGTTCCGAATTAAGTGTTTCATGTGCTTAAAAGTGATAGCTGTAATTGTATTGGTTAACCTAATGAGCAACAGCCTTGTAGCGATATCCATCAGGTCTACGTTATAGAGGAGATCTTGATTGCAATCGGACTGGTATATGAATATGTTAGATAAAAGTAAGAATTGGTTTTGCAATTACATCTTATGAAATTTCAAAACAAATAATCGTACATTGACAATTGAATTTCAGAGGGAAGCTTAGTAGCTAAGTACCAAGGTAACCACACCTATTAATTTTGGAATGCTTGTTTACAGCATTGAGGCGGAAATGGCAAATTTGCGGATTCCTTTGCATGTATAAACATCCTTTAATATTAGAATCTTTACTCCACGCTTACAGTCTACTAATTTTTTTGGCGCCTTTTCTCCACGTTTACAGTCCATTGTTAATCTTAGCATCTTTTGTACACG
The DNA here is from genome assembly GCA_029339505.1 of Unio delphinus. NCBI lineage: Eukaryota > Metazoa > Mollusca > Bivalvia > Unionida > Unionidae > Unio > Unio delphinus. The sequence continues at coordinate 3,612,207 of JAQISU010000052.1, forward strand.
CTTACAAGCAATTATGAATCTTATCGTCGTTTCTCTGTATGAATCATTTTGAAATATGTTGTAAGAATTTACCTCACGGTGATGATAAATTGCATATAGATGACTTTACTGTGTGTAGTATAGAAAGTTCAATTTGTCAGAAGGAAGGCAAAAATAATCGCACTACTTTAAATGTAGAATATTGGAATCTGCATATGCCAATAATTAGCATTGCTTTATCTGAGGATGTCTTGTGGATATTTTATGAAAGATTTATGAATTAATTTCGTATACTTTTACGAGTTTTTGTGCTCATCATAAAGTGCTTGTTTTTGGTGTGAGGATATACTTTATCTTCTTAAAGTTGTTGATGTCAAGAGAGAATGGGGACGAATTGGACGAACCAAGCACGGAAAGCAAACATACAAAAACTTTAGTAAAGGGTATGCGATATTGGATAGGATATATACCAAGCAAAATCTCTATAAAGGTTACTAATCATGATATACAGTAGGTATAAAGGTTACTAATCATGATATACAGTAGGTATAAAGGTTACTAATCATGATGTACAGTAGGTATATAGGTTACTAATCATGATATACAGTAGGTATAAAGGTTACTAATCATGATATACAGTAGGTATAAAGGTTACTAATCATGATATACAGTAGGTATAAAGGTTGCTAATCATGATATACAGTAGGTATAAAGGTTACTAATCATGATATACAGTAGGTATAAAGGTTACTAATCATGATATACAGTAGGTATAAAGGTTACTAATCATTATATACAGTAGGTTTTAATTCCCAAATCCTTTCACGCACTGGTTATTTGCTACTTGTATATAATTTATAACACTTCAAAGTGTCGAGTCTTACGCACAAAAACATCCGCAACAATGCAACGATAACCTCGAGACGATTAACTATAGACCTATACATTTGACATAATGACTGAATGATGTACAGTATGTACTCACTTATCGCTGAATGATGTACAGAATGTACTCACTTATCACTGAATCATGGGCAGAATGTACTCACTTATCCCTGAATGATGTACAGTATGTACTCACTTATCGCTGAATGATGTACAGAATGTACTCACTTATCACTGAATCATGGGCAGAATGTACTCACTTATCCCTGAATGATGTACAGTATGTATTCACTTATCACTGAATCATGGGCAGTATGTATTCACTTATCACTGAATCATGTACAGTATGCATTCACTTATCACTGAATCATGTACAGTATGTATTCACTTATCACTGAATCATGTACAGTATGTATTCACTTATCACTGAATCATGTACATTATGTATTCACTTATCACTGAATCATGTACAGTATGTATTCACTTATCACTGAATCATGTACAGTATGTATTCACTTATCAGTAGTATATGGGGACTATCTAGCGTCAATGGGAAAATCCTATGTAAAACAGCTTGGGACACTCTAGCGTCAAGGGGAATTTAACATGGTGGGGACTATCTAGCGTCAAGGGAAATTTAACATGGTGGGACTATCTAGCGTCAAGGGAAATTTAACATGGTGGGACTATCTAGCGTCAAGGGGAATTGAACATGGTGGGTCTATCTAGCGTCAAGGGGAATTGAACAGAGTGGGACTATATAGCGTCAAGGGAAATATAACATGGGAAATAAAACAAGGAAAAAAGGGGTGGCAATGAAAGCTACTATCTTTTCGAGACTTATGAGTGGTCCTGAAAAGAGCCTTTGGATATTTCTTCTTCTTTTATTTTCTTCCATTGTTCCACCACCTTTTGATTTTACCAATGATTCCCGTTTTCTTATTCTTTTCTTCTTCGGGAATCCAGTCGGGATGTCCCATAGCTCTAAACTTTTCCTGAACTCTCATCCATCTTAGATTGAGTAGATCAAAGTCCTCTTTTGTCTTTTTGTTCTTTTTTTCCTTTCTCTCCTTAGACCAGTTTTCTTTAATCTGGATCACCTGTTCTTCCATCACCATTCTCATCATTGCTTCTGCTTTCTTTAGCCTGTCTAGACCCCACTTCACATATTCCCACTCTATCAGATGTAATGTTTCTTCTAGAAAATACCTGACTTTGATGACATGATCAAGTGCTTGCTTCAAGTCCCCTATTCTTATATATTTTCTTTTAATACGTCTTCTTAATTTCTGGTCTTCCTCCTCTATCATACCTTCTAATAAATCTCTTGCTAATTTCAGTTGGCTTACAAAGCCATGGTTACTCTGAAATTCTTCCTCAAGTCTTTCCACTTGATATTCTGCATCAAGGATCCCAAACCAGCTGTCTCGGAGTTGGATAAACAATTCAAAATTCATCTTGATGTGTTCAAAATTGAATGGCTCCAAGGACCGACGATTGCGTATATATATCTTAAGCACGGACGTGAAAGTAATCACCCCCCTACATTCACTTGTCATATTAGATACTATTCACAAATCCTACTATATACTATCCAAAATCACACCCTATACTAACCACACACACGGGGAAGCAGCCAAAACACACCCTATCATATACTATCCAAAATCACACCCTATACTAACCACACACACGGGGAAGCAGCCAAAAACAAATCCTACTATATACTATCCAAAATCACACCCTATACTAACCACACACACGGGGAAGCAGCCAAAACACACCCTATCATATACTATCCAAAATCACACCCTATACTAACCACACACACACGGGGAAGCAGCCAAAACACACCCTATCATATACTATCCAAAATCACACCCTATACTAACCACACACACGGGGAAGCAGCCAAAAACAAACCCTATCATATACTATCCAAAACACACCCTATACTAACCACACACACGGGGAAGCAGCCAAAACACACCCTACTATATACTATCCAAAATCACAACATATACCATCTAAATAGAGTCAGTGTTTATAATCACACTACTCCTCTCTCACACTCATTGGCAATTGACATAGTATTTCTTTTCTAGTTATTTGGGTAGCCCTGAGAAGGGCTGTTTTTTTTAACTTCAAAATGCACCTGGCTAATGCTGGCATCTCCCAGGTCTAGCCCCACACACACATCTCCTACTCCAATCATTCTCCCAATTCACTCTTGTGACTGGGAGTGCAGAGGGAGAATGAGTGGCTTCACTATCCCAATCTTCTGTTTGAGGGATAGTGAAAGTCTCTTCATTTCTGCCTCTATTCCGCAACCGTGGATGAGTCTGTGGTTGTTGCGTCTGAGGCAGTGGGGGCTGAACCTGTAGTGGACGAACTGGTTCTGGTGGTGAAGGTGTCCTCACCATGGGTTTGACTTCACTAGTCTGTCTCATCATGCGGTGAGGTAAGATGGGACTTTTCTTCTCCTCCTCTTCTTTCTTTTTTCTTTCCTCCTCTTCTTTTTCAATTTTGGCCTGCTCTGCTATGGCCTCCATAGCCAGTTCGTCCAGGAGACGCCTAGCATTTTCCAGATGCATTTGAAGCTCTCTTAACTTTTGAACTCTGCTCATCTTCTTTGATTCACCAACGATGGGTAGCCAGACTGATGAGTGCTTCTTTATATATAGTTCAAGCGCGGACGTGATGGAAAACACCCCCTAGATCCAAAAATCTTACAGTATCCCTATCATTACCAAAACACGCGGACGTGATGGAAAACACCCCTAGATCCAAAAAACTTACATTATTCCTATCATTACCAAAAAAAAAACAAAACAAGCTGACTTTTTAAAATAAAACACTCACTCACTTTTATACTTGACTCCTATTAATTATACATTGAACAAGTTATTTTGAAAAAATACGTTGTGCTTATAGACGCACTTCAAAACAAAAGTAAAATGAGACAGTGATTATAGACTCACTTCTATTTTTTTCTAACTTCCTCACATACCATAAGCAAATTGAATAATTAATTCTTTTCGAGAATATTGGGTAGCCCTGAAAAGGGCTGTTTTTTTGTGTTTGTGTGTACGAGGAAGGATGACAATCTTTTATCGTCTAAGATTGTGTCCTCGTTTGGCTACACGATAGGGTCTGCTTCTTCGGAAAGAGAAAGAGAACTCTTTCGTGTCCACACGACAGTCGACAAAACTTCTGTCTGGTTCCTGCTGCTGTTGCTGATGCTGCTGATGCTGTTCTCTCTGCTCTCTCTGCTGCTTTTGAAGTCGATACTTCTCAGTCCATTCTTCTTTCTCTTTTTGAATTTCCTCTCTGAAGAGTTCTTCTATGAGGTCTTCCGTTACTTGTAGCATTCTTACATTCTCAATCTCTTCAGGCTTTGGCATCAGATTGTGTCTGATACGATGCAGAGTGACATAAGCTTCGTTCAGCTTAGCTAGTCTTGAGCACATCTTCGTAGGAGGATGAGTCAAACAATGGATGGCCAGACTGGAGACTACCCCTGCTTTATATGGTTCAAGCGCGGACGTGATGGAAAACACCCCTCTGCGGTTTAGGGTTTTGAAACGTTTAGATAGTTTGATGTGAGGGATAGAAAGAAAAGTCAAAGAGCATTTATATGAATACAAATGTAAAACAAACGACAGACGCATTGGTTTTCAAAACACAACATTTTTATTCAAATAACAAACATTATTTCAAAGAACAAACATTATTTCAAAGAACAAACATTTTTTTCTTCCATAACACCAATACATTATCTTTGACATGGTTGACAACGTTGTGAATTAAATTGAGATTTCCACTGTTGGAAATCATTGGGCGATTGATGTACACTACGTTTCCTAGCTAAAGACAACAGATAACCATAATGGTCACAAAACCATCGATCTACTTTGTCATCGTTTCGAGACGAATGACGATCAAAATAAGTCACTAAATGTTCTAAAGAATATCCAAGACTGCGATGATGCAGATAATAGATACAATATTGTCCACACACCATAGAATCTGTGCTTTGTAATTTCACATTATTGAATCGTGTCGTCTGAGCATTTCTTCTCATAAAGTCAATGATATCATCTTCGAAAGGAGGCAATCCATACGAATCAAAATACTCCGCACAACCCTCTTGAGGAAAGTAGACAGCTACCCAGTGAGTTCCTGGAAGATGACTGTCATCTGTGTTGATGACATAAGCTTGATTCTCTTGAGGTTTGCGATGAGGTAGTTCATCTTTAGCACACACGACAGGATTCCAAGAAGCAGTGTACGAACTACGGTTCAAAAGATAATAAAGTTCCCAGGTATCCATTTTTTGTTGTGTAGCCTTGTGTTTTTATCTCCTTTCTTCACAGGTGATGATAAGTCATCAATTCAATCCAGACTTTTTGTTTGAAACGGTCTGACAAGTAACTGATGGCTTGCTTCGTCTCTTTACTTTTGGCCAAGAGAGCTTCGATGCGATCGATTTCTCGAGCAAACAATGGAGGAGAGGAATGATCACGTAAGCCTTTATACCACTGAAGTAACACGTCTTCTTCGGAGATGAGACTCCAAGCTTCGTTCAGATAATTGTCCAATTTTTCTTCTTGACTCATCATCATACATTTATCGTGTTGAATTTGACTGGGATGATCGATTTGACATCCATAACAATCTTTTTTAATCAGGTCCCTCATTGTATCTTCCAAGTGTTGTGCAAAACAAGCCACTAACTGTTGTTCCTGTTCTGGCCATCTGGATTGCATGATCACTACCTCTTCTTTTTGGTCTTGGGGATCTGCTTTTTCTGTAACCTCCCATTCCATGGATTCTCCACTATTCAAAGAAGGACAAGGGTCTTCCATAATGTCTAATAGTCTAGAATGACTTCTCTCAAACTGTTGATTTCTATGGTATTATCGAATTCAGCATACAGAATGACATTCACCGTTTCGGGAAGTTCTACTGCAAACTGAAGTTCCACACGTATCTGCCCAGATTTTATAGGGTGAAAATGTCCCTCGTCGCTGCCTTGGTCTGGAGTGAAATCAAAAGCCCACAACGTGTAACCTCCTGCATAGTCCTCGTAGGAAATACCGTGACTGGTGTTGGTTCCTAACTGTCCTGTGGCTTCGTACAGTGACAAGTATGACCTCAAGTAATTCTTCACCTCACCAAACTTGGGTTCGAAGGGTCGGGTACACAATGTTTTGCCATCGCGACTGACTTCGATTTTGGATACATTGTAGTGCTTAAACTGGAAAGGATTTTCATTGTGGGCACCGTTGAAAGCTTTATTGCTGACGATACCAAGGAATAAACGTTTGGGTAACTGTCCTTGGAACAGATGATCTTCGATCTTGGATCTTAGGTCCTTGGCAATGGTGAAACTTTTGACTTCCACGCGTCGTATCGGATACTTGGCTGTCGTTCTGCTCAAAGTGTGACTGATATCATTTCCCACTTTAGGTAACACTTCCACACGACGCACGTATAACCTGGCTTCTTGGATAATGGTTTTGTATGTGTTGGCATCAGCCATCAAATGGAAAGCAGCACTGCTACGATTCAGTCTCAAGCGAATATCTACTCCGTTTAGCAAATACTTCTCTTGAAACCACATGTCCAAATGCAAACGATCGAACAGTTCTAAACTACGTTGTCCCAGAATTTTCTTTCGACGCTCGTTAAAACCCACATTGTGAGGATTGGCAGGAATGGCAGGAGCGTTACTCGTAGCAGCTACTGCTGCTACGGACAAGTCTGTGATGTTAAACTTATCTGCGGTGTCAGGTTTCCATACTACGCAAGCATCTAGATGAGTGTTCTTGGCTTCTTTTCCGTACGTCAAGAGATTTTCGAGGTACGCTCGGTAAGGGTAAGTATCCGTGCTACTGCTGATCAGTTTGTTATTCATGTACAAATCCACATCACTGAACAAGGAATGCATGAAATTGTTGACAGGAGCTACTTGGGCATCGTCTGCCGGCGGGTTGCCGTTGTCCGTTCTGACCACTTTCACTTTCAAAGACAAGTAACTGTTGTTCAGATCGATGTAATCTTCGGGTTGTCCTTTGATTTCAAACTCGATGGGAGCTGAATCCGTCAAAGAGGAGACGGGATGAAATTCGACCCATTGGGCTTCTTGCATGGTCATCATCGTGGGTGGCATGGCAAAGAGATCCAGTTCCGACTTGGAACAGGCACAAGATTCTTGGTGCATCATTTTTTCTTTATGTTTTTTTCTTCACTTTTAATAATCAAAAATGTCTAAGTCTCGAGCGGTTCTTTTTTTCTTCGTCTTTCTCACTTTAGAGGTACGGAGACTTTTGAAAGGGTGTCTTCGTCGACGCTTTCTACCTTGTCCTTGCTGTGTCCTCAGGGAAGCAGGAATGTCAGACTCTGTCCCGTTCAGGGCATTTATAGGACTTTCTCGTCGACCCAAAATCTCTTTACCCGTTTGAAGCAAGGTATTTTTGCCTGCTCTCAAAAAAGCTTCTTTGGGGTTTTGTTTGTCAATGAGAACATTGTAAAGAAAATCTTTGCCGTGAGTCAATGCGGCATCTTTTAAGGTGTGCAATCCTCGTGTCACCATTGGTTTTAAAACAGGGACCACGGAACGAAAGGCTGATTTAAACATATCTCCTAAACCATGTCCTCGTTGTCGAGTGACTCCTTGGTACACAGGATACATCACTTTTTCAGTTGTTGGAGAATCGTTTTTGAAAATGGAGTTTCACTGTGACTTTCCCTTTGGTAAATGGAATATTTTGTCCTAGGTCTCCTTTTATAGTAATGTTGACACTGTCGAAATACGACTTACTGACGGGTAAATAATGAGGATGTACAAATTCACGGTGAACGTGATAGGTATTTCCACCTTCCTCGTCAGCGGTGACAGAATCCACTTTGAAAGTAATGACACGCAGTAACGGTACAGAGGTGTGTCCTACTACGTTGTACTCTACCACATCGGAGTACACAAACATCAAATTGAGGCCTTGGTTCAATTCTACAGGGAATCGAAAATATTTTGCAAAATCCAAGTTACTGGTTATGCCTGGTATCTCATTTTTCTTGGCCAACATCTTTAGGTCTCCACCTAAAATATCATACAATTCAGGACAAAAAGTAATGGCTATCATTTTCTTCTCTGAAAATGTTATCAGGAGTCGACGAGCCACTTTATGGTACTCAAAGGTAACACTTTCTTTCTCCATGGCTTTACCAAACACAGCATTGAACCTGTTTTGAATCGTAGTCACTAAATGTTGACCACTAAAATAATAGCCTGCAGGAATGGTGATCACATAGGTGGACCGATTAGTTTTGGGGTGAAGTGTGCTAGTGTGACCTCGTGCGCCTAAGGCTTGTTGCAATTTCTCGTCATACACTTCTACTGAAAAAGTGTTTTGATTTTCGACGATGTTTTTGATTTGTGTCGGGTGTATTATTTCCACTAAAGCTACTTCCCAATGATCATCTTGATCCAAATGCATGGCTTGAGGTAATTTAGACGTGTAACAACACAATGTGTTGTTAGGAAACACCTCCATGGAACTGTCACTGGGTAACGTTAAGTAAAATTGGTTAATAGTGTTGTTCATATTTCCAATGTTCTTCTGTCCGAGGAGTCACTCGAGGTTAAAGGAGTATCTAAAAGAGGATTGTGATTGGAAGGGTGACTGTCAGGAGAAGGACTAACGTTGGCCGACAGACTCCCAATATTGTTACTGTTGTTCCCGTTGTAAGAGTATTTCAGGGAAGGATTGGGAAGAAGATACCCGATGCAACTGCTGAGTAAAATGGTCCACAATTGTTTGTCTCCTTGTTGCAAACTCAAATTAGCAATGGCTGCACCAATGACACAATATACCACAAAGATTTGACAGAAAAAAACGATTTGCGTTTTAGGGACACGTTCTCCACACCACACCCACAAGGGTTGCTTTTGTAAATCTTGCAGAGATGACGTGGGTGAAGGAGTAGTCACTGTGGTTGCTGAAGCTGTATTGAAGGGCATGATGGTCACTTCTTTTTATAGTCGATGACTTGCGAAGCGTCAATCCAAGAATCAAAACTAGGAGGATATCCTTTCCAACGTACTTTGACTTCTTTGACACGACGTTTTCCTACTTTACGGGTTCTTCGTTCGAGAATGCTTTCAATGTCGTACACGTCGTCTAACACGTTGTAACTCAGGCAAGTAAAATGTTCCTTTTAATACTTCTCCGTTCATGTCTTCCAATTTATAGACGGTAGGATGACGATCGCGCACTCGTCCAGTCACACGAAACAATTCGGTAGTCCAATTGGGTAAGTAACCTTTGTCGAAAGTGCGTTTGGTTTTGCCAATGCGTACCCAATCTCCCGGGGTTAACACTTCTTTACCTTTCTTGGGGACAGCCCTCGTCCGGGACGTACCAAACAGACGCTCAAAAACAGTGACTTCGTTGTCGGGTGTCACCTCTTGTGGGGCACGTCCAATGCTTCTATGGTAAGATTGATTGTAGGCTTGGACTAAGTGTGGTAAGACGTCGATGTACTTGAGAGTGTGTTGATGTGTAAAATATTTCCACATGCGTTCTTTCAAGGTACGTTGAAAACGTTCCACGATACTGGCTTTGGTTTCAGGATTTTCGGTGGTGAAAAAATGAATGTCACGTTTTTTTAATTCTCGTTGGAAAGCTTGGTTCAGAAATTCGGTGCCTTTGTCGGTTTGCCATCGAAGAGGGTGACGACCACTTTGTTTCAACACCAGTTGCAAAGCTCGTACTAACTCTCCGCTCGATTTGGATGTCAATGGTACGACCCAGGCAAATTTAGAAAAGACGTCGATGACACAAAACAAATATTTGTAGCCACGATTGTAGGTGGCTAAATGAGAGACATCAGCTAAATCGGCTTGCCATTGATGATCGATGCCTTCCACTTGAGTGCGACTTCTGTGAAATTTTCGTCGAATGGGTTTGTGTAAAGTGTACGTCGCTTGTTCTTGTAACCATCGTTGTACTGCTGGTAAACGGAGCTTTTTCAGGCGAGTTTTGGCAGCACGATACAATTTCTGAATGCCTCCGTAACCTGCAGGGTGAGCTGGATCGTAGTAAATGCTGGCTAAGACCTTCTCCATGGTTTTTGTTAATAAGGGACCCACTCTTCGAGGATATTGCTTTGGGTGGGACGAAATGCGGGTTGTTTGGAAACGGTTTTACGTGTCCGATGTGCCACAGGAGTTGACGTCGAGGGTAATGGGATAGCTTCTTTGGCCTTCTTTTCTTTTCTCACTTCTGGTTTCCTTTCTTTCTTTTTCACATCTGTCGAAGAAGGAGTAGCCATCATCTTTTTAACCCAAGCTTTGAGTTCTTCTCGTGGGGGAGTGGGGGAAGGGGTTAACAAGGAAGTGGCAATCTTACTCGGAATGGGAGTAGCAGTAGGTGTTTGAAAGAGATCATGGGGTTCTTCTTCCTTGGGTAATGGTGGGGTAACGTCTGTTTTAACTGTTGTAGAGGGTGAGGGTGAGGGTGTCGGGTTATTCATTAGAGCCTTAAAATCGGACAAAGTGGGTTGAGCTGTTTGTTCCACAGCTTTCTGATGAAAGAGTTGTAGCCGTTTCAAGAGTTGACCGTACTTTTGTGATTTTTCGGTTTCGGATAAATCGTGGCGATGGATCAAGGATTGCAATTCGTGTTGTAATTGCGACATCTCAGCTAAATTGGGATTGGGTGGTAAATGGGGGGATCGTTGTTCTTGCCAATGATGGTATTCCATCCATCGTTTGTAAGGAACCAAAGTTAGTTTTCGTCCTTCCATGGGCTTTCAAAGGTTATGTCTGAGATTGTGGTGCTCCATAGTGTCCTTTTATCTTCTACCCATCCCTTGGTTAAACCCTTGGGATATCCCTTGGGTCACCCCTTGTAGCAAACCTGGTATTATGCCTGTCAACAAAGGAGCAAGAAAGGGTAAAAATCCTCCGCGTTGCACCAACATCTTTTTCTTTTGACGGACGGATATTTTCTTTTGAACCATTTGACGAAGAACGTGTCGATGTTTGGATAAGCATTTTTTCTTGTGTGGAGACAAAGGTATCGTGCCTTTCAAAACATTCAAACAACATTCACACACGGTATCGATGACATCTTTGGAGGCTGTTTTAATGATTTGTTTTCGCATGGACGGAGAGGCTTTGGACAGGACGGACAACACGTCTCCGTGTTTGGCTAAACGAGGAGGTAGTCCTTTCCTTTTCTTTCCTTTGTGGGGTGAATAAGAATGTTTTTTGCGAGGTGACATCTTTGCTTGTTCGTTTCAGAAATACACTGATGTCAAAGACTTGGTACACACCCTCTTTTATCTTCTTTTTCCTATTGGCTTCTCCAAAAGGTAACGGCATGCTTCGCTAAATCCTCAAAAGCAGGGCTAAAGATACCAGTTCGGTTATTAGCTGCTTTGTCTAGTTTCTGCATACCTTTAATAAAACCAGTAAATATGCCTCCTTTTTGGTGACTTCTCTTTTTCTTTTGACGATTGGGTATTTTCTTTTGTGTCCTTTGACGAAGAACGTGTCGATGTTTGGCTAAACGTCCTTTCCTTTTCTTTCCTTTGTGGAGTGTAGAAAAATGTTTTCTGCGAGGTGACATCTTTGCTTGTTCGTTTCACAATACCACTAGTGTCAATGACTTGGTATACACTCTCTTTTATTTACTTTTTTTGGGAACTAGCGCTTTGTCAAAAAGGTAACAATGTGTTTCCCAAAATTGTCAAAGGATCCTCCTTTTTGGTGTCTTTTCTTTTTCTTTAAAGGTCTACGTCTTTGGAGGGAAGGACGTTGATGTTTGGTTTTAAAGCTTTTGGTGAGATGACGAGATTGTCTTGTTCCTTTTCCTTTTTGGACGGTAGAACGTCGAGGGTGATGGTGTGCACGTTTTTGAGGAGGCATCCTTGAGTGTTCATCAGTGGTACAGAAAAAATACTGATTGACGTCGTGGTTTTCAAGTCATATTTTTATACTGGAATGCGTCGCCACTGATTATCTTTGCGTCGTATCAACTTCATGGCAGGTAACACACGTCGTGAAGGAGTTCGCAATGGACTCAATCGGGACAGTTCTTGTTTGGACAAATCTAGTAAACTCTTTAACATGCCAGATCTTTCTTGGACTTTGACTTTGGGGGCAGGTACTTTATGAGCAGCTGCTACTGACGCTAAGGTGGACGAGGGTGTCTCCGGTGGAGGAGACGTTTTGGGAGACGCAGATTTCCAATGTTTCATCAAATTAGGAAAAACGGGTGTCAAATTGGGTTTGGCTGGCATCACCCGCAACGGAGAAGTGGCAGCCCCTGAGGCTACTGGCAACGTAGTCCCTGCCAAACGTCCTTGTAGATCTTTTCTTACAGGTCGTGGTTGACGAAGGTAAGGTTGTGTCCTGGCCGAAGTGCCTCTTTTGCGGGTGACCGCTTTTTTCTGTGGACTTTTCTTTTTCTGTGCTTTGGTCTTGGTACCCTTGTTCTTTTTCTTAGGGGATTGTTTGGCTTTTTTTGTTTTCTTCTTGGGGTGAACTTTGGGAGTATTGGGATCCCATTTTAAAAGGGAACGAATGATGACACCTCCTAGAGAACCACTACCTCCAGGTTTCAATATGATTTGCTTTTTGGTGTGAGTGTCAAGGCGAGGATTGGCCAGTTGCGTCAAGGCTACTTTGTTTCTGTCAAAAAAGCGTTTGGTTTGATGTGGAATGTGAATGATGCCTTGCAGTATTTGACGTGCTGTCACCGTAAACCATCGTAAGACTTCTTTGAGACTGGCTTCTAAGACGTGAGCACGTCTTTGTGGATTTTTTTCGCGACTGATGCCGTACAAGGCACGAATCAATTTGATCGGAAAATGAGACTGAAGGGACGTCATGTTGACGATGTATGAGACCAGGTCAAAGTAACCCAAGGTTTTTATAGATTTTTTTAGTGCTTCATAGTGTTATGTCGACGAGGAGGACGTGTACACGACAGGTCCTCCGTCTTGACACCAGTCGTGAAACAAATCGGTACGAAATCGCAAATAATCAGGGGTAGTGGGTTTTAAATCCACGAGTAAATAGGCGTGTGGCGTTTGAGTGGCATCATCGTACGCATGAGTTAGCCAAGGTGTTCCTAACTGTTTGGCTAAAACTTGCACTTGTGATTTATCTCGAGGACTTTTAAACAAGACCACGTAATGAGCATTGAGACTAATGGTACGATGGGCTTTACTTTGTTGAAATAAATTTTGTGTAATGTAAATGACACTGGCATTACGATGATGCCCTTTACGTGTAAACCATAGTTTAATTTCTTCTTCGTCTTCTCCTAACATGTCGTCAAAAATAACCCAATGAGTTTGACTAGGGTCAGACACGATCCCCTCGTCTTCTTTAGGAATGCCTGCTACAAACACAATGGAATCACCTTGACTTTCTTGCAAGAGGCTGTATGCCGATTGCCACTCTTTGTAACACCACACGATACGTTGAGGTGGACGATCGATCAAATGATGTTTATGTTCGATCAAACGTTTGACAAATTCGGTTTTGCCTGAACCGCTCGGTCCAGCAATTAACATGTTAAAAGGATGACGAAGATACAAGGCTTTCCAACTAGCCTGATCTAAGTGTTCGTCAATGACTTTGAATGTGAAGGAGGAAGGAGTAGTAGAAAGAGTAGAGTGAGCCATAGTCGTGTAGTGGTATGTCAGTATTGACACAAAAACAGACAAGACAAGAGGTTTTTATACTTTTTTCAAGACACGTTTATTTGAATGCATGTTTAAATTTGAACAACACGAAAGACAAAAATACATAAAAGCCAAATGGATAAATACAGGAATAAAATACCTAGGGAAACGATCAAAGTGGCATATAAACAAGTCACTGTACAACATGGTTTGGGTAACGAAGGTGTCCTAGAGGTAGTATGTAATGTTCTTATAGTCTCCTCTACAGAGGGTACAGTCACATAGGTGTCTTCTCGAAAGGGTCTTTGTGGGGGAATGTCCATGACAGTTCTGTCTTGAACAGAAGGATTGTCTTGGGTGATAGATTCTTTTTCTTTTTCTTCTTCTGGAACTGTTACTAACACAGGATTAAAAGTGACTTTTTTCACACGACGATGCATTTTAGGAACACAACGCTTGGGCATAATGGGATACTTCGTTTGTCCAAGCCTCAAATCCCAACTTTTCCAGTCACGTACATCTGTCCAATGAGGGTGTAAATCACAAGCTACACACACATCTTCGTACACTGCTTCCGTACGTAAAAGTTGACGAATCTTTTTTTCTTGGAAAGGTCGAGACGTATCCAGATGAAAACGTAAGGCTTTGAACAGAATAAGTCTCTCGTGGACATTTAAAGGAGTCACCATACTGTCTTATTTTTTTGATAGGTAGTGTTCGTAAAGTGTCCACAAGGAATCGGCAGGTAAACGAAATCCCAGAAAGCAAGTCACTAAAACACACACGACACGTCGACCCCAATTCATAGGGTATAGTTCTTGCAATAAGTGTTCGTAATCTTTCACCGTGTGAATCTTCTCATTGATATCCTTCCACGGAATCTGTTGGATCACCAATGATAAAGGTTGTGGCATGGTTGTTCTCTTTTATACTTCTTTAGGTCGAAGACTATCAGTGTAGATTCAACTCAGAATTAAACACAGAATTAAATTTGCTCAAAAAGCGAAAGTGATTAATATAACGTGTAATTTCGTCCCACTGCCATTCAGGGTAACGGTTAAGAAGGATCAAAGCATCTTCAGAGGTAAACGTAGTAAATTGGTAACAGAGCAAAAAAATACCCTTAATCCAGAGAAATCTAACACGTCGGTTAATTTTTGTCACTTTCCTCTTGTGAATTTCACGACACAAAAATTCTACAGTCACTCCTTGAGATTTTTCTTTCGCAAGGCTTTGCCAAACGTCCTTGTAGATCTTCTCTTGCAATTCACGAGGCAATCCTTGAATATTATGTTTTATATTATATACTGGTCTAGGTGTGTTACACGACATGGAGTAGTAGTGTCACTTCCAAGCACTAGGTCCCACTAAAGGTAGGTATTGACAATTCGGAGACCATCGAGCATGTTCCAGGTAAGCGGAATCTTTATGTTCCCACTCGTAAATGGATACACCACAACTGAAACACTTGACTTTATCCCCTTCGCCCAAGTAGAAAAATCCAGCTCTGGCTAATTCTTCAGGAGTTGGTCCAGGCAGATATTTTGGCCATTTATCTTTGAAGGTTTGAAATCGACTTTTAAAGTGGCAGTATTCAGGCAAACTCGTCGGGAACGAATATTCGACTCTCCTCACTTCTGTTCGATGCAGGTACGGTGAAATTCCTAGGAGTCCACGATAACGTGTCGCACCGCTTTCGCATCCCTCAGGTTTGACACGCACAGCATCACTTTCCACGGTAGATATAGGGGTAGTAGTCATAGCAACGTTCCCACGATATCCAGCTGAATCGCTAATGTCACAGCGCCTGGCATCACTACAATCGCAAAGTTTAGCATCGCACTCCACTTGAGAATTCCCAAATTTGAATGATGTCTGTTTAAATGGATTCATCTTCTTTTCGCTTGGCTGTGTTAGTCACAATGAACTATTGGTCTTGGACAATGTCCCTTTTTATATGCTGCCCAATTTCGATGTGACCGTACGGTAGAGTGAAGTGATTGGGAAGTCGTACTCTCTTTTGGTACACGATTTGGTAGACTTTTTTCAAAGGTCGGCTAACAATTTGGTGTGAGGCTAACCGTACGATCTTGTGCGGTTCGTGGGTAGTCACTTGAAACGTTTCATCCTGTCCCGACTGCAAAGCTTCTTGTAGTACGTCAAAGTTCACCACTTGACTGGTGCGATAATTAAGAGTCAATCCTTTCACTTTACATTCAGTGTGCATTTTTCCTTGGGGGTCTCGGTATTCGTAGCCGTAATTTTTAGGACCGCCACTTGCAAAACATAGAATCTTGTCGTCGGGATGTTCATCGGTCCAGGCTCCTAAACGGTCTCCTTCGATGGTAGGGTTACACTGGTTCGGTCGGTGAATGTAGATGCAACTGTCTGTGTCAAAATACAACACACGATCTCCTAACAGTTCTAACACTTCGTACAATTTTAAGCGAGCGTGGGCTGTCACGTAAGCCGCAATGATGACATTTCCAAATTTGTCGGCTTCTACAAAGTCTAGTTCTTCTTCGTAATTGACTAAGATCAAGTCCTCACGAATGACGTCCACGTGTTTCATGACTTTGGTTGGGTCGTGAATCATCTGGAAGTAGCGAGACGGCTCGGACAAATACTCCGTCTTGGGTAAAGACGGACGTTGTGCCATTTTACCCCACAAACAATTGAGCATGACTTTGGCAAACGATCGCCTTCCTTCATTTTTCTCGATGTGGTCTAAAGTGATACCTTCCTGCTCCCGATATTTTTCTTTGAATATCTTTTGGTCTTCGGGAGTGTGACACCAGGAAGGATAGCCAATAGCTTCTTGTTTTAGTTTTAAAATGGAATCCACGTAGTCTGCAAAAATACCTTTCTGTCTCTCGTTGCCCTTGCAGTATTGTTGTGTTTTGGGAAAGTGGTAAATTTCGTACACTTCTAACAGTTGGTATCCCATGTCCAGAGCTTTAAACAATTCCACACTCACCCACGTTCCTGTCAAGGTACGTTCTTCCTGAGTGTGATGACAAGGTTGGTCTTGGTTGCACGTTTCAGCACATGTGCGACACAAAGGAAACATCAGTTTTCCTTGGCAATGGTGAGGTAAAACGGGATGGTACAAGTCTGTGGGTGGCAAGACTTTACACTTGATAAATCCTTCGTACTGACGAATGTGGTCCAAGTCAATGTGTTCTGTCATCAATTCTGGATGCCCTACGGGAAAGTGACAATATTTACACACGTAAGGATACAATGAACACACGTCCAAGTATTTAATTTCTTCTCCTTTCTCCTCGTCCGCCTGGTACAGCAAACAAGTGGCATTCGTTCGTCCTCCGTACAAACTATCCCGGGGGTTCAATGGGTCCACCCACTTGTAACTTTCTACGATGCGTTTAAACTCGGGATCGGTTTTCAAACGCTGATCGTACTCGTGTTCCCACATTTCCACTACCTGGTATCCTTGTTGTTCTAACTTCAAACGTCGTTGACACGTGGTCTGGTACAAATCTTCCATAGTTCGTTGTAAAAACTGATTTTTGATGTCACGCTGAGGGTAGCACATAGGACATCCGTGAAATAAGCATCCGTTAAACTCGTACACGATCTGAGGGTTTTCTAAGTCCCAACCATCCACTGAATACGTTCCAATAATCTTTTCGCCTCCTCCGTTGCGAGCGTGTTGGATCCATTTGTCTTCCTTGTCGCACAAGTAATGGAGCCAGCGCAGGGCTTTGACTGAGTATTGACGTTTAACAAAGTTCGTCGTTTGAGGACTGATGACCGCTAGAGTATTTTCAGGCATAAAGCGTTTTCGGTACACTAAAGAACACGCTTTGGCAATGGTACAAGCTTCTTTCAAAGGATCGATCCCTCCGTACTCCATGAACAATTCTCGAAATTTTCCACAGCAACGTCGTAAAATGTCCACGTCAGATCGACAGTACTTTAACATTTCTTCTTGAAAGTCAAAAAGGTCCGAGGCATGAGTCTGGTACCAAGCGAAGAAAGCTTCTCGTTGTTCGGTACGCATGTTGTCAGGGTCGTAATAGTGAGCCTCCGGCAAATGGGGCAGAACGGCATGTTGATTGGCTTCGGTATTGAAAAAGTGTGGAAAATAACCTTTAGCCAATTCTGTCATTCCAAACGTTTTAGGCATGCGACTCAATGGCATGGCCAAGTAACACATCGAATCTTTAAACTGTACTTGTCCTACTTGCATAGAAATGATTTTAGCTCCGTTCAAAGTCACTTGAGGTCGTTCGGTACATTGTTCCGCATAGTATCTGAGCAGAAATTGCCCATCGTATCCCGAAAAATTGTGAGCCATGACCGTAGCATGGCAATGACAATTACCGTAACGTTCGATGTCTTCTGTACTCCACGTTTCGTCAATGGGGTTTAAGATCCATTGGGCAAACTTGGCTAACGTGTTTGACCCTCGAAAGATTTTTTCACGTCCTCCAGGAATCTTGTTGCAGTGAGGGCAATAACTAAAGATAGGTTCTTGGATGCACTGTTCGCACGCACGGTGAGCTACGCAGAAATTGGGAATGTGAATACCGGTTTCTTGCATGCATTCGAAATCAAAAAAGATAAAATTCCCTTTCTTCTGGGTATCTTCTGAATGGGGTTGGTATTTTTGAATGAAGCATTCGTGTTCCAAGTCCACGATTTGGTGACAAATGTGACATCGTTTCTTCCCTCGACAAACGTGAAACTTGGCACTATTGGTACGTATGCCTTGTCCACAAGTAGGGCACAATCTCAGAAGTTGACAAGTGTTTTTCTGCTGTGAACCTTGCATCTTCAAATGTTGTTGGTAACAGGTAGGACTGACAAAAGTGCGCTGACACACAGGGCAATGCACTCTTTCTTTTCCTTGGTCCAGACAAGGTTGTGAGGCTAAACATCCCTCACATTTTGATCCACAATGTTTGTGTTGTTCTCGATTGTTATAACCATAGTCACATTTTTCACAGTAGTAACCGTATCCCTGGAATGCAGTGATACTGGTAATGGTATCAAAATGACCATTGTGATGATAGACGTGAATGTATTTTCCGTCTTTGAAATCGTGGCCTCGAAACAAAAGAGGTCCACGCACTTCTTGAGGGTGTACTTTCAAAGTGTAACGTGGAGACAAGACGTCTTGTAATTGTTGCATTTCTGGAATGCCACAAGGAGTGCCTTTGGATATCCCCGCTTGCTGTAACAGGAGTTCTGCTTCACTTCGTTGTTTGGCTCGGTCCGATTGTTGAATAGTTTTCCAGGCTCTTTTCCATTCTACCGTGTCGTTCTTGTTGGCATACGTTCGTCCCACGACGACAGCACGGGCTAAACACATCTGGTCTTGAGGATTGTTAATTTGGACGAGACTTAGTTTGGTGCTGCGAAGGCTGTCAACCAATAATACTTTTTTGCGTCGTCCTGTCCCCTGGGGAAGAGACACGTGGGTCATGAACAGTGTGGCTTTTCCATCGTCAATGTGAAACTTGTCGTTGGATTGTTGCACATGTTGAATTTTGTCAATGACTTTGGAAGGTGTTAATTCTGATGGACTAGTAAATTCGATCCAAACGGGAGACTTTAAATTATCGTGATGAATAGAAAGTCTCAAGCGATCGTCTTCTTTGGCTTGACATTGCTGTTTCAGTGCAGTTAACACAGAATCCCACACCTCAGTAATGAACCCTTCTGTATTCTCCAAAGGTACATTGGCTTTAAAATCTTTAAACTTTACGGCATACGTGTAAGCCGTTGTTCTAAATTTTCGAGAGGAACGCTTTTCTGTCTCTCGAATGTGATAGTAATTTTCAGGGTTTACTAAGGGTGGTGCACTTTGCTTGGACGTGGATTGTCTGGGTGTGGATTCGGGCTCACTCATGTCATCTTCAAAATCACTGGCATGAATTTGAGCCAAGACTTCAGCTACTGTGCTAGGCGATACATTACGTTTCTGTCTCTTACTATCTTTTCCTTTCTCCACAGCATGATGTGGCCTTTTCATCTTGTCTGCAAAAAGTCAAATGACTACCTTTTAAAGACCATAACCCCTATATATTCATGTTCGATCCGTGCATATAAAAAGGGTTAGTGTCTAACGGTTCAGTATTCCTTTCACTCTCACATTGTCCAGAACGATGGAAGAACCTACACAAGTGGAACTTCTCATTAGAGCTTTACGTGGGGTCATACGAAAGTTTTCGTCAGACCAGCCGACAGCCTACTCTCCCTCCTATCGAGATAAAAGTCAAGATACTTGCTATATCTGTAAGAAGAAAGGACATTGGGCTACAGAATGTTCAGATCGTAACAAAAATAAAAAAGGCTACAATAGAGACAAAAGTCAAGATACCTGTTATTATTGTAAAGAGAAAGGACATTGGTCTCCAAACTGCCCTAAGAAACAACAGGAACAGGAGGAGGAGGAGGAGGAGGAGGAAAGAAATTCTGAACAGGAGGAGGAAGAGGTACCCTCCCCCAAGGAAGAACCCCGTCACGTTCACAAAGACAAGAAAAGAAGACGAAACGAAACTGACGAAGAAAAAGAAAAAGCTGTGACAGTAAAGAAAATGAAAAAACAGAAAGAGTGAAACAGAAGAAAACTTATGAACTTTTTAAAAGTGGTCTTGTGTTATGTTATGTTGTGATATTGAATTGTGACGTTTGTACTAGAATAAACTAGAGAGAAAAAAACGTAAGTGTCTCTTGGTTTTGATTTGATAGTATACTTACCTACACTCACACATTCATTCACTCACACGTACATCATGGGTTTTTAAAAACATAAAGGACTTTTGAGTTTTCATTGAAATAGGCAATTGACATAGTATTTCTTTTCGAAATAATTGGAGTGGTCCTGAAAAGGACCGTTGGTGTTTTGTGTATTTAAAACAAAACAAACTCAGAAACGGGATGAAATCCTCTTGAGCTGTCTTAAGCCTTTGCCACGGCCAAGGCCTACTTCGGGACTGGTGGTTCCTGTCAATGATTTGGTAGAAATCACTAACGGTGGTAAGGTAGACGTAGTCACAGAGAGATCGGGTTGTTTCGCTCGAGAAGGTCTTTTTCTCTTCGGTCGTGATAAAGAAGTCTGATACATTTGTTTCAGACTCCTTAACTCAGCTAAAATATCTAAAAGTACCGTCGTAACCGTTTGATTTTCACTATTTTCTTTCTGTCCTTGGTCTTCATTCTTCTTCTCCGTTGCTGCTGTTGCTGCTACTGTTTCTTCCTGGTGTTTTCTTCTTGCTTCTTCTTCTTTCTGCTGTTGCATAAGAAAAGCTTGTTCTTCTACTTTCTGTTGTTGTAAAAATTGCTCCAATGCTTCTTTTTGTCTTTGTTTAAAATCATCGACGTGTCCATAAGAAGATACAGAAGGCAACGAAGGTTCCGGAATAAATTCTTGCGATGTTAAAAAATCCACAATATCCCAGTTAAAATCCACTTCTTCTGGATGTAGATTTGTCATGACTTTAGTAGTCACTGTTGGTCCATGACTTGCTGTCTCTACTCCTGTCTCACTCCAATTCATTGTCTTCTTACTGTCCGCCATGATTGACAACTCTCTTGAATCGATGGACTGCGCACAGGCGCTAGTACCTCTATATAGAAAAGGTGACGTCACAGACTGCTCTCTTTCGATTGGATGGCTGTGTCTGACTTTTGTAACGCACGTTTGGATTGGTGGATACACTCAATCCGTTTCAATCCGCTCTTCCCCTATAAATAACCGCAGTACACGGCATTCAATTCACCTGTTCTCATCAGAAGATGTGGACTAATGTTGAATCGTCAACCCTTGTGTCAAGTATGCTGTTTAGGACTGACATACCCATGTATGTCAGATCATCATGGAGTGTCATTGATAGGACGGAGACAGCCTATTGGAAGAGAAGAGTCTATGTGGAAAGACAAGGTTGCTTGAAGAGAGTTCTCTTCTATGGACCCACAGTAAGGAGAAGTTTAAGGAAGAGAAGAAGATCTGTAAGATGTCCTCTGTGTTAACAAGACAACGTTAACATTACACCTAACGGTCCTTTTCAGGGCCACTCATAAGTCTCGAAAAGATAGTAGCTTTCATTGCCACCCCTTTTTTCCTTGTTTTATTTCCCATGTTATATTTCCCTTGACGCTATATAGTCCCACTCTGTTCAATTCCCCTTGACGCTAGATAGACCCACAATGTTCAATTCCCCTTGACGCTAGATAGTCCCACCATGTTAAATTTCCCTTGACGCTAGATAGTCCCACCATGTTAAATTTCCCTTGACGCTAGATAGTCCCCACCATGTTAAATTCCCCTTGACGCTAGAGTGTCCCAAGCTGTTTTACATAGGATTTTCCCATTGACGCTAGATAGTCCCCATATACTACTCTTATCACTGAATCATGAATCATGTACATAAGTGAATAAGTATATACATCTGTATTCACTTATAAGCAAAGAGTCCGACGGCAAACTGTACTGATCCAAATCTGTTGTCCCATAATGTGTCGGTACATAATGTTACGGTACTTAGAATTGTTGTTGTTGTTGTTGTTGTTGTAGGGGTTAACGCCATTTTTCAGCACACGATAGGCTATAAATGGCGGCCAGTATTAATAGTACAGGAAGAACCCGGGAAAACCCACCGAAAGAACCACCGACCCACGAGAAGCTACTGGCAAGCATTCTCACATACCCACATTAGCCGATACTTTATAACTAAAAACAATGTGCTCTTGAAATGTTTAGTGCACCAAAAGTAATAATAAAGTGTCCCGAGTGGCCGAGTGGTCTAAAGCGCTCTCCGTTACGGATCACTGCCATCTCACATCTGTCTGCGTGAGCTGGAGTCTAAGATTCGGCTAATGTAGTTATGCGAGAAAGCTTGCTAGTAGCGTCTCGTAGGTCGGTCGTTCTTTCCGGGTTTATTTCCCAGGTTCTTCCTCCACCAATAATACTTGCCGCCATGCATAGCCTATCGTGTGCTGAAAAATGGCGTTAAACCCTACAACAACAACAACAACAACCAAAAGTAATACACCGTGGCACTATTTGCATCTCCAACCCCAGCCCTTGGGTATATATCAATCACTCCCCAAGACAGTTGACTTGATCGTTTAAGGTTACCCTTAGCACATTATTTGCTTTTGTCGTGCCGAAGAAAGGAGAGCTAAGGGTATATCCCATGGACATGCACAGACGACAAACCTAGGATGGCCTATATGAGTAAAACTCCCGATATCATTGGAATACGAGTCCATCGCTCTTCCAACTGAGTAAATGATGGCCTCAATCTCATCTTAAGAAATAGATTAGATACACTGAGTAAACGATGGCCCCAATCTCATCTTAAGAAATAGATTAGATACACTGAGTAAACAATGGCCCCAATATCATCTTAAGAAATAGATTAGATACACTGAGTAAACGATGGACCCAATCTCATCTTAAGAAATAGATTAGATACACTGAGTAAACAATGGCCCCAATCCCATTTTAAGAAATAGACTAGATACACTGAGTAAACGATGGCTTAATCTCATCTTAATAAAGAGACTAGATACACTGGGTAAACGATGGCCCCAATCTCAACTTAATAAATAGTCTAGATACACTGAGTGACCTCAGTCTCATCTTAAGAAATAGATTAGATACACTGAGAAAACGATGGCCCCAATCTCATCTTAAGAAATAGATTAGATACACTGAGTAAACAATGGCCCCAATCCCATTTTAAAAATAGTCTAGATATACTGGATAAACGATGGCGCCAATCTCAACTTAATAAAGAGACTAGATACACTGGGTAAACGATGGCCCCAATCTCATCTAAAGAAATAGTCTAGATACACTGAGTGACCTCAGTCTCATCTTAAGAAATAGATTAGATACACTGAGAAAACAATGGCCCCAATCCCATTTTAAAAATAGTCTAGATATACTGGATAAACGATGGCGCCAATCTCAACTTAATAAAGAGAATAGATACACTGGGTAAACAATGGCCTCAATCTCATCTTAAGAAATAGACTAGATACACTGAGTAAACGATGGCCCCAATCTCATCTAAAGAAATAGACTAGATACACTGAGTAAACGATGGCCTCAATCTCATCTTAAGAAATAGACTAGATACACTGAGTAAACGATGGTCCCAATCTCATCTTAAGAAATAGTCTAGATACACTGAGTAAACGATGGTCCCAATCTCATCTTAAGAAATAGTCTAGATACACTGAGTGGCCCCAATCTCATCTTAAGAAATAGACTAGATACACTGAGTGAATGATGCCCCCAATCTCATCTTAAGAAATAGTCTAGATACACTGAGTAAACGATGGTCCCAATCTCATCTTAAGAAATAGTCTAGATACACTGAGTAAACGATGGCCCCAATCTCATCTTTAGAAATAGACTAGATACACTGATTAAACCATGGCTCCAATCTCATGTTAAGAAGTAGACTAGATACACTGAGTAAACGATGGCCCCAATCTCATCTTAAGAAAAAGACTAGATACACTGAGTAAACCATGGTTCCAATCTCATCTTAAGAAATAGACTAGATACACTGAGTAAACCATTGCCCCAATCTCATCTTAAGAAATAGGCTAGTAGTAGTTGAACAATTAGTAGGCATTTTGAAACGAATAATAAACAGAAATGTGTGCTGCAGTGAAAAATATAGGAAGATTAAAATCGATTTTGATTATCTGACAGAAAAAAGTAAGAGGAAAGTATGCTTCTTCATACAAACTTTGTTTTCTTGAATATGATCTTCTGGAGAAAAAACGAAAAATGATTGACTACCTAAAGAACTGGTACAATGCAGGCATTAAAATGATTGACTTCTTAATGATTAGATTATGTCCAGCTATTAAAAGTAACTGATACCTAAAGATCTAACCCTGTAGGGGCACTAAAATGATTTTCATTTGAAGATTTATCCCCTGTTCAGGTACTACAAAATTTATCATCAGGGGATTCGGTAGAGCCCAGGCGCTAAAATGATTTACCAGTTAAAGATCAGGCCCTGTCAAGGCATTAATATGATATATTACCTAAAGATGTGGCCCTGTCAGGCATTACATATATTTCTCGCCTGAAGATTTGACCTAGTCGAGGCACTAAAATCATTTATCACCTAAATTTATGGCCCAGTACAGTTACTAAAATGATTTAAGACCCAAAGTTTTGGTTCAGTTCAGGCACTAAATGATTTACCATTTATTGATCTGGCCTAGTCCAGACACGAAAATGATTTACCATTTATAGATCTGGCCTAGTCCAGGCACTAAAATTATTTACCATTTATTGATCTGGCCTAGTCCAGGTACTAAAATTATTTACCATTTATTGATCTGGCCTAGTCCAGACACTAAAATCATTTACCATTTATTGATGCCTAGTCCAGGCACTAAAATTATTTACCATTTATTGATCTGGCCTAGTCCAGGTACTAAAATGATTTACCATTTATTGATCTGGCCTAGTCCAGACACGAAAATGATTTACCATTTATTGATCTGGCCTAGTCCAGGCACTAATATTATTTACCATTTATTGATCTGGCCTAGTCCAGGCATTAAAATTATTTACCATTTATTGATATGGCCTAGTCCAGGTACTAAAATGATTTACCATTTATTGATCTGTCCTAGTCCAGGTGCTAAAAAGATCATATGAAGATTTGACCTACTTAGGCATTAAAATGAGTTACCACCTTAAAATCTGACCCAGTCTGTGCACTAAAATGATTTAACATCTAAAAGTTTGTCCCAGTATATGCACTAAAATGATTTAAGATCTAAAAAGGTGTCCCAGTCCATCCACTAAAATGATTTTCCATTTAAAGATTTGACCTAGTCTATGCACTAAAATGATTTAACATCTAAAGATTTGTCCCAGTTTTTGCACTAAATTGATTTTTCATTTAAAGATTTTGACCAAGTCTATGCACTGAAACGATTTCCATTTAAAGATTTGACCCAGTCTATGCACTAAAATGATTTTCCATTTAAAGATTTGACCCAGTCTATGCACGAAAATGATTTTTCATTTAAAGATTTTGACCAAGTCTATGCGCTAAAATGATTTTTTTTCATTTAAAGATTTGACCCAGTCTATGCACTGAAACGATCTCCATTTAAAGATTTGACCCAGTCTATGCACTAAAATGATTTTCCATTTAAAGATTTGACCCAGTCTATGCACGAAAATGATTTTTCATTTAAAGATTTTGACCAAGTCTATGCGCTAAAATGATTTTTTCATTTACAGATTTTGACCCAGTCTATGCACTAAAACTATTTCCATTTAAAGATTTGACCCAGTCTATGCACTAAAATGATTTTCCATTTAAAGATTTGACCCAGTCTATGCACTGAAATGATTTTCCATTTACAGATTTGACCCAGTCCAGGCAGTAAAACGATTTACCATGTAGAATTTTGATCTAGTCCGTGCACTAAGACTATGTATGGGCGATGTACGGATAATATGAACATATGAGTGAGTGATAGGTATGTTAGAATACATCTATGTTACTTTCATGTACTGTAGCTGAAATTTCTTTGGATATGGAAGTTTGGAAATTGTACATCATCTGAGCACACAGCTAACAAAAATGAATATCCCTATGTGCTAAAAAAATCAATATGATTTAGCCTAAAGTACACTTTAATAGTCATTAAAATAGGGAAGACACATTTTTTCCAGATTGGTTAACGCCAGCTTCTGAACGTGCAATTAAAAAAATTTATCAAATTAATTTTTAAAAAAGAAATCTATCATCTCTTTTTTACAATTTACTTCTGCAGTTTCGGGAGAAAAATTACCAAGCGGATCTGGTAATTTTGTTATAGGTGCATATCTTAAATCATTCCATGCTTATCATCTATACACCATACTACACCAATTAATTATAGACCAATATAAACGGTAATTTCCCGGGTTCTCCCTCCGCCATTTATACTGCTAGTAAGGTGATGCTGAAGATCATCTTGAACAGACTGAAACTACAAGCAGAATAACTAATCGCTGCAGAACAGACAGGGTTCCGGAGTGGAAGAAGCACAGCAGAACAAATATTCAACCCCAGGGTTCTGTGCAAAAATATTCGCAACATCAGTAAGACATCTATCATGTATTCATAGATTTCAAAAAGGCTTTTGAAAGCGTGTGGGATGAGACATTGTAGGCCGCAATGAAGAAGTACAACATGGGTCAAAAGTTGACCAATACCATCAAGCAGCTGTGCGCCAAGGCTACCTGTGCAGTAATTGCTCAAAGTTCTATGGGGGACTGGTTCAAGACAATAGTTGGAGTACATCAAGGCTGTCTCCTGTCACCCGCGCTTTTTAAGATCTACAAAGAGCGCATCATGAGCGAAGCCCTGGAAAACCATTGTGGGACAGTCAGTATTAAAGGGCGTAACATCACCAACCTCCGCGTCGCAGACGATATTGATGGGCTGGCAGGCAGTGAAGACGAGCTTGCCATCTTAGCCAAGAACCTGGATGAAACATCTTCCAGATTTGACATGGAGATCAGCGCAGAGAAGACAAACTGATGACAATTAGTGCCTAACAATCTCAACCAAGATTAAAATCAGAGGACAGGAACTGGAAACAGTGGGACAGTTCAAATATCTTGATTTCATTATCACCCAAGAATGATCAAGAGCAGAAGCTTTGTCACGAGCAGTGCAAACAATGGCAACTACGTTAAAACTAGGACCAATCTGGAGAGACAAGAATATCTGTCTGTAAACTAAAATCAGACTATTGAGAGCACTAGTCATCAAAATCATTTTGTATTTATGTGAGGCCTGGACCCTGACAGCAGAATTACAACGAAAAATCCAGGCACTTTTAATGAAATGCTACAGAACTATCCTTGGCATCTCTTAACAGAGATCACATTACAAATGAAGAAGTGCGTAACACCATCAGGCACAAAGAAGGTCATTATGAAAACCTCCTCACCACTGTCAAAAAGAGAAAGCTGAAATGGTATGGCCATGTCACTAAAACCATCAATTTATCCACAACAGTACTGTTGGGCAGCGTCCAGGGTGGCAGAAGTAGAGGTAGACAGAGAAAAAAAAGTGGACCGGCAATATCACAGAATGGACCAGAAAAAGTTTTGCGGAGACACGGGCATGGACACATGATCGAGACAAGTGAAGGGAACTGGTCAGATGTTCAGCAGCACAGTGCTTTAACGACCACGATAGGTCAAGATACATGATGATGATGATGATGATGATGATGATGATGATTTTTAGTCTATTCCACCGCGACTGTGGGCATCCAGTGGCCGACTGGTCATAAGCAATCATCGTTACGGATCATTTTCTTCTTACCTCTGTCTGCGTGCATTTAAGTCTCGGGTTAGGCCAATGTGGGTACGTGAGAAAGCTTGCCAGTATCTTCTCGTGGGTCGGTTGTTCTTTATCGGGATTTTCTCGGATTCTCCCTCCGCCATTTATACTGACCGCCATGTATATCATATCTCGTGCTAAAAATGATGTTATACCCTATAACAATAGCAACAGCCACCGCGACTGAATGGCTGCGTGCTCGGTGTGCAAGAGGCTAAATATGTTGTGTATGTAGTGATCTACGTTCTTCATTTAAACCATGTTCAAATCATAAGTGTGCCCAATAAAAAATAAAAGTACAAGCTCAAAAAAGAAGGAAAAAAAAACAACATATCAACTTGCAAAGAGGATTGTAAATAGCCGTAACAGGTACAGAACTACATTTTTGTAGAGGAAACACCGGATAGGGATGTGAAGAGTTCACTAACTCCAGTAATACACAGTACATGTAGGTAATTTTAAATCCAGTGGAAGTGGAATTACGTGTATTTATATTTAACACAAAACCATAAACGTATTGCATGTTTGTTGATAGACCACATGTATAAAAGAAACTCGGCATGACACGCTTCTTTTGAATTACAAATGTATTTACTCGTGGTATGTATAGGACATTGTCATATTCATAGTCGCAAATATCTTTCAGTTGATGCCACTAAATACTTGTGTGTTCATGAGTACTTTCAAGACTGGACTATTGCATCTCAATTCTGTCTGGCTTGTCTCAATATCTACTCCAGAAGCTTAAAAAACGCAGATGGTAGGATCATATTTAGAGTACCACGATCAGAGAAAGCCTCCCCACTGCTCTGTACACTACACTGGCTATCCATTCGATTCAAAATCAAACACAAAATGTGTTCTCTTTGCTACGTTTCACTGGCGGACTCCAATCCAGCATACCCACATGGCCTCGCCCTGTGTACACACCAGCAAGATACTTACGCCCTCTTCTGACAATCGTATACTCATTATTACCAATATGAAAACGAAGTCATATGGACAACATTCTTTATCATAGCAGAGCTCAGTCACGTGGAATGAATTGCCCATTGAAATTAGACACAAAACAGTGATTCCTTTCAAGAGTTGTCTTAAAACTCATCTTTTTCGACTGCAAGAACAAACTTAAAGACATAATAATGTTTCCTACCTTAAATTATGTCAGCATTTTTTTTTGTTTTCCAATTTCATAGTGTTTTTGTTTTTGTTTTTTTTGTAGTCAAATCATTATAGATGGAATAAAGCTCTCAGAGCTTCTCAAGATTAGGCGCTAAACAAAGGCCTCATTAGTATTATTATTATTATTATTATTATTATTACAACAACAGCTTCGTTTCGAGATCAGTATATATAGGAAAGAACTTGATCGTCATACATTTATAACTGCCTTTGCAATGTAATTTGTAATTTACAAATGTAATTTGTGTAACATTATCATACGCTTCGAATAAAAGAGCAATAATAATTTTTGAATGTCACATCAAGTAATGTATTGAGGATATCTTCGTTTTTGGATTACATATAAGGGAATATTTCTCGAGTGAAGTCAAGGGGCGTCATTTCAAATTTTTCAGGTGGAAGGTGACAAAACTTGACGGGCTTGTTAATTTTCGTATATAGGCTACAGCAATTTTATAGCACATGCAAATTCCCCCCTCACCTCCAATGACGTCCCTGGTGAAGTTGAAAACGAAAATTATTCGGTATAGAAAAATAATTTGACTATCGCTGCTTGTTGTGTCTGTTATCGTTTCAAGTTCGCAAAGATCTCTCCTATGGCAGATGAAGTACGTACTATATCTATGTTATCAGTACTAAATTAATTGAGAAATTACACAAACCTCAACATGAATGAATAGCAAGTCAAGGTAAATTGTAGAACCAATGTTTACAATTCCTTTAGCTTTTAGGCATATGAGGAAACGTGACAAGAAAATGGTGTGTGGCTCGCTACCTTGTAATCAATAAATTACTCTAGGCTATATCATTTCAACATTAGTTTTATATCATTCAAAAGAAAACCTTCAGTGTAAAGTCCTCTTCTTAAAACTAAAATCCCCAAAGTTACAGTTTCACAATATTTTTTTGTCTTGAAGCTAATGCATCCCAATTTTAAAACAAAATACTACACTAATGTTCTGAAACTGTAATACAAACTATGACCTTCTCCAAGTTTTATCGTAATTTTAAGTATCCAAATATTAAATAAACTATCCAAAATGTATAATCAAAATATATAGACCTTACCTGCACTCTTCGTAATGAAAAATGTTGCAAGAAGAGTTATTAGGTAAACCAGAGTTCGTAAGTTCATGACACTCAGAAAGGGTGAGTTTTTTTTAAACGTCGTGCTGGTCCCTTCTAACCCCCTTTCAAGCCGAAACATGAAAGGACTGAACTATTTCCGATGAGGTTATGTACGTAAGTGGATGTGAGGCACGTCTCTGTTGATGAACCTTGCGCTTGACAAGCGTATCGCTCCAATATCGACGTCTGAGACATTAGGTGTGCGCATCAAGCATTGGTCGCTAAATGAAGATGGATATTGGACCAACCTATTTATCGACATGACGTCTGATTTCCCACGCCTGCTTCCGACTTGTGCTACACGTGGTCACACGCAACACGTTGACAGGAGCGCACTTCGAGATGCAATATACTAATGAAAGAGAAAACTTGCCTGCCAATGTCATGGCACTGGCTTTCAGATCCGCACTTTGAGCTAATAATGAAGTTTTAGGCATACTTACGCAATAAGGTGTGTGTTGAGTACATCGAATAGAGGAAACCTCGTTCGGAAATCATATCAAAATTGTTCCTTTCTTTGACAGTCATGACAAATCAAGGAAACTGGACTCGTTTTCAAACAGTCGATTGTCGCTGTTTTAATCGAAGTTCTCTTAAGATTCGTAATTACAACATGCATTTACCTAGTATCGTAATTGTCAAGCTATCTGAAGTGTTTTATTTTGAAATTTTGTGCTCCTTTTTTACGTCGGAGAGAAGAAATAAAATCACCCGTATGGAGGGAAATGGTTAAACTTTCAATAAGCAAAAATCTAATTTTGAAAGTATGTTGAATTTTAAATTTTAATCTTCTTATTTTTGTTTTATAATTTCATGTCTTGAGCATTTCTTAAACTAAATTAAGATATTTTGCTTTGGAGAAAATAAATAATATGTCATCTGAAGAAATCAACGTACTGCAGTAGTTATATGCCCACATGAAAGGTTACACATCAATAACTCGCTACTTCTCTGACGTTAACATGTTTAGGCAAGCAAAAGAGAAAGCACTTAAACCTCAAATAAACTTTTTTTTTTCGTATAAAACAAAGTTTACTATGTAATAAAAAGAGATAAGAAATGAAAACCAAATATTACATTATCATACTGCACCGATCTAATATATTTCTTCTCCTCAAAACAATATATTCAACACTATAAGTTCCTCAGTGATTAATCAATTTATAATTGTATGACATGAACGTAATCACAAACAGCTGATCGGATTTAACACTAATTTTAATACTTTACAATACGGTCACGATTACATGTGTATACAAAAACATGATTATCAGAGGAATTAAAGCAGATGAGGTTGATAACCAACTGAATAAATTCTACATCAAATTCCAAAGTCCTGTGGAAGAACGACATGTGATTACATCCTTACCCGAGGCAAACAAGAAAACTACGGACCTCAGTACTAATGATTACATCTTAAAGACCTGAGGAAAACAAGAAAACTACTGACCTCAGTACTAATGATAACATCCTTACCCCAAGCTAACTATTGAGTTATGGACCACAAGTACAGAGATGCATAATTCAGTCATTATATTTCAAATGTTTCAATTTGTAATGGACAGTGTCTATGAATTTAACAATCTATATTATCAATCAATACTTTTGTGGCACAGAATGGTGCTTTTTTGATTGGAGACAGGGATTGACTGTGGTGGGGGTGGAAGACTTATGTGGAAGATTGTTTCGCCACTGCTTTTGTTGTTTTTGTTGTTGTTGTATGATATAATGTTTCACACATATACTATTAAATATGAATGTGGACTATCACATAAGTATCCTAATATTACTGGAAAGGTGTTAACAATATAATCATTTTTTAAAAATAATAATTCTAGTAATGATTCAGCTAAATTTGGCCACCAATTTACGGCTTGTCTGTAAGACCGCATACATTTCTGAATGCCAGGCTAGCGAGGCATAATATATACGACTTTTACCGATTGTCCTTGTGTTGGTCATATTAGCCTTTTAATTAGAGTTGTTTAAGGTCAGCCACCCCAACCCATCCGCTTCCACAAATGGTTCAATAAGAAACATAATTTATATGCAATAATGTGAGAAATATAGCGCTCCTTTCAAGTTGTGCCTGCTGTAACTTAGTTCCGGTCCACGTTTTATGGCATGTCACAAGGAAGCTGTTATTGCATGTTACGGACTCTTTCATAGCATGTCAGTCACTCTGTCATGGCATGTCAATCCCCCCTATTAACTTGGGTAAAACAAGAGTCAAATATATTAATCTATCCTTTTATTTCCGTCTTCACATCTTCACACCTTTAATGTACAATAGATAGCTTTGTTATTGTGGACATTTTGCCACTTCTTGATTCCTAAGTTTAAAAACGGATTCATCGAGGACATGGACATGAAAATATCGCCTCGTAAATCTTGCACATCAAAATTTAAAGTTGGACTACCCATGCTCTAAAATCGGTAACAAGGTACTGTGTCGACTATGCTTTGTCTTCTCGTCATAGAAGCTTGATGTTATGGCTAGTATTTTTGTTTAATTTCTAGAACGTAAACTCTGTTATAATGAAGACAAGGATGTGTCAATATAATTCTCCCCTTTACAATTTTTCATATTTTTCTGGGATAAACTCTTTGGGGATCCTTCATTGTAACAGTCAGTACCGTATATTGCACTATTTCGTCGGCTTCTGTTACAAAATGCCTGCGCAAAATCGATCCGTTGCCGTAGAGCAATGACTGGAGAAAGACTTAAGTGCCTTCTATGCTGCATTTACTGGAATCCCCTGTTTGCACTGGTCATAAATATGCACAATTTCCAGTTACAAGTTTCGATACATTTTTAGACCAATAAGTTAAGCGTTGTTTTATGCAGTGCTGTCTAGCTATGTACTTGTTACAAACATCTGTTAGAGCATTATTTTCAAAGTATCTTTTGTAATAAAATCAAAGCTAATGAAACAGGTTAGCACTTCTGTCTCGTAATCCAATAATGTAGAGTTAATCATACTCGTTATTTAATTAATTGCGCGTGTCCATCTATCCACCGTTTCATTTAAATATATACAAATGTACCACCAAGCCTTTGTCACAAGCATTTATAATACTCAAAAGCGCATTCTATGACAGAAAAGAAGGAATTATTAGCTTAAAAAATTCAGAATTTAGCTGTTTACTTATGTATGTTTACCCTAGAATAGTTTGACATAGTTTACAATACTGCATGAACGGCCATAGTGATTGACTTAGTAAAGCCTGACAACTATGATGCTCAAATAGTTCCGGTGGCCTAGTGGTTAGAGCGTCCGCCGCGGAAGCGGGAGGTCGTGTGTTCGATCCTCGGCCGAGTCATACCAAAGACATACATAAATGGTACTACAAGCTGCCTCGCTTGATGCTCAGAATTTTTAAGGTAGCTTTAACAATTTTGCAGTTATATCGCTACGATTATGCCGTAAGGCAGTCTGTAGTGATGTCTAGCACTGAGGCATCATACCGCATACACGTCGCATGATGTCCCACCCAGTTACATTATCCTGACACCAGGCCGACCAGTCCTAACACTAACCTCTTAATACTGAGTGCCAAACCTTCTGGGTATTTAAGAAACAATTTGAGACAAATCTTGCTAATGTGAGTTACGTTCCTTCACTTTCCTGATGAATGAAAATGTACGCATAGTGAAGAAAACATAATGTTAGAAGTATTCTCATATTTTTTGGTTTGAACCATTTCGATTTACTCTGCGTCCTACACACGTAGATTTTTTTTTTTTTTTTTGGGGGGGGGAGATATATTTTCATGTCACTTATGCAAATATTATTAATGTTGTCTTTGTTAACTCACGATAAAGGTATTTACATAAGACATTTCAATATTATTAATGTTGTCTTTGTTAACTCACGATTAAGGGTATTTACATAAGACATTTAAATATTTTCTGAGTGAAACTCATTAGACATAAGCAGTACGATGGAAGCATGAAATAACTTTCAAAATGGCTGCTTAAGTAACTTTCAACTGACCTTGTACAAATATCTGTATCCGTTATTTTTAGCTGTACATATATCTAGCCATTACTAAGACCTTGTACAAATATCTGTATCCGTTATTTTTAGCTGTACATATATCTAGCCATTACTAAGACCTTGTACAAATATCTGTATCCGTTATTTTTAGCTGTACATATATCTAGCCATTACTAAGACCCATATTGACTAAATAACTTAACATCTGCCCATGAACAAGTCGCCAAGGCTACAGACTTAACTTTACTACTGTAGACAACGGACGGAAGCAGACATGCGCGGCACCTATTTCCTCCCCACATTCACACGATCTAATCAAAATGTAATGCATGGTAACTTGTTTGAATATAAAAAAGCCATATGAATATAATCAATGACTACTTAAAATGAAGAAGAAATCAGAAAGGAGGGAAAGAAAAAATAAATCCATTTTCGGATGTAAACATGGGCATATGGAAATTGCAGTGTACAAAACATCCTTGATTCAACCTGAATAATTATTAAACTATTTTAATTACTACGGATTTTGTTGTTATTATAACGTCTTTTTACACACACACACACACACACACACACACACACACACACACAGACATATACATATATATATATATATATATATATATATATATATATATATATATATATATATATATATATATATATATATATAAAGTGTAAAATGTTAAATAAGTATTGAACCTTAAAGTCGAATGTACTGAGCATTAAAACTGTATCGTATTTAAGCCAGAAAAGAGTTTTGTGAAAGGTCATTTCTCGTAAGTGTTACGTGCTTATGCTCGAATAAACAGTAACATAGAAGGAGTGAAAATAACAAGCTTGTAAAACTTAATAAACAATTTATTGAGTACAAATATTTTTCAGAAAAGAAAAATAAACTTACGGTTTTAAGAATCAATTCCAAAATTAATCCAAAAATAATGCAAATATTATCCACTAGAGAAATTGCAAAAGTCCTGATAATAAAATGTCCAAATAATTCTAAGTTCGAATTCCAGCGATGTATCCAATAAGGAAGACGATGTCTCTTGATGAAATCAGTTCTTAAATCTATGAGCACATATTCTTTTCCAGATAACTAACAAAATAATTCCTCTTGCTCCAAACGAATTGACACAATTTCCAGTAAACGGTAATTAAAAATAACTCAAAAAGAAGACACAACTTAATATTCTAAAAGCCCAGTTCTTCTACTGAATAGCTCTCTTCAAAACATAATTCATATTGCTTGTTTTTACGAAAACAAGAAAGGGGTCACGACCTTCCAGAATCTCTCAGAACAATTTCACGTTCAAGAAATCACGCAAACAGCGTATGACACAACTAAATTAGAAAGATGTTTATACTTTACTCCATTTTGTCCTTGGAACCAACCAATCATTTTAAAAGCTTGTTTACAACTCTGAAGCCAGGTCAGAAATGGGGTCAACACGTGATGTTTACACTGTAAAAGTACAGTTCCCCCCCCCCTTCAATGAACGAATCTTAAAACTTAAAATGCCAAGTTTAAATCTAGCAAACAAACAAACAACAAAAATAAATATAAATGAATTATATCAAATATACGTAACATAAGTATGTTGTAAACTTCAGCGTTATTGCTAATCCGTTGACTGCCTCTACAAGGAAGAAGGCTCCGACAAAATTTATTTGGACAGACGCTTGTGAGAGAGCATTTCAAACGTTGAAAGACAGGTTGACGTCAGACGCTGTAGCGAGGTTACCGAACGTGAGGAAGGACTTTGTCTTACGTATCGACGCTTCTGACAGGGGTTTTGGTGCAGTTTTTACTGCCTGAGCATGATGAGAACATATTTCCGCTTGCTTATGGTACCAGGAAGTTGTCGTCAGCAGAGCGTAATTATTATGTTACCAAAAGAGAATTCCTAGCTATTATCTTTGGGATATCCAAATTTAAGTGCTATCTGTATGGGCGAAAGTTTATTCTGTAAACTGATCACCAACCACTTGCTTATTTGGCCTAAGCTAAATTGACAAATGGACCTTTATTTTTTCGGCTTTATCAAGTTCAATTGCGTTGCATTAAGGAAAGCGCCAATATAGAAGCAGATTCTCCAAGTACACTACATGTAATTGATTCTGAGGAGAAGGGATCATTTCAGAACACGTAAACAATAATTTGAAATGCAACTTCAAAATTCGGAGAGAAAAATCCCAGATTTGACTCTTATAAAGGGGCCTATGTAAATATTAAGAGTGGAATTTAGAATAAGTATTGAACCTTAAGGTTGAATGCATTGAGCATTAAATTTTTTATCGCATTTATTCCAGAAAAATTCTTTGTGAAGGGTCACTTCGACCTTACTACATTCATTTTTCCCATGTGTGTTAAACTTCAAAGCCTAACATGTACAATTAATTCATCGAGATCTGACCGGGGTATTGCAACGCTGTAACGAGAAAGTAAACGGCTGATGCTAGAGTTGTTATGCAGTTAATTTATTTCATCTTACATTACTAGTTCACTGATAGAATTGACAGATTGCATGCTATCAGAATTTTCATATGTATAGGATTTCATTGAGGTATATGAAATAGTTTCCTTTTTCTGTTAGGACGATACTGGTTATCGTGAGTTAACAATACTTGCATATCTATATCGGATTTTGTAATGTTTAAATAATCTTGTAGGTTAAGGATTGACGTGACTAGAATGTGTGAATTGTATTCAATAGGAATCGAGCATGTGGTAGTGCAGGTAAAGTTCTACGGTAATGTTCGATACACCGCTCACGTGTTAATTTATGGACAATCGCTACAGAGTAATTATCTATCGGTATTAGGTCAGAATTGACGCAGTGTGTGGACACCTAGTTCCGCTTCTGAGTAAACTCAAACTATCCCCATCTCCCGCTATGCAAGTACATATTAGAACATCTCAAGCTTCCCCCATCTCCCGCTATGCAAGTACATATTAGAACATCTCAAGCTACCCCATCTCCCGCTATGCAAATACATATTAGAACATCTCTAGCTACCCCATCTCCCGCTATGCAAGTACATATTAGAACATCTCTAGGTACCTCATCTCCCGCTATGCAAGTACATATTAGAACATCTCAAGCTTCTCCATCTCCCGCTATGCAAGTACATATTAGAACATCTCTAGCTACCCCATCTCCCGCTATGCAAGTACATATTAGAACATCTCTAGGTACCTCATCTCCCGCTATGCAAGTACATATTAGAACATCTCAAGCTACCCCATCTCCTGCTATGCAAGTACATATTAGAACATCTCAAGCTTCCCCCATCTCCCGCTATGCAAATACATATTAGAACATCTCTAGCTACCCCCATCTCCCGCTATGCAAGTACATATTAGAACATCTCTAGGTACCCCATCTCCCGCTATGCAAGTACATATTAGAACATCTCAAGCTACCCCATCTCCCGCTATGCAAGTACATATTAGAACATCTCTAGCTACCCCATCTCCCGCTATGCAAGTACATATTAGAACATCTCTAGCTACCCCATCTCCTGCTATGCAAGTACATATTAGAACATCTCAAGCTTCTCCATCTCCCGCTATGCAAGGACATATTAGAACATCTCTAGCTACCCCATCTCCTGCTACGCAAGTACATATCAGAACATCTCTAGCTACCCCATCTCCCGCTATGCAAGTACATATTAGAACATCTCTAGCTACCCCCATCTCCCGCTATGCAAGTACATATTAGAACATCTCTAGCTACCCCCATCTCTTGCTATGCAAGTACATATTAGAACATTTCAAGCTTCCCCCTTCACCTGCTATGCAAGTACATATTAGAACATCTCTAGCTGCTCCCATCTCCTGCTTTACAATGCACAGAGCTGTCAAAGATTCGTAGACATTAAATTTAGATATCTATATTTCTACTTTCATCTATGAAAATCTCTTCTTATATATATATATATATATATATATATATATATATATATATATATATATAAGACATTTGGCTCGAATTAAAATAAAATACGAGATATATTTAGAGGACATTTGACTCGAATTTAAATAAAATATAAGATATATTTAGGAGACATTTGGCTCGAATTTAAATAAAACTTTAATATATCTAGGATACATTTGGTTCAATTTCTGATCAAGACGTTGCCTTTCCCAATATTTGGGTTTGACTCAAAAGAGGTACCCAATGATAATCGCATAATCATGACATTTCTAATGATAAGTTGACATCGACTTTATGGTTAAAAATGATGCATTCGTTTCCACCAGAGTTAACATTTTATTGTACATATCTTATTTATTTTAATATTTTCTCAACTTGCTACGTTGAAGATTGTCGACGTTGCTAACGTTTCCTTCCAGAATATGACATGCTTAAAAACCTGTATAATTTCTTTAATTCAAAATATCACTGCTTCAGGAAAGAATGAGGAGGCTAGATTTTGAAGTTTTGAAAATGAAAATTGAGATAAAATAACCGTCTAGTTTTGTAAGTTCTTAAAACAATTCTGCGTTAGGTTAATCTGCAAAAACCACTATTCGCTTTTTCTTAACTGGCACCACTATCCCAACAACGTGTCAATTTTTTTGGCATCTAGTTATATTTAAGCGACAAATGGATAACTTATTTCAAACTTTATTTTGAGGTTTTGACCAAATATTGAACCTCATAGAAATTGTCCAAAAGGAAAAAAAAATGACTTGGGTTAGAAAGATTTATAAGAGTCAGGGACCAGTTAGTTTTCATATAAATATGTTTCAATATTTCTCTCTTTGTGTGTGTGTGTGTGTGGGGGGTAAATATTCAAACATGTACCGACACATCTAACTAGTGATTAGCTTAGACAATGTCTGTAAATATTTTGCTTTGATTCAAACGCAGTAATGGCAAGATAGGGGGAATGTGCAAGATTGAAATGCAAAACTTGGTTACAACAGTCTTCATTTTGTGTATTTGATGACGTATATATTGCATTTACGATTTCAGATTGAGTTTTACTGGAAAATGTGACATTTGTTACCGAAAAACCAATATGAAAAGTTCTCAGGTTCTCAAACACATTACATTTTAATTTTAAAAAATCCATTCCAACACCTGTGCAAACTTTAGTAGAAATATAACAGAAAATGTAATTCTCCGTGTCGTTACATCATAGGGTACGTCAGGGTGGTGTTAACGTTTATGTCAAGCCATCGTTGATTTATTGTTGCACATTTTTTTTTTTAAATCACACAAGTAGAATGCGTTTTACATTTGGCAAGCAGTTGGTTGTTTGGCACAGATTAAACGACACATTAGAGAACTGTAGTTTATATAATTGATGTTTTATGACAATCGAGAACATTTTAAGAGACACGTTGCTTTTGTAAAAAGAAAGATACTGTCTACCCTCGATTAATTTTCAAATCAGCTGCAAGTTTCTTAAGTCTAAATCTTACTTATTGCTGATTAGTAAGCAGATAAATACAATTTATTTAGATACTACTGAAGGTTTTATGAGAATGCGACTTAATAGAATCGTGAACACTTAGTATGAATTTAAGGCCACTATCACTTTCGTCTAAACACAACATTGATTAAGCAGCTCACTGTAAAAGCCGACTAAGTGATCTGGTTATTAACTGCTATTTAAGAGACATAGTTGGATAAATGGTTTGAGTG
Organism: Unio delphinus; assembly: GCA_029339505.1. Lineage (NCBI taxonomy): Eukaryota > Metazoa > Mollusca > Bivalvia > Unionida > Unionidae > Unio > Unio delphinus. Next base: position 3,652,116 of record JAQISU010000052.1, read on the forward strand.
ATCCATAAAACACAGCAGCAGTTGTAATGGTCACCCTTTGATTCATACATTATCTTTATAACTCATCCTTTTCAGTGTCACATTGCGTTTTTATTAGGTTAGTACCTATTTTCTCAATCGCTCCGGTGGCGTAGTGGTTAGAGCGTCAGCCTCAGATGCGGGAGCTCATGTTATCGATCCCCCCACCCCGAGTCTTAAAAAAATGGTACAAACAGCATCCTCGCTGGGCGCTGAGCATTACGAGTGTCAGCATTACGAGTGTTAGGACTGGTCAGCCTGTTGTCAGAATAATTTAATTTGGTGGGACATCATGCTATAAGTCTGCTGCATGATGCCCCAATTCTAGACATCAATATAAACTGCCACACTGCAGTCATCGTAGCGTTATGACTGAAAGCATTGTTAAAGCCACGTAAAAAATCCAATTACACACACACACACACACACACACACACACACACACACACCTACCTATTTTCTGTTTTACTGTCGTGTGCTCCACAATGTGCAAATGTTCTCTGTTGTCTGCCTTCTTCTCTTCTTGTTTTAAAATATCTTCTTTTTCACTCTCCTCTGCGTGAAATTGACGACGCTTTTTAACGGTAATCTGCCAACCAGCAATCGGATATGTCTCACCATGAGTTTGACTGCAGCACCGCGTTTTCTGTAAGACACAGACCCCCCCCCCCCCAACCTTCCATCTGACACAAAATCACACTTGGTTCAGGATTGAATAGCTGTGATATCCATCATATGACTGTTATCACTAGCATAGTATTCTTAATAATTTACAAAGCGAAATTGTTTCGAAATAAGGAGTACTCATTTCAAAAAGTATTCTGGAGTACTCATTTCAAAAAGGTAATTTCCAGTGAGTTTGTCACCTGTATTACGCATATGGAGAACATATGAATGCCGATTTGAAATCAAATTTATTGAACGACTTAAATCATTTCTATCTTCTGCAACTTGAAGAACATACGTTTGAAATTATTTGACAAATTTCAATATTGTCATTTGGACTGAGAACATTTGTTACATGACAAACTTTACTGCTTTTACTGGTCCAAACAGCAGGATATTGTAGTGCAATGACATTAACATATGTTGCTATGAATTGTTATTATAAAGCGTTTCATATCTAAAAATGATAAAAAATCATGATATTATCCTAAGTAACAAAATAGCCATATTATCAATAATAAATCTTTCTTCATGTACGTCAGTAGTGTACGATCTATAATTCTCGTAAATGACTGGATGTGTTCTAAATTAGTACTGTATTTCATGCCTCACAATATAAACAAAATACTAATTAGATACTGTCAATCAAATTACAAGAGATTCATATCATGAAGAGATGATTATTTAATGATAGTATTGATGCCTGTCTCTTCCGGGTTGTCTTTACTGTGTTCCGATCGATACCTTGCCATACATTCTAAATTGTATAGTTCTGGATGCCGAATGTAAATTTTGGTCAGTCATACAAACAAGAAGTTCATACGTCGTATCTTAAATACGTGACGTCATACCGCGCATGGGACGGATAATAAGAGGAGCAATCGGCGTTTTATTTCTTTATAAAATTTTACAATAAATTTATTAAAGAGTTGAATCAGCTTGTCTTTGACCTGGTTTCTGGCACTTATTACCATATCAACAATATTGGAGTGATGCAATGCTTATAAAAAAAATGCTTTAGTCAATGGAAAAAAATAAGTTGACCACAAATTCAACTCGAATCAAATTGATGACATTTTGTACAAATTACCTTAGTATGAACAGGATGTATTTAGATCTAATACTCACGGATTCATCCCCCATCCCCTTTTTTGATCCATATGCATCACACAAAACATGTACTACATGTCTTTATCAATGGCAAAACTATCTCATCATAGGTCCCAAAGCAAACTTTTTGTACGGCTCCCCACCCCCTCCGCTTTTTAACTGTCATATTTTTCCCTTGATTGGCCCTTTCCCACCTTCCAGACTGTCGGGCCCCACAGTACAGCTATTCCTGCAACCATGTTTGTTATGGCACTGGTCTTTATGCTATGACAGCATATAAAATGTCCATTAAAAAAAAATATTTGAATATGTGACTAAACATTACACACCAATTGTGGACAAAACAACATGAAATTTAGTTCCGGAATTAACACGGTTTTGATACATCTCGACAGAATTAACACGGTCTTGATACATCTCGACAGAATTAACACGGTCTTGATACATCTCGACAGAATTAACACGGTTTTGATACATCTCGACAGAATTAACAAGGTCTTGATACATCTCGACAGAATTAACACGGTCTTGATACATCTCGACAGAATTAACACGGTCTTGAGAAATCTCGACAGAATTAACACGGTCTTTATACATCTCGACAGAATTAACACGGTCTTTATACATCTCGACATAATTAACACGGTCTTGATACATCTCGACAGAATTAACACGGTCTTGATACATCTCGACATAATTAACACGGTCTTGATACATCTCGACAGGACAACAATCTGCTGTGCCAGGCTCAGGACTACTACCGTCCAGAAGGAGGGTGATTCAGGGAGGTCGCGACTTCTTCCGATTGGCCTGAATCGTCTTTCGACCTTTATAAGAAGAGAGGCAGAAGGAGTGACGCAGGACTAATTGGAGTGCTAACGACGATTAGAGGCAGAATTTTGTGGTAGGGTGATGAGAAGTGAAGTACAAACCCACTTTGTAATAAGATTTGTAAATAGTTCATCCAGTTTAGTGCCATACTATAATTTACAGACTTTAATTGTCGATGGCACTACAACTAGTATATGTCACCCACCATCTGAAAAATATGAAACAATATACAATTCCAGAAGACTCTAATTGTGTGTTGTCCTTGTAAAAGCACAGCTTTCTGTCAAAGAATGTATATGTACAATATTTAGAATTACATAGATAATCTAAGTCAAACTACCAGACTTGCACAAGTGACGACGTCGTCTATTAATTTTATTTTAAAAAACACACATATGAACATTTATCGAAGAGCTCTTACCGTATATGCTGATCATTCTATATAAACATGGCACGACTCTGGACCCTAAAGAATAAACGTGTTTTGCGGAAAATCCGCCTGTACAGATTGGATTTGTTTGGTCAAGAAGACGGTGAAAGAAGATATAAAAGACAGTACAAATATACAATGACGCTGACAATTCCTAGCTATATGGAAAATTATTGAAAGTAAGTTGATATGAGATATAGGGTTAACAATACGTGAAAGTGAACACGCACACATGCTGCTTTTGTAAAGATTTATTTCTTACAACAACGTTTCCATTAATTTCTGTATGACACAAAGGTTGGGATGAAATGACTCATCCCATGAACATATTTATGAAAAAGGCTGAGAATACGAGAAGCGCTCCAACTGCTGAAGCATCACGAAGCGAGCAGTGCCAGATTAAACCCAGTGGATGTCCTTAAGCAGACAGTCTGTAGGCAGTCGAAATCTTGGGGTCCCTCTCGCAAATGATATCCTATCAATATTAAGATGATCCGTTGGATAAACGTAGGATAAACTTGACCATGCTAGTTTGAACGAACTAACATAATATCAAAACCTCGAAATAGTATGCGTGTGTGTATTTGTCTCTATCAAAATGTTTTTGTTTTGGTGTGTTTTTAAGACAGATTGACCTTAAGTAACTATGTTTTGGTTATATATTAGTTGTTGCTGTTGTTGCTGATGTTGTTTTATTTGAGAACAACTATGGCACAGCAGAAGACAAGAAGGGTTTCTTTTTTTAAAAGTAGTTCTCAGCGCGTGGACACCATGACTGAGACGATTGGTCTGAGATGACTAGACTGAGATAAGAAAAGCAAGGTTAGCAAAACAGCTAGATTTCTCTGTCGCATGGGTGAGAAACTGACGTCGCTCGACATGTCAGTAAGTCGACCATTTTACACAGATACTGAAAAAATTGAAACTTAGATCTTTCCATTTTCACTCAGTTTAGAATCGACTGTTGGACTTTGGTTGGAATTTTTTTTAAACACTCTAACCAGTATGTATTGTCAAGTACGAATTGCTAGAAAATAAAAAACGTGTATTGGTTGAAACATACCAGACAAATCTCAAGTGAATAAAAGCAAAAATCAAAACAATTTACTGCTCGAAAAGCTCTGTTCTTGCCGTTTTCCCCACAACCCACACAACCCCCACAACTCACACAACCCCCACAACCTCCACAACTCACACAACCCCCACAACCCCCACAACTCACACAAATTGCTTTCAGTTACTTTAACTATTCCAAAATATTCTGTAAGAGACTGACAGTTTTGTGTTTACTGACTTCTTCTGAACATTGCTCTTGATTTGAACTTCTTACTTTATCTTTACCTTCTTTTTCTGACTAAAACTATGTTCTTCTTCTTTATGGCGTTGCAAAAAGGTCTTAAGTTAAACCTATGGATTAATGTTATTATGGACATATACATTGTTTATAAAGTCATCGCTGCAGCGAAAGTAGCAATTGTCCTTTTTTTCCCTTTCAATAATCTTTCCTATCTTTCACCTAACGGTACATTGCGTCTCTTTAAATAATCTTTGAATATTGTTTCTATCGTCATCGCTATCTCTGCTAGATATCCAAATATTTTTGTACTTTCAAAACTAATCGGCTGTTAGTGCAATATCACTTTTTGTAAAGGTTTCTTTGATCGTTTTTAACTATTCACTTTGTAATAGTGTGATAAAATTATTAATTGTTTTTATCGTTTCTAATTATTCACTTCGTAATAGTGTGATACAATTATTAATTGTTTTTATCGTTTTTAACTACTCACTTCGTAATAGTGTGATAAAAGTATTAATTGTTTTTATCGTTTTTAACTATTCACTCTGTAATAGTGTGATAAAATTATTAATTGTTTCTTTGATCGTTTTTGACTATTCACTCTGTAATAGTATGATAAAATTATTAATTGTTTCTATCGTTTTTAACTATTCACTCTGTAATAGTGTGATAAAATTATTAATTGTTGTACATACTACTTGTTTGGCATGACATATTTAACGCCACTATTTTATCAGTCTGGTTTTGTCTCAACCCTTGTGTCTGAATCTAACAAGAAACAACACTTTGAGACGATTTTCATTTTAACTATTCTATTTCAAAGAAATAAAAGGCAACATCAAGAACGCATGTACAAAATATCGCATTAGATAACATGGCTTTTCGCGTGAATCATCTCTTTGTCATCACACTCACGTCACCATGGCACAACTGTCATTTTTCTCTCGTGACGAATAATGAATCCTGATCACGAGTTTTGGATGTTCATGTTCTTTACAAATCATTCAACAATGATACAAATATAAATGAAACGGAGTTTAACAAAAGACAGTGTCAGGCAATTGAACATTGAAGTTTTTCCCCCTAATATAATTGGTAATTATATAATACCATGGTACGTACGTTCAGAAATACCGCGGTATACCGCGTTATAAACTTTCTCTTGGTATCAAGCTCTACGCAATGCCTGTCACGGCATATCGTAAATATATTACACAGAATATATTACACAGCATATATTACACAGAATATATTACACAGCATATATTACACAGAATATATTACACAGCATATATTACACAGAATATATTACACAGAATATATTACACAGCTATTGCTAAAAATAGGTAGTGCTGATCGTGAAGCCTACAGAATATTTACAAGTTAAAAATATTGATAATATAGGCAGGGAAGCTTGGAGTGTGGTGCCAATACCCAGGCAAGATATTTATCAGAGAGTACCAGCAAACATAAAACACATTTGCTCAACAAACGGAAAAGTATTTAGTAGTGGACATTATACATTACGTCGAGTTCAGACAGAAGATAACTGCGCTCCTAAAAATCGTTGGATGGTGAGCAGTCTTGCAAAATAAAGGTTTCCTGTTTATGGCACATTCACATACGTTAGAAAAGAAGAGACCCCCCCCCCCCATGACATGCAGATTATTTCTGTTTTGTTTTATTATCTAAGTCCGAAATAAATTCCAGAAGTTAGATTTGGGCAGAGCATTGTTTGTTTTCTTTATGTGGTCACGTGCCATATGTAAACGTATGATTAAAGAATCATAAATATGGTTATATTTGTAATATTTACAGCTAATTTGTCATGAATAATTAAATTACGCTGTTAATATCACTAAAGTGGTAATATGCTTACTCGGGAATTTCCGTTTATTTTTTACTGATAGAAGAATATCAAAGTACGACCTATCCCTGTTACTCGGGAATTTCCGTTTATTTCTTACTGATAGAAGAGTATCAGAGTACGAAATATCCCGGTTACTCGGGAATTTCCGTTTATTTCTTACTGAAAGAAGAGTATCAAAGTACGACCTATCCCGGTTACTCGCAGAGGAATTTGTCATTCAAGAAACTATTAAAGTATTTTGATGGTATTCGATACATGCTACTTTGAAAATTCTTATCATTGAAACGTAATATGATCAAGTAATGACGTTAAGTTTTGTAGATCTGAAGGCATTTCACTTAAGGAAAGACGAGATATATATATATATATATATATATATATATATATATATATATATATATATATATATATATATATATATATATATATATATATACATATATTTGTGTGTGTGTGAGTGTGTGTTTGATTTACAAAGCAGCTTTTAAAAAAATTCAATCATATCGCTACGATGTCTGCAGTGATGTCTAGCACTGGAGCATCAAGCCATAGACATGTAGCTTCGTGTCCCACCCAGTCAGTCACATTATCCTGACACCAGATCGACCATTCCTAACCCTAAGCTCTTAGTGCTGAGCGAAGCAGCTGCTAGCAGGCCCGCACCTAGGAAATTCTGGGCCCCAGGCAGCTGACAGAGTTCGGGCCCCTTTCGCGTTTCAAATATGTGCGTATATGTGCCTATCTAGCTCGGGCCCCTGACAAGTGCCATGGTTGCCCCTCCTCCCCAGGTGCGGGCCTGCTGCTAGTACCATTTTTATAAGTCTTTGGTATGACTCGGCTAGGGTTAATCCGTGACAATCTGCATCTGAGGTGGACGCTCTAACCGGAAGCAAAACCATATGATCAAGCCAATTACATTGCCGATAGAAGATTGGCATCAAGATGTTTAGAACTAATGATTTGAAGTTTCAGGCTTGTGCTAAAATCAGTGTTTCTAGAACAGTATTAAAACTAATTTATGGCATAAGAGCTAGTGTAGCAACACTTGTTACATTTTATAATCTAGAACTGAAAAGAAAACGCTATGCTGATAAAACAATATGATTTCAATGTCAAACAGCATGAATTCAATGTCAGATTTAGGTTTCAGAATGACACATTCAATAGCCTGCAACTAATACGGGTCGACTTTGCGTGTATACGAGTTAGGTGGATAAATGTGCGGTATTAACACGAATGTCGTTGCACTTCACAGTTTAGTTTTGTATTCCATTATCGTCAATGCGACCACAAAGTGAAAACATGCTGTTATTATTGAGCACAGTTATGACGTTCTGCGCCATAAAATACTACAGGTCTATTGTCGTGTGTATGATCTGAGAAGTCAAACATGTATTGACAAATCAAACCCCATTGCTTAGGACTACGTTTCCTTTTATGTTCAATATTATGATTCAAAATACTATATCATTATCCATAGCAAGGTTCGAAAGCACATTTCGTCATTACATTGAAATTGTTAACTTTGTGTCCACGATTCGCTAATATTGAGCAACATGTAAAGATCACTCATTAGTATTGTAATGTAATAAAAAATATATAATATGCAATGAGTCAACTAGTTCGTTACAAATGGTACCTTGCGTTAATAATTTCAATATGATTGATGGCTTTCTGCTAATTGCATTAGCTTTATTGTAAACTTTGTTGCTAAATTTGAATTAATTGTTCTATTTTCAGTTACAACGATTAATGTCCAATCAATACAACAAACACGTTCGAGAGTTAACCTGTTCTCATATCGATTGAAAGAGAAATTAAGTATTCACGCAGAAAAACTATATAGCACGTGTAAGGAAGGGCTGTTACGCCAAATTGTTTGTATGAGAATGAATTAAAATGCAAAATAGAAAAATAAAAAGAAAAAGGAAGAAAAGCGAGTGATGAAATTGACATTCAATGGTAGGCGAAACAACAAACAACATCAAAGTTGTTCTGATTTTGCTTTCCTTTGTTGTTCTATATCTCAGCACAAGGCTTGGTTGTGAAACTGGACGTAAATTAAACCATGGGTTGGTGTTCTGTCTTCCATGACTTTACAACAAATACACGATGAAGTCAGTATATTTATTTTAAAACAAAAACAAATTCGAGTACACGGATGGAAATTTCCACATGTGGAATGTTAACATTTTTATTTATTGCAAATAACATTAACTCTTAAAAATGAATCAAACACGCGAATTCTAGCGCATGTATTTTATTTGTTGTCGTTTTGTAGAAAAGAGCATTCAATTATGTTGTATAAATTCGTGTTTTCTATTAAAAACTAGCAGCAGGACGATATTTTAACTGCGTAATTTTCGTTAGTACAGAAATTAATTTTGTTTAAATTTTTCTGCTTTAGTCAACCATAGGCTAAGATTTCAAATTCTCATCCGGGCATAATAATTTGTGTCCACTGACGGAAGGTAAGAAGTATTAATTCTAACCGTAAAAATTTGGTTCTTTGGTTTTTTAAGAAACGTTTTAGTGTTAGAAGAAAAGGGTACGGAATTCAAAAACAATATTCCTCTGCATTCTCATCTACGTTATTAAAGACCAGAAATCTACCGAAAAAAAATGTTTGCAAGTGTTTTTTATCTATTAACTTGACATATTTATGAGGTATGTGATCTAAATGTGATCCATTGTTACGTTAAAGCGATACATTCACTTCCGATGACAGACTACAACACGTATTGAGAATCTGTGTTTATTATCGACCTCTGTCGTCAGAGCCAAGAAGGTACCAGTAATAAACAGAATGCGATGTCTAATCAAATTAAGTGATATTTTTGGAAATATTTCAAGAGTCATGACAAATAAAACTATGTTTTGAACCACTAACCTTTTCACATAAGATATTTTTTCGTTTAAGAACTAGATCGATGTACTATATCGTAAACGCAGTCATACGTGCATGTTGTTTGGTTTTAAATAGATGGAGGAAAAGAAAGAACCAGAAGACAAGGTGGAGTTTTACAGCGTACCGTCGAATTTCAAGACTCCAATATAATGTGTTTTACTCTATCTATCTATCTATCTATCTATCTATCTATCTATCTATCTATCTATCTATCTATCTATCTATCTATCTATCTATCTAAGTATCTATGTATCTATCTATCTATGTATCTATCTATCTATATCTATATATATATCTATATTTATCTCTATATCTATATATATATCTATATATATATATATAATATATATATATATATATATATATATATATATATATATATATATATATATATATATATATATATATATATATATATATATATATATATAAGCATGCATAGATAGATAGATAGATAGATAGATAGATAGATAGATAGATAGATAGATACATAGATACTTAGATAGATAGATAGATAGATAGATAAATAGATAGATAGATACATACATACATACATACATACATACATACATACATACATACATACATACATACATACATACATACATACATGGATGATCTCGCTGGAAGAAGAAGTTAGATAATAAACGTATTACAGGACTGTTCTCATCATTAAAATATACCTGTCATGTGTTTATGTGTTATTCGTATTATGCAACATAAGCTCAGGATCTGTGAAGTTTGCAGCTTGCCTCAAGTTATAAGAGAATATGTACTAGATGCTCTATGATTGCATAATGATTTTTTGCGTAATATGAGTACATATTTTTGGTATTCATTTTATTTCAATTATTTGGTTATATATTTAACTTAAAATGATTGGACTTACTTTTTTCTGTGCTTTTATTGGAAGAGGGGTTATTATCTAATTCAGTCTATTTGTGAAAGGTTGATGGCACTCATCTTAAACAAATGTCACCGTATAAAGATCTCCGAATAAAGGGAACACAAAGATGTGTGGAATATACCAAAGCATCAGTGTTATGGGAAACCAGATCGACAGTAAATGAATTAAAATGAAGACATGCTTTAACTACAACAATATATGTTTGAGACTATTTCTTCATATTTATATAGCAGATGTAAGTTCCTAATGAGTAAAGTAACTTCTGGCAAATGTTGTATAACGAGAAAGTTCTTGAGGAAATATTTGCTTCATGCAAAGACTGAAAGCTATTATATTGCCTGATTGAAGGAATCATCTATATTGACGGAAACTAATATCTAGTTAAGCAGCAGAGAGGGTGAATCCTACAACGTTTTTAGACAAAATTTGATTGAAATCCTAAAACGAGCCGTCTTATAATCTTATTTTAACCAAAAAAAGGCGAACCCTACAACGTTTTCAGACAAAAAATTGATTGAAATCTCCCTACGAAATCATTTTAACTAAAAAAATGAAAACGATTTTTTAATTAATTTTGGTCGCAACTTGTTGTCATTCACCCTCTCTGCTGCTAAAGTTTTCAGTTCTGGGTTAACAAAAATAATAAATAATTTGATCGAGTCTTTAGGATGAAAATCATTTATGATTTTACAAACAGACTAATCGCTAACACCTCTTCTTGTAAATCAATCAGATTATTTGACTGGTCGGTGAGTTTGAAATTAATTCTGGTTAATGAATTATTATGGCATCGCATATAGACAGGATTAATTGGGTTTTCAATAATTAGGAATCCTGGAGGAGCTGTTGGTGCAAATGAATAAAGAATATATCCTTGCTGAGCTTGATTTGATCGTTCGAGATTAATTTGATAGCTTCCTTCGATAACATCACACACTAAATTAAGTGCAATCACCGTTGAAATATTCACGTTGAACGGAGCGATATGCCTACCACCACCATCTGGATCATTATTATGTTTGAGGAGGACAGTTGAGTCTGATTTTTGTAGTGCTTTGATATCGGTTTTAACAATTTTTGCTAATTCATCAGCGTTGTATTTCGGAAACTTGAAATTACGCAGATTGTCTTCTGTGATATTGTAATCGGTTAGGAATCGTTGTTTATTGTCGCTGTTGTCATTAATTATTGTTTGAATAATTAGTTCATAGATATATTTCATGTCCGATATAAGCTGATTTATTATTTCAACGTGTTTTTGCGATCTTGTTTTCCGTAGTTGTTCTAGTTGTGTGTCATATAATTGTTTAATCTCATTAAAATAACCACGGACGTCAGTTAGCGTAAATGAAATAGTAACAGATGAGTCGGTTGTTCTTTTAATGATAAAATCCCATTGCAATGTGTCTTTGTTGGTGAATATAAATCTATCGGCGATTCTTCCTTTTCTTATATCAGATAAATTATCTCGATAACTGGGATTGATTTCATGATATGATTGTACATCCGTGGTTAAGTCGGTGGTGGATTTTTCCGGTGGTTTTTCAGGCCATCCTAGTACGGTTCTAATAGAACTTTGATAGATATCTACGACGTATCCTTCTGTGCTTATCTCAATTGCGGATGATAGTGTCGGCTCATGAACTGTTATAGCGATTTTTGATTCTTTTCCAGTAATCGATTTTATTCTACGCGCGAATTCATTATTGATTTGTTCGATTTGGTATGACCCTGTTGGTATCGAAACGACGTTCCAGTCTGGTGTTCCGTCGGGTTTATTCTTATTTGCAAACACCAGTGAATTATTCGGTTGTTGACCACCAAATGATTTTGATCTGATATTAGGCCAACTGTGATACATTCGTAGTTTTGCTAGCGCTATCTCCTTCACTGGGACCGGAGAGGGGAAATTCACACTGAATTCTGGATTCGTTGATGTTATTGATCTCATGCTTGTTTGTACTGGGTTCGTGTTCTCCACTATTTGTTGAAGTAATTCCTGCGGTGTTGTCATTGTTATTATACTCATGATTTATTTCTAATTTTGGTATCGAGGAATCATAAATACTGACCATCACTGAGAACTCACAATCTGGTAATGTTGATATTATTGAGATCATTTTGTTTTTTGGGTTCGTGTTTTCTGATTCCATCGGTGTTGTCATTGTTATTATACTCATGTTGTCGCTCTAATTTCGATATCGCGGAATCAAAAATACTGACCATCGCTGAGAATTCACTATCTGATATAATCGTATTATCGAGTGACGACGATATCATCAATGATAATTGCGAATATGCGGTTGATGCAATATGAAATTGAAGTAAGTAATTCTGCAGTTTACTCTGGCTGCATGATGATATCTTTTTTGCTATCCCGGTTGATATACCCCCGATTGTAGCCACCGCAGAAATGCAAATTGGAACTACGACCGGGGCAATCATTGTAACCGATGCAAGTATTATTCCGGCGCCAGCGAGAACGCTTGACACCGAGTACATAATAACATCAATTGCGGTGATTCTTCGTCGGTATTTTTTTATTTTTATTTGATACTCCTCAGTGAGGGTTTTGAGTCTATTCTGAAATTCTCTGACCTGATCATAGCGACATTGAGTTGATGAAATCATTTTTATTTTAAAAACACTAGCGTTTTCAATTGTGAAATCCTTTCAATTTAGTTATTTACTTCGCATATGAATTCTAAGCACCAGGATATTTTTGATCTAATCGTACTATCAACCGCGACAATCTTAAATTCTTCTTCACCCCGGATAATTACTGTTGCGGTGCTATCAAAATAGGTTTTACCGCTTACGATGATATCAAATTGCTTGTCAGAGATTAACGTCATCCTGTAGATACCATGGGGCCACTCCCCGATATTGACTTTCAATTTAGCATTAGAGTCTTTTATCCAATCAAAGGTCCCATGCTTTACCCTTTCAGATTTTTCTTTTAGTTTAGCAATATCGTCATAAACGTCGAGATAGGTTTTAGTGATTTCGGTATATTTCATCATCGTTTTATCGCGGCGACTAAAAATGAAATCAAAAGGTGGTTAAATTCCAAACCTTTTTGCATGACATAATGCCCGTTGAGTTGAGAATATGTCGTCGTGATATTATAACTTTCAGAGCCCTCAAAGAAATTTTTAGCCATTTCGCTGATGCGTTTTTGTTCATCAATAGCTTTTTTAACTTCAGCGAGAGTCATTCCTGCCACAAGCGGGTTTCCAAAGAATCTACCAACAATGTCGTTAGTGGGTTTTTGATCTTCTATTAGTTTAGAAATCTCGAGATAATTTGCCTTGAATTCTGAAACAGTCATCATCCTTCCAGCTTCCTTGTTAGCGAAGAATGAATTCAACAAGTCTTTAATTTCAGTGAGAGTCATGCCAACCACAAGAGGGGTTCCAAAGAATTTATGTATAACATTTTTGCGAAAAGAATTATAACCTCGTATATGATCATCCAGCTCACTGCCGTGGGTGGTAATCTTGTTGTTTTGGGTGGTAATCCTGTTGTCGTTGTCGGTAATCATGCGGTTGTTGGTGATAATCATCTTGTCGTGGGTGGCAATCGCGTCTGTGATCGTAGACACAAGTGCGCCTGGTTTAAGTCGTCCGTCGTCGGAATACAGCGCCGTATCAAAATGTCATTCAATGACACATCACTGGATTTCAATTTACCCTGTTTGTCCTGAAATACAACTATTTCGTTCGGGTCAACACTTGTTAAATTTAACGTCTCAGCGATTTCATCTTCAATTAGTTTTTTTTACATCCTTGACAGAATCAGGTGGTGCAGTGCCATCGGGTTTGGGTTTCAAAGATCTCCCCCAAATATCAATCATGTTATTGTAAAACTCTTTCTCTCTCTAAAATCGTTTTTGACGACTTCGTTGAAAAATCTTCGATTTTCTCCAGCGATTACTAGTGTATTCATTAACGACAACATGTGGTGGTTTTCCGCTTGGGTTACTCAAGGAGTTAGAAATAGCGTCAAGGACATTTAATACTTCGCTGCCACATATTGGTGGGTCAATCATCGTTTGTGTTGGTAGCGTAGAATACCAAGTCTTCATTGGAAGGGTTTTTATATAACGCAAAAACTCTTTTGGTGGGGCTAATCCATATGAATCGAAATAAACAATCCCACGTGGATCAATAGCGTATGCAACCCAGTGAGTTCCAGGTCCGGTGCTGTTATCTAAATTAATGATTCCGGTTTCAACGCTGTTTGGTTGATGTGGTAATTGATCTTTCATAAAGACACCTCTGAAGTTTTTAATCGCTAGTTTTTTAGCAGCATCCATTAAATCAAAATTGGACATGGGAACCATAGGTTCCTCAATTAATAAATCGTTCCTGGTAGTCTTAGACCCTTTCCGCTGTACCACGAATACGGGGTTCCTGGTAGTATTAGACCCGATCCGTTCACGGATCTCCCGCTGTACCACGAATACGGGGTTCCTGGTAGTCTTAGACCCAATCCGTGAACGGATCGTCCCTTTTTTTTATATCCCTTCCCAGTTGCCTTCTTAAGTGCCATTCCTGCTGCAGTACCAACGGCTCCTAACGCCGCTGCTTTAGCCACTGCTGGGGCTGCTGCTGCAATCAATGCTGGAATCGCAGCTAACAACGGAAATATACCGCCTGTTTTAATCATATTTTTGATAGCAGCCGCAGAAAGAGTAATCTGAACACCTTTTTTGGCTGCAAGTGCATCATTGAAATGTTTTATTTGACGAGTTGTCAGTGATAGTTTATTTGCACCACCAGTCATTTGGTTGGGTTTCAACGTGATTGTGGTTCCACATTTTTTAGCTGATTCCGATTGCAATTTTTTTTAATTGACCGGGAGTTAACGCAACACTAATAACACTATATGACATTATACATAATTGATTGATTCTAAATCGTTTACAATTTCAATTACATGTTTTCCACTGGGGCATCTACCACTCTCATTCTTCCACCAACACCTTCAAGTAGCATTGATTTATCACTGAGAATGACAGCAACCGCTCTATAATTAGCAATAGCACCACGAGTCACATTAGCTCTAAAGTGTATATCAACAACAGATTGTCTCATCAAATCGAGATGTTCCAGCGAAAAGTAATAGATCGGGTATAAACTCTTAAAGTCGTATTGTGATATTTGCAAACCAGTATCGACATTTTGATCGCGTGCCATAAATGACAACAGACGATGATACACGCGTGCAATATGATTTTCTGTGTAATTAAGTTGTATATCCTCGGATGGTTCCTGTTCGCCGTTTATTCTCAGTGAGACGTCTTTCACACCTAACTGATCAAATATCATATGGCTGGAGAGTTGATTGCCAACTCGTGTGTTATCCTGTAACGCAATAAATATATGACGTGGCGCAGCAACACCTTGTTTTGATGATAGATTCCATGTGAATAACCCGTTCAGATTTGATTGCTTCACATCTGTACTCACGGTTAGCCAACTCAACAACGACTTTCCTCCTTGGTCCATAAATGATAGTAATCGTTCTTCTGCGGTGATTGCTGGAGTCAACACTGGCATCCACAATGATATTTTTGTTAAATTGACTTTACCGGCATCAGCATTTGGATTTGCAACATCTACTGGAATCCTCCAGATTGCGTCACTATCATCACTCTTTCGTACAAGCGATACTGTATGCTTCGCCCCGTAGATAACTTTTCTGACGTTTCTACAGAATCCAAATATGTGATGCAGTGGAATCGCGCATGAAAATGATTTACGCGCTCCTTGCAACATTGAGTTTCGTGTTGCAGCTCCTAGATTGAAATTAACGTCGTTGTTTATAATCATATTCTCGACATCAGCATCACTATTATCACGTTTTTTTGGTCGTCTTACAACAAATGGATTTCCTCCAGCGGTATTCTTACCATCTTTTGCAAACATCATAGAGGGTCCTGCTGATCTTGTATAATCATCAGAATATCTCGCTAACCCGATTATTGTTGCAGCCACATCAACATCGCGATCTATGGACTCAATTTCTTTTCCATCAATGAGATATCTAGCACTCTCAAATAACGCCATAATACCATTATTGACAAAACCGACTTGAGTACCATCTGGATACGGTGCTGGTACAGCAGGAGTATCATCAGCTGTTACAAGTTCTCCTTCTACTTCAATAAACGCTTCACAGGGCAAAAAGTATTTACTGGTATCACGGACTTGAAGTTCAATTCTTGCTCGACTATTTGAGTCTATGGCATGATAGGCGTAATATTGATAATCGCGTACAGAATCATCCTTGCCAACTGGGGCGTCTATATCAAACGCCGGATCATGTGATTTTTTGAACATTTTATTCTATTTATCAGAGTCTAAATCGTGAAATCATAAACGATTTTCATCGCCGTAGTTTTTTAAAGCCACTTCCTGCTATCATATTTGCAATATTGCTTTGGTCGGGGGTTAAAGCCATCGACGCTAATTTTTCGTCTACTGCGTTATTTATAATTCTACTAACACTTGCAGGCATCTCTGCTGTAGATGGTAACGGTTTCTTTTTTCGTAAATCACTTCGTGATTTCACTAATGATGTTAATTTATTCTTCGCAGTTGAAAATGCTTTTCCAGCAAGATCTCCAACAGCACCAATGCCCTTATCACGAATAACTTCAATTGCTTTCATTCCTAGTTGTTTAGCTAACGGCATCACTTTTGGAGCCATTCTCGCAAATAACCCTGCAATGGTATTGCCTAAACCATCTCCGTAGTATGCTCTATAAACCGGAAACCGTGAATTAACTACGTAGACGGGGGTTGGTTTATCATGATTGTAGTGTATGATCATTATTTGAAATCAGAAACCATTTTTCAATTGGAAACGCTAGCGTTTTTATTCAATCCCGGTGATTAATCACTGTGATACCCACTTTCCACTAACTCGCCAATGAAATCTCGATATGTGCTGATATCCATGATACCACCCTGAAATAATCGTCTACAGATATCAGATGCTTCATTAATTATTTCCGGTGAGTTATTTCCAGCTCGGAACCCTCCTACAAGAACTTCTAATCGTGATATATCACTGAGAACACTACCAGGACATGAAATCCTTGGATTCTCACTGGAATCTTGCAATCCACTTCCGCTATAACCCATTGCTACATCCATTTTTTTCATTTCTTCTAAATTGGCTTTTTGTAAATAATCAAGAATATCATCATCAGGTGGTAGTTGTTTTTTAGGTGAAAAAGATATTTTCTTTGCAGGTTGCTGTCGCCTTCCTCGCAATTTTCGTGGTTTTTGTTGTTGTTTAAACTCTTCGTATTGATTATACACTATATCCACCGCTTTTCTATATTCAATATATGATGCGTTATCCTTCTTCCTAATTCTACCTGTTTTTTCAGTTTTGATTTTGTAGAATATATCAGCCCAATGATCTAAATTTCTAACAAACTTATGATGTTCTGGTTTCAACATATTTTTCCTGTTTTCATAAGTCGTAACAACAAGCGCAGGAATTTCTGTTGATTCAGTCTTATTAATCGCTGCTAAACCCGCCTCGTTAAATATCACGCGTAAATCATCTACTATTTCTTTTGATTCCATTTGTTTTGTTTGTTCAGTTTTCGCTGCTATTTTTTCGAGTTCACCAATAACAGATTTTCCCGTCTCGGGAACATCTCCCAGTATAGCACGCTCTATCCCTTTCGTTGCTGTGGTTACTGGTTTAAACAATTCTTCGGATCCCATAGCAAAATCAGGCTGAAGACTCTGTCGTTGTTGTAGTTTATTCCGTACAGAGTCACGAATTGGTACAAATCTCCTGATTGCATCCAGTCGTTCACGAGCCAATCGGGTTGTTAATGCTTCATTGACCATTATTTGAAATCAGAAACAATTTTTCAATTGCAAAACAATTTTTCAATCCGACCTAACACCATCGATTTTTGACATCCCTTGAGGGTCGGTTAAAAAAAAAATGATTAATAGTCTGTCAATCAAATAATGATAAATGGTCGGTCAATCAAATAATGATAAATAGTCGGTCAATCAAATAATGATAAATAGTCGGTCAATCAAATAATGATAAATGGTCGGTCAATCAAATAATGATAAATGGTCGGTCAATCAAAATTGTTCATTTTCTTGAATTAACGCCCGTAGATTTCTAACTTTAGAATTAACCTCCTTTTTCAATTCGTATTCGTACCCCAATTCTTTTCGTATTCGTTCTACGATGGTATACAACGGAGCGAACACACTTACGTCACTGGAAAATGCGAGAGAGTCCTTAATAGAATTCTGAATTCTTTTGATGAGCGCATACTTCTTTGGTAGCATATATTTATTGTTGTTAACTCCGTATTCTATATCCTGAAAATCAGACATGAT
Source organism: Unio delphinus (assembly GCA_029339505.1). Lineage (NCBI taxonomy): Eukaryota > Metazoa > Mollusca > Bivalvia > Unionida > Unionidae > Unio > Unio delphinus. Next base: position 3,670,546 of record JAQISU010000052.1, read on the forward strand.
TTGATCAGGATTTAACCCATCTGATAGTTCAATATCCCAACTTTTCAATTTTGAAATCTCGGATAAAATGCTATTCATGTTTTCAGAATTCATTATTCTATAATAATGATATATTTCTAAATGAAAAATATGACGCATTAGACATAACTAAATCGAATTTTCTGTCCTGTCTTTTTTGAAATCGCCGTTTTGGTTATCCCCTCTGCAACTCTTCGTACTGAGGGTGGACAAATATCGAAGTGCCTACCGGCGCTGGTTATTGATTGAAATATTTTTTCTTCGTTAGTTATCGTATTCAAAGATTTCACAGGTCTCGCTTTTTTCGAGTATTTCCCAGTCCCCCCTCGTTCGGAATTTTCACTTTGTGTGATAGCCTGCAGATTTGATAAAGAATTGTTTTTCGGATTAAAATCGATATGATCAATAACAAAATCATCCTCGATCAATCCATAAAAACACTCAAATGCGAAACGATGATTGAGATAAGTTTTCTTTTCTTTTACCCCACCAACAGTAAACACCAAATACCCCATACCATTGTCAGCACCAACTGATTTCTTCAGTCTGCGGTTTCTTACAACACCATCACTGGATGCTTCATAATTTGTGATCACAGGGTGTTGTCTGAATTCTTGGTTCATTCGTATACATAATACTATTGTTTGTCTAATTCATCGTTTGGTTTAATGATAAATCTTTCGATGTAGTCTTGAGGAGTTCTTATGATTTTATCCTTGATACTGACTTTGTCAGCGTCAAGAATACTGACTTTGTCAGCGTCAAGAATACTGACTTTGTCAGCGTCAGGGTCAAAATTTCTGATTGATTGTCCATTTTTTATTCTTTTATCATAATATCGCTTCAACTCCCTGTATCGCTTACCACCGCAATTTAGACACAACTGAGATTTTCCCCTGACCCCAACTCCACATAGAATACAAGGTAACGGACCAAGGCTTCCACGACGATAGCTTTGCATATGATACCCACAAAACTCATTTCTGCATGATTTGTTACACGGGGTTACTGATCCAATCATAAGCCACTTGCAGTGATTCATTATATAAAAATCTTTCATTTAAATGCTTGTTTTAATTATAGCATGAAGGAATTAGGGAGAACGCCTTCGAAAAATGCTGATAAGGAGTTTAAGAGATTATTAAAAATCAATCCTAGATTTAATCTCGATAAACCCAAAAAACGTAACAAACGTCCAATAGACGGAAACATGAAAGAGTTTAAGAGATTATTAAAAATCAATCCTAGATTTAATCTCGATAAACCAAAAAAACGTAACAAACGTCCAATAGACGGAAACATGAAAGAGTTTAAGAGATTATTAAAAATCAATCCTAGATTTAATCTCGATAAACCCAAAAAACGTAACAAACGTCCAATAAACGGAAACATGAAAGAGTTTAAGAGATTATTAAAAATCAATCCTAGATTTAATCTCGATAAACCAAAAAGACGTAACAAAATCAATCCTAGATTTAATCTCGATAAACCCAGAAAACGTCCAATAGACGGAAACATGAAAGAGTTTAAGAGATTATTGAAAATCAATCCTAGATTTAATCTCGATAAACCAAAAAAAACGTCCAAGAGAGATTACCCCTGGAAAGATGCTCAATTCAATCTCGATATAGCTTCTAATACACCAAAGAATACAATTCTTGATAAAGCCATGATTAGTAAAATCAGAGACTGTTTTAATGAATTTAAGCGTGATGGAGCATCTTATTGTTGGTCAACATTTCGAATTGATGGTGTTGTTGATGCTACCATGAATGATGAAAAAGCAGCAGTGATAATTTCACGTGTTGGGGAAAAACGGCATTTTTTCCGAATCAAATTCATTATCGAAGTCGATGGCAAATGGATTATTAAGGATAAATTTGAACCAATCCTCAAGAATAAAAAAGCTGTCATTGTGAGTAGAGATTCCAAACCAGGGATTCTAACCGGCATTGACAAACCATACTACGAAAGATCTTATCCCGTAACAGCAATGGTTTATGGGATATATCCGTTAAATGATAAACCCGATATCGCAAAACTAGCTCCTATGAAATATTCGTCAGGGCTTAATTGTGTAGCAGAACGAATAATAGAACACTTCACAAATGCATCCCAAGGAAATAAACTAACTGATCTGCGACGTAGGAAAATAACCGAGTGGGAACTGACAGCATGGTGCAAAGATTTCTGATATAGCTAAATTAGAAACATCATTACGATTCCCAATAACCGTTATGACGATAACCGGAGAGGTTTTATACGAACCGAAATATAACAAAAATGGAGCACCAATACAGATTATTGATCATAACAAACACGCGTGGACACCTGCGGTAACAATATTTCCACGAGAACGAACCGTGAAATATATCCCTAAGGAGTTCGTCGGGGATGTTTTCTATGAAGAGAAATTATTTGATGCTATTCATGCGTTGTGTAAGGATGATCCTGTGTCAGTGTGGTTACTTAGAAGTGATGAAGGATTCGATCAATTTGTAAAACCAAATGGTGAATTATATCGCATTGAAGAATTAGATAACAGAATGAGAAAAATCGCTAGTGATTTTTCACCGGAGAATTCCCATGAAAAACTACTCACGGATAGTTTTACTATTCCATCAGTGGTAGCTCACTTCGCAAGAGAAAAAAACTCATGGCGTCCAACACGAAATGATTTTCTCGAGGATGTTAAATTGAGTTGCGTCGAATTTGGTCATGGAGGACTGTGGAATACGAAATACTCACGTGATGGTATGATTTCAATTGATATAGCCGCGTGTTATCCCGGAAGTTTTCTCGGGTATGGGGAATGCGCTGAGTACTTCAAACGATTTGGGCACCCCACGCATGAAATGACTCGTGTTGCGATTAATGGACCATTGCCTGATTTTGATTTAACCGGATTCGCTCGTGTGATATCATTTGAATTAGCTACAGGGTTACATCCGTGTAGTTATGTTTGGCTCGGTAGACACCTATCTGAAAAACACTGGATGCCAATAGTGCTATTGAGATATATGATTGATTGTGGTATGCTAATATCGTTGATTGTTTCCGAGGCTATTATATGCTATCGAGCTCAGAAAGAAGTTTGGCTACCACAACCCAATCTAGATAGAATAATCAACGAACTACGAAAACAGTTTCCAGATTTCAGTGAAGAAGAAATCATAAATTGGTCTAAGAAGTTATTTGAAATTAAAAAAGAACAATCAAAAGATCTCGGAAGAAGAATAATCGGTAAATTTACCTAGGGTGGACGATACGACAACGCAAAATACTCTTCGCGGTTGATCATAGATGTCGCTGAATACGATTTTATTGTAGCGGATTTAATTAAACAGGGAAAACTTGTATCCCGTAAGGATGCTTTTCTATCCAATGGTGAGAAATTAGGTACGGTTGTTACCTACTGTGATGGATATAATTCCCAGTACACACATTTGAGAAGTTCAATGTTAGCCTATGCTTCTATTAATCTATTTTCGATGATAAATAGATTTCCTAATACCGCGGTTAGAGTGGCCACTGATTCGATGTATATACACAATAAGTACAAATCAGCTGTAGCGGCATTCACAGATCCCGAAGAAAATTGGGGGCGTTGGCGATTTAAAAAAGAGATGCTACATGAGTATTGTGAATCCGCAGACGTTGCCATGGATGATAAATATATTTGTTGTAACCGTATTGAAATTCAATCAGAACTTTCTAATGCACCACCGGTATCTGATCCAGTATGTAGATACAAGACAGTTTATTTAAACGGTTGTGGTGGGTCAGGAAAGACAACTCGTGCAATTGAATTATTTCGTCGTGGAAACACTATCGTTTCTAACATGATTGTGCTAACACCGACTCACAGACTCGCCAGAGAGATGATACAACGAGGGGTAAATGCTTGCACTTATCACAGTTTTTTTCGATGGAAAGGTGACAAATGGACTCCTGAGCGTATGGGTGATAAATTCATTCCTGAAATCATAATTTGGGATGAAATATGCACAGTGTCATTAGATGTATTAAAAACATTTCTTGAGTGGTTGTTAAACAAAAACACAAAAGTCGTCATGTGCGGGGATCACGGCCAACCACCACCATTTGTCGGTGCATCTCCACATGAATGGCTAAAGGGTTTTGTAGACTACTATGAAGAAATCACCACTGATTATAGATCACTTGATGAACGATTACGCGAGTTCAAAGCGCTAATTAGATTACAACCGGATAGAATCCAATGCGAAATAGCGCGTGAAGTGATTTCAGAAACTCCAATGAATGATTTCTGGGAAACATGGAGACCAAACGATTTGATCATTGCAAGTAGAAAAATAGTCAGGGACACACTTCAAATGAAGTTATTTGAATTACATAAAGAAAAATTTGCAACGCTTCCAGTACCCCTTTGTTATAGGCCATCGGATACACGAAAACAGAATATTGAAGTTGATATTCCAGGACAGAATGAAAAACAAATTCTGGTATTAAATGATATTGTGCTGGTTGATATCAATGTCGTTGAAGATGCATTGCGTGCTAATAAATCCCCGTGGACGCTAGGATACGCAGCAACAATACACTCTTCACAGGGATTGACTATATCGAATACAATTGTTTGGATGGTGGATAATCACATCGAATGGTCGAATTTAATCTATCTCGCAGTATCCAGAGTACGAAACATAAATCAACTTCGAAGAGTTGTTTTCGATGATAATGACACAACAATAAGTGATATTGATGTTAGCATCATTAATAAAAAACTCTCCGGTTACAAACAACAGGACAAAAAAAACAACGAGAATTTGATATTGATGCTGAACTAATAATCACTTTGAAGAAACAACAGAATAATCACTGCGCGAGTTTCAATTGTATAATGCGTTGGCAGTATTCGGATAAGGATCCTCGCCAATTTACCGTAGACAGAAAAAATAACAATCTCGGTCATGTCAGAAATAATGTGATGTTGACTTGTCTTGAGTGCAATAGACGCAACGGTGCTAGTTAAGACCATGCGGTGGCAATTGAGTATCCTCGGGAATCACTTGTAGTTGTTGTCGAGTAAAACCCCGCTGAGGGGCAGTTGAATCCAGTTTATAGACTGGAGGTCTACCAGTTGATCGTGTTATACTAGATATCTTATGCGTAGTGACGCTCCAAATAGGATCAGTAGCCCTTTTTCTACCCCCTTCAAGCTCTCCTGGTTCGTATAAGTACCTCACAATGACACTACTACCAAGAATTGGTTCTTTGAAATCTTGTTGTGGTTGTACGGGTATTGACTTCTTTTTCATCGCGTTGATAGGTTTCATGTTGATTGTTCTAGTAATCTCGTTATTCAGTGCAGTAATCACAGATGGTAATCTTTTAACCCATTCACTGGATCGCTTTTCTTGAATGAATTCTTTTGCGTATTGATATCCAAATAACCGCTCAGCAATCGTCCGATTAAATCGTTCTACAATGGCCTGATCGCGATGTAGCGCAGTATGCCCTCGTCGTATGGTGACATTATGATGTTTCATTGTAGATAACACTGCACCCTGAAATTCCTTGCCAGGATCAACCTGCAATAGATTTGGCCAGTGCAGAGGACCTCGTCGATAAATCCTTTCAAATGCAGAAGCGACTTCAGTGGCTGATTTTGTTTTTAACGGTTCTGCTTCTTTGTATCGACTTGCAATATCAACTACGGTTAACGCATATTTGTAACCACGATCATGTGGCAGAAATAATATATCAGCCTGATGAACTTCATTAGGAGCGGTCACATCAAAATGCGAGAATTGAATTTGTTTAGGCGGTGGTAGATAAATTTGCCATAGTGCCTGTTTGGATAACCAATTAGCCGCAGTGGTTTTTTTCACTTTTGCAGCACTAGCGAGTTTATTGATTGCAGCGTTACCCCTCCAGTATCCCCTCGGAGAATAATAAATTGATTCCATATTATTAATTACCAGCACCTAACATCAATTTACTTTTCATAGCCGATTTTATCAAAAATGAAGACAATTTTTCTTTGAAGGATTTATCAGGAATAGCATTTAACGCATAAATTAATTTCACATCTGCTAGATGCCTGTGTTGCAGATTGCTGCTTTTATAAGCAACATCATGAAGGTGACAGGCCTTATCAATGGCGTTTATTGGTTCTTCACCGGGGTTGGGTTGATTTTGATTATTGAGTCTGATATCAAGTCTGGTTCCCGGTCCACAGTAGCTATATCCTGGAAGGTGCTTTTCTCCGGGGTACTTTGCCCATGGGGTTCCAGGGAGCTTTGCCAATTTGGCTGCGATATCACCCCCTCGTTTTTTTTAAAGGTTCCTTGGGTTTAGAAACAAATCTAAATTTCTTTGTACTACATTGTACGCATTTACCAGAAAGCGCTGATCGGTTATTTTTTGTTGTAATCGTCGTCACATCATCTGTGCCAGTACGCGTTTTACACTTCACACAATATAGATCCATAATTTATGTATAGAAATATGGATATAATTGATTTTTCAGCGACTAAAACAAGAGAACCAATTAAGCATCATGCAGCGCTACCAAACTCTATCCGGATGATTATAATCGGGCCATCTGGATCCGGTAAAACGCAATTGCTGCTCAATTTAATAATGAGATGGATGAAGTGGGATAAGTTGTATTTAATTGCCCCTAGTGTAGATGATCAACGATGTTATGAAGTGTTAAAGGATTTTAACGAGAATGCATCAGAAATTAAGGGTGAGAACGCCATTGATTTTATAACCGATATCGATGAAGCACCGAGTATTGATGATATTGATGGAGATATTAACAATTTAGTCGTATACGACGATATAATGTTGGATAAACAAAAAAATCCTGCTAGAATATTTTCCCGTGGGCGTCACAAAAACACTGACGTGATATATGTCACTCAACGCTACACTCAGGTTCCAAAAGTCATCAGAGATAACTGCAATATTCTTTCTGTATTCAACGGAGTTGATACTCATACTCTTAGAAATATTTGGCAGACATGGTGCTCTGATATGGACTTCAATCAATTTCGAGATTTCTTTAGTCATGCTCAGTCGACTCCGCACGGATTCGCAACAATAAATCTACATGATCCTCGGACACGATATCGTATCGGACTCGATCAAATATTCGGTTAAAATCGTAAAAGAATTATTAACCAAGAACTGAAAACTTTAGCAGCAGAGAGGGTGGATGACAACAAGTTGCGACCAAAATTAATTAAAAAATCGTTTTCATTTTTTTAGTTAAAATGATTTCGTAGGGAGGTTTCAATCAATTTTTTGTCTGCAAACGTTGTAGGGTTCGCCTTTTTTTGGTTAAAATAAGATTATAAGACGGCTCGTTTTAGGATTTCAATCAAATTTTGTCTAAAAACGTTGTAGGATTCACCCTCTCTGCTGCTAGTTATATACTAGCTAAATCTTATGATCGCCATTATTTTTGTATTTCACTGAGTTTGGTCACACGAAATGTCCATATTTTAGTCTGGTCACTTGTAGATTCTAAATAAAATATAAAAATGCCAGTACTCGAATAATTAATAAATATGCCAGTACTCGAATAATTAATAAATATGCGTACGTATATTCTATGTACACTAATCCACACAGATCTAAATATCTTCGAGGTGTTGTTCAATACTTCTTTATGGTACAGAAGATGCCAGTTAGGTATGAATTAGTCTTTCATCCATAACGGATACATCGGAGACAGAAAACTTGCAATATTCGCCACATCGTCCTCCGTGTTAGCGGCTTTATAATAGACCCATGAATTGTCATATTCATTGTCGGTTTTTCATCATAAGAAGAAGTTATAACTGACGCAAATGTTCATTATTTTAAGTTATTTACTTTGCATAACACGTTATTATATTAATGAGCAAAACAGTATGAATTTGAAAAGGACTATTTCGAAACGCCATATTACTCATTGCAATAGTACGTTGCACTGTCGCTCAATTCAAATCTAAAATTAACTCTCGGTTTTGTTCATTTTTAATGAATGACGTATTTGACTGTTTTTTATAAGGTTTAACGCAAATACGCACGAAATTGAGAGAACAAGTTTATTCTGTCTTAATTTTGAGTTCAAATACATTTTTTCTGTACAATTTAAGTAGTGAAGTTGTTTGTTGTTTTTTTTTTTTACCGGGGGCCTCGGATGGCCAACTGGTCTAAGACGCTAGAATCACCGACATCTCATCTGTCTCTGTGGTTTCGAATCGGTTACTCGTCCATTTTCTGTATGTGAGGAAGCTGGCAAGTAGTGTCCTTTGGGGCTTTGTTTGTTCCCGTGATTTTTCTAAGTTCTTTCTCTTACAGATAAAATGATAACCAGGTATAGACTATCATATGCTGAAAACTGGCGTTAAACCGTAAAAAAACAACATCAACAATAACAACTTTGTTACCGTTATATCTAGCGCCGAGACGGACAGGTATCGATTGACTAGCTGAAGTCATTTGAGGTGTAACACGAGTCTATAACAAGGGGCACATACAGCGCAGCCGTATTTTCAGAATCGAATCAGAAATCGTATGTTATTATCACACAACCGAATATTAAATTTTGTTTAAAGCTTAAAAGTCGCTGTTACGTGCAAAAAGTAGTCTGTGTCAAATCATCCGAGTACTCAGTTTGGAAAGATATTGGCCCTAAACGTCGATGGTGTCAGTTAAAATCAGATAATATCTACGTTCCATCAGAGTATTATCCCTCGAAATGAGAAAGCTGCCATTATTCACATATGTATGAAATAATCCGATGTTGATCGTCGACATCCGTGGGTCAACGAATTTCAGTCAAAAGCTGGAATACAAGATTGTATTCCGTTGAAAACATAAAATACCACCACAACGCTATATCGGATACGTTAGGTGACCCTTGTGTGATCCGTTTGTCACGGAATTGTATATTGAGGGTGATTAATGTATATTGTGTTGTATTTCGAAATAGTTCCATACTATTACGAACGTGCGAAGTGCTTTTGATGAGAAGAACAGAATGCCTTAAGTGCACAGACAATATCTATGTATAAATACCTCAGCGCAGGTAAAGCTTTTAACATTACTAATAGTTTTCTTAGCGAGTCGATCTACTATAAAGACTTGCACATCTTCAGCTGTAGAGGTATGTAAGCTTATTAATTTCTTTGTATATAAGATATAACTATTATATTCTTGTGTTCGACCTAGAAAAGGATTGATACTATATATATATATATATATATATATATATATATATATATATATATATATATATATATATATATATATATATATATATATATATATTTATATATATATATATATAACAAATGTAAGGCTACATATTTAAAGAAATGTTTAGTACAGTAGGATTCTTATTGAACAGGTTAGATTTAGTTCGAACTCTTTGTTTTATAATTATTGCCGTGTATAAAGTTATTACATTTTTATGCCAGAGTCATGAATAGTACACGTATTGTATACGTTTTCAGCTGTCCAGGAGAGTATAGAGCATCTGGAGCGTCCTGGGGGTTTGGAGTTTCTAGACTGACCAGAGTGATGTTTATATGGAATTCCGCAGCAGCTGGGTCTGTCTTCAGATCACGTTAACCCTTCAAAGTATTCTGGCGCCGCACCAATATTCACCACAGTTTTTGTTTAGCCAATGCATATTTTTTTCTTCTCAGTAGTCCTGTCTCTCTTCATTCCCTCTCGAATCAATTTGCGTCAAACGTGCAGATGTTGTTAATAGATTAATCATTGACGGAATTTGCCGAATGTATTATATCACTATTTCTAAAGCAATCCCGAAAAAGAAATGACTCAATAGCAAATTCGGCGATTGAAGCAAAGGGTGGCATATCTTTATTATAATTTGAATATTTGAGCTTAGATTAAACATAACGTCTGGAATAATTCAAAGAACTGTTTGTCAGATAGTTTATTAACAAATTATATCCTTCCTTCCTTCCAAATGGCAGTCAGATTGGACGAATACTGAAATTTATGAAAAACAGCGGCCATGGGGCTATACAACTTTACAATTCCAGAAATAAATCAAATTGTTATTCCAAAGTAATTTTCACCAAATTATTACATGGTTGAAATTGACTCCCTAATAATTATTATATAATAATTCTTTATAAAGCCACTGTTATCCCCTACCATTCTGCTCAAGAAAACGAGTAATAGAATAAACTTTACATTGAGAGATCGCTTTACTAAACAAGATAGTGTTTACAGTTGCGTTGACGTTTGTCTTCTAGATAAACAATTGTAAACAGTTTAGATAAACAATTGTGAGCCGTCTAGATAAACAATTGTGAGCCGACTAGATAAACAATTGTGAGCCGTCTAGATAAATACTTGTGAGCCGTCTAGATAAATAATTGTGAGCCGTCTAGATAAATATTTGTGAGCCGTATAGTAACAGAAGTTGATTGTGTTGTGACAATACTGTTGATGTAATGCACTGTGTCGAGAGCTATGTCCAGTTTTACCTTTATTTTAGTATTATGTTTTTTAATTTTTTTAATTTTGAACTTTTGACAAAGACGGAAACAAACATAATTTACCAAGCACTGCTGAAAGTAGGAGCAAGAGCATTACTTGAAACACAATTAACATGCAAGGTCTAAACTGAATATTGAGGAAGCACACACATTACTTTTAGCAGTTCTGTAGCTAGTTATTTTAGTTTGCTGGGTTTACTTCTTGATCTGAATATTCATTAGATAAAGGGCCTTGTAGGAAGTAATTTGTATGGTTCCTTTCTGTTTATGTTGACCTTGCACCAATGATGTTAAACTGCATTTCGTTCCGTAATCTGCCATTGGATGATAAATTGCATTTCGTTCTGTAAGCTACCTATGGAGGATGTTAAATTGCATTTTGTTCTGTAACCTGCCTTAGGATGATAAATTGCATTTTGTTCTGTAATCTGCCTTTGGATGATAAATTGCATTTCATTCTGTAATCTACCTATGTTAAATTGCATTTTGTTCTTAATATATCTATGGATGATTTTAAATTGCATTTCATTCTTAATATATCTAGGGATGATTTTACATTCCTTTTCATTCTTAATATATCTATGGATTCTGTAATCTGCCTTTGGATGATAGTAAATTGTTAAATCTTTAACCGTTTAGATATAATGCTGCTACAATACCACTTGAAGCATTTTGAACTTTGTTCAAGTTACTGTAGAAAATACATGAAAGCTATATATTAGTGTCAATTTTAAAACAGTAGACGTTCTATTTTAAATACATTAAGTATTTATACCTTCAATATTTGTTGCCTCCCTCTTCAGAAATGTTGTCATAACTGATAGCGTATCAAATAATGTTACAGTTTTGTTTTATGACTCACTACTTATTCTTTGTACAAATTTAAAGTGTGTCTACTCTTTATGTCGATCCGATTTTGAGCAATTTAGTCTCTGCCAGTCCGAATTTTATTTATCTATAAAGTAAATTCAGTTTTACAAAACTGAAGCAAGAAAAAGGCAAAATTAGCCAGGGAAACGTTTTATTTTCGACTGGTCCAGAAAAGCTAATAAAACTCCTCCACTAATCCAAGCTTCACCGCCCATCTATCCGGCTAGGTGCGGAAATTACTGAACTATCCATTAGATTAGGTCTGAAGATAACGATGGCCGCATATATTTTTCACGTACCAGAAGTTACAATATCGACCACTGTGACAGTCATAGCTCTCAGACGATAAAATCGTATCTCAGTCATAGCTCTCAGACGATAAAATCGTATCTCTAAATATGGAAACTAAACAGGAACAAGGGACACCACTGTCACAAGATGATGAAGTTACATACACTACGTCAAAAATTTCCAACTTGTTTCTATTTTTCATTATTTAGTTGCGTCATGTTATCAAGCGATGGTACGGACAATTTATGTATGTGAAACAATATGGGATTAAATTTCAATGTCCTCATTTGGAAAACTAAGAAAAACAATAACGTGAAAGTCACGTAGATTCAGGTCAACTTTAAACTGAAGAAACAGTAAATATTTAGAAAAAAGTTTCAAAATTGAGTTATGCTGTATTAACATAATGCAAGCTTTTGTTTTTCCTAGATATTGAAGTCAGAACGGAATCGGGTTTTTAACAAATCAGCTTTATGAAGTGACTTGGTTCATTCGCATAAAAAAATGTTTCTGAAACATAAAGGCAGTGGTACTATAAACATGCATACTTCGCAAATGTTTTTGTTGTTTTGTTAGCATGGGGGGATTGTTGTTCAGAAAGATGAAAATGTTGTAGTTTTTTTGCTCTTTACTTTAGCAACATTTTTTAAAACAACAGGGTGGAGACATTGCTTTGTAGACGTTGATTCTTTCAACATTTCTGGAACTGGGGGTGGGGATGAGGATGTGCGTGAAATATGAGTTTTTGCACCTAGCGGGCCAGACATTTTTGAACCCCACAGGTGCATTTTCGAATCGCTACATGATTTTTTTTACCAAAGTGACCCTCTTCCCCCCTCCTCAAAAAAAATACTTGGGTGTATGTTCTGGAACGCTTGGGTGGGTGTAGATTTACCTTATACTTTTATGTTTTCTTTTTCTAAACTGACTATTTTAAACTGTTTTGAAAAAGAGCTGTTTTCAAGGAATAATTTATTGGATAATGTTTTGCAACTGTGTAATAAAAAAAACTAAGTTGAGGATTATTGTAACGCTGTAATGTCTTTAAGTTCAAATTTGATCGATAGATTATTTCTTTTAACAATTTGTTTCTTCTTCTTTACTTAAAATTAGGATTACTCAAAACGAAATACGCGTCTTACCATGTGGCATATATTGAAATTTACTGATTAAAAAGTAAGACAGCTACCGCTTGGCAGTAAAAAGAACTGAATTTGATAAATGTAACAGTCACATGCATTTCAAAATGTTGTTTTATTCAAGTCGGTCTATGTAAAAATTTCAAACATAAATGTAATCAAAGTGCATATTCATTCGGACGCTAATGTCGAATATGTAAGATGTATGGCACGACCACATAATGCTCTATAATGATGTACTGTATTAACACAGATAAAAAGATACACATAATTTAAAGATAAATGATAAAATTAAAGTTCGTATAAAACAGGAGAATACAGTTATTGCCGTTAGACGTTGAAACCAAATATATAAAGAATGGAAATGATGATGTGTTTAAGATATTTTTTGGCTGATCAAAAACTAGAAAAACCTGAAACGATAAAGAGTAAATTCGGATGCAACGGTAATTTTATAAAAGACCGATGTTAGCCAAACGGTGAAAGAATGGCTCGAAACATATCTGAAAGCATCAATAAAACAAATACAGAAAATCATTTGAAAAATAAAACAAACTATTGATAAAAATGCATCAATAAAACAAATACAGAAAATCATTTGAAAAATAAAACAAACTATTGATAAAGGTTTGACAAGATTAGTATTTATGATAAACATTTTAAATGTTGAGGATTTGCCAAACACTTACAGACACATACATAAAAAGATCTCCCAAACTATTACAGACACCCACATAAAATAATTGGCGAAACTGTTACAGACTCCTACATATAATGATTTGCCAAACTATTACAGACACGTACATAAAAGTGTTTGCCAAACTATTACAGACACGTACATAAAAGTATTGGCCAAACTATTACAGACACGTACATAAAAGTATTGGCCAAACTATTACAGACACGTACATACAAGTATTGGCCAAACTATTACAGCTACCTACGTAAAAGCATCTCCCAAACTATTACACACACCCGCATAAAGAGGATTTGCCAAACGTTTATAGCATAAATTCATTCGAACTGATTGATAACTATCAAATTCATTCGAACTGAATGATAAATGTATCAATTTCATTCAAACTGACTTAAAACTATCAGTTTCATTCGACCTGATCGATAACTATCAATTTCATTCGAATTCATTGATAACTTCATACTTTCATTCGAACGAAATGCGTTCTGTCTCTTGATTATTTGTAATTAATATCGTCAAGAAGCTTTTTTCAATAATCAAGATTCGTGTTATACATTTATGAATTGTCGACCTATGCGAGTTATATTTGATTCACGCAGAGACCGAAATGCAGTAATTGGCTATAAGGTTTGAAAGATTAATATTTGTACTAAAAAGTTAAGAAAGATTACAGGAAATCTTAAAATTACCGTGCCTTTAAAAATTAAATGTTTTCAAGCAAAGAAGAGAAAAAGAAATGTACGAGTTAAACGTTAACGTATACGATTTAATAAATGTAATTAATTTTAAGTTAGCTAGGAATCTAGACGGGTTCATTCGTTTAGCAAAGTCTCACCGTAAAGAGAAACAGAGTACCCATGTCACAGAATTTGGCGAAAATTTAATTTATTTTCTTCTGGATTTACAAACTAATCTCACCATTTTTTTTTGTTTCGTCGTACATGCGTTGCCTGGGGTGAATAAGTGGTTTTTCCCAAAGTAAGCAGCGTGTAACGATTTGCATGTGCCTGATTTTGAATTACATGAAATCCGGAACATTTGTTTCATGTAGTGCACGGTAATCTTGCCGTGATTTCTGCTCACCTATTTGAGGGTATATAAGGCAGAATATTTATGATCAATATTACGGGACGTAAAGTATCTAATCACAGGATAGATAGCTCGTCTTTCAATCTCCAGCCAAAGGGGTGAGTGTTAAATTTATATTTCGTTTTATTGTGAATTTTATTCAGTTTATCATTTCATATAATGATGCCTTTATTGCAATGCAGATTTTAAACGTGGAATATTTGGAATTACTAGTCACTATTAGACTTTAAATGCAATAGCGTGATCTAAGGTTTAGATTATTTTTTGAGACAACTATTATTAGTCTGGTTTCTTTATTGTAGCTGATAACGCATCTGATAACGTCTGATAACGCATCTGAAAACATCTCTGATAACGCATCTGATAGCATCTCTGGTAACGCATCTGATAACGTCTGATAACGCATCTGAAAACATCTCTGATAAAGTCGGCTGATAACATCTCTGATATCGTAGCTGAAATTGTTGCTGATTTATTGTGCAATCGAATTGAAGTATCTGACTGTCTGTCTGTCAGATTGTCTGTCCGTCTACATCTGTCGTGACGTGTAAATATCCGGAAAGCTAGAAGTCCGAGTGTCGGAGCTGTCTAGTGTTGTAAACATCTGGGGCGACGTCTAGGGTATTGAGGAACGTTGGTTCTAGTTGATGTTGTATGCTGTCTGTACGTATAACTGTGGTGGATCCGTGAAGGGCAAGTGACCGATAAAAGTATTGTGTCAACCCTAGGTTTTCGAGGAAACTGGGCGGCGATTCAACTGTGGGTGAATCGTACGGTTATACAGGGTCGAGACACATGTATGTGTTGCAATTGTAGTACAATTGAATACAGTGTTGTATTTACATGGTTACTTCAAATCACAATAGTATTTCAAGGCATTGCATGATTCTCAATAAAAGCTAGCAACTTGATTGAATACATGTATATGTTCGTGCTAGGTGTCGCAATCCATACGTGCGATAGTATAGTTTGATGCTTGTGTTTATTATCGTGATTTATACTTGCGTTAATATAACTTTTGTAAAGGTTCTTTGGATCTGTGCATAGTCCAAGAGATTCCTTTTTATCTGTGTTTTATTTTGTATTAATATTTCATTTATTCATGTCTTGTGAATGGTTGTGAGTGTAATTGTGGGTTGAACGCATGAGTTATTGTGTTGATACATCATTATTTTTCATTAATAATTTATTTCATAATGTTATATTTTCTTTCACATATTGTGTTTGTGTTGTTCATTTAATCCACCATCCTCTCGGTAACAATTCTGTTACAACCCAAAACATGTTCATAGAAAAAGGAAATGTTTTTCTAGCATCTAAAATGAAAGTTTAAACATATATTTGTGTCGAATACAATATTTAAATATCCATTCATGACTGAAAATATAAACACACTGCGCATATTTTTTTACGGTCAGGCGTTTCAAGCGAAATTCGGAAAAGAACTAAAGCAATCGATAGGTAACTTAGGAAAAGAACACTTGGAACTAAAGCAATCGATAATGACTGACTTAGGAAAAGAACAGTTGAAACTAAATCAATCGATAGGTAACTTAGGAAAAGAACACCTGGAACTAAAGCAATCGATAGGTAACTTAGGAACAGAACACTTGGAACTAAAGCAATCGATAGGTAATTTAGAAAAAGAACAATTGGAACTAAAGCAATTGACAGGTAACTCAGGGAAAGAACACTTGGAAGCAAAGCAATTGATAGGTAACTTAGGAAAAGAACACTTGGAACTAAAGCAATCGATAAGCAGCTTCATTCCTGCATTATTAGAGGGTATCGAGTCATTTTTTTTAAAATTTATTCGTTGAAAGCGAAACGACTAAAGGTATCAATTCATATATATATATATATATATATATATATATATATATATATATATATATATATAGTCAAAGAATTATCAATGAAAAAAGTTTAATGAGGTAGACATTGTCCCGAGGAATAATATAACAAGCACAAACGATTGTATCAAAATGTTATTTCAAGTAAGCCATTGTTTAATTGACTCGCACATACAACGGAAATCGTCTAATGGGCTTTGTATTAGCGTCAACAATCGAAGAGGAAATGTATAGTTCAGATCCGTACTTAATGCAAGAACTAACACATAAAGTTGTATTTAAGTCCCTTATGTAAAACGTCATTGAATTTATTACAAAGAGGGTTATGAAGATTTATTAACTATTAAAAAAAGAATTATATCTCATCTGAAGACTTAGCACATTAGTACAAGTCATTAGAAAGACGATAACGGAAAGTTGCATAGATCCACTTCGTGTGCAACACGACTTCAATAATTAGATGCTGAAATATTCCTTTTCTTAAGTAAACAATTTGAACTTACCTCTAAATACCATGATCAAAATCTGTTGCTCGTATGACAATTTAAATTTATATTTCTATGTACAGAGCATAAAGTTCTCTGTTACACAAGATAATCGAAGTTTAGCATTTTTAGCATTAATTAAACAAATATATCAACATGTCAAATTCATCACAATCAGATTCCAGAGATCAGCGGCGCAGATTTCTTCCTTAAGTAACAAGAAAAATATTTGTCACATTGATGTCTCTGTGCCAGAATTCCCGCATAGTATTATTACAAACAATAAAATTCAATTCTGTCATAGAGTTACTTTTAAAATGGGTCATATTTGCCTTTCACTGGATTGTCTAAGTATTTATTCTATAGTTTTTATATATGTATTCATGGAAATATTCATTGATCATTTTGTTTTCTTCTCATTTTAAGTGAAGAGGTCATCACTTTTTCAGTTTTTCACGAAACGGTTCTACGGGGACCAATTAGCGAACGAGACATTGAATTTAAGTCTTGTTGCTATTTATAGTTCGTCTTTTTGCTACGTTTATTATTTTACACTACGGGTCAGAATCAGAAAAAGCAATTATTTTGAGTTTGTTATGCAATATATCAGAATAGTATTGGCCTTTTCTTCTTTATCATAAATGCGTAAAGAATAATCGCAGAGTTTATTATGAAAATTACAATAATACATATATAACAATTATTTAGTTGGTTTTTTCTAAACTATCGGGTATGTGGAAAAAGAATCGTCCTTCCTTTTCCTGTTTCATAACACAACACACACACACACACACACACACACACATAATCTGTCAAGTACACTTCGTCCATCATCAGAAATGGAAATAACTACGAAATAAATATATTATAAAATAAATCAGATAGAGAAAATGGATGAATGAAAAGAAATTAAAAATCAACTTATTACAGTATTGAAACAGCATAATCAAACTGTAAAAAAGTATGAAATGCAACAAAATAAAGAAGTAACAACAGCAGCAGAGGGGGCGAATCAGACAACTTTTTTTTGTTTTTATTTTTGATTATACCCCCTCCAAAATAACACTAGACCCTTCTCGCGAAAAAATAAGTCTCCGACCCTTGTCTGAAAACATTCGCGTTTTCGTTGATGTCGCAACGTCGTTGTCACTCACCCCCTCTGCTGCTAGAACTTTCAGTTCTGGGTTAACCGAATATTTGATCAAGTCCTTACTACGACGAAAATCCCCTTAGGATTTCACAAATAGACTAATTTGTAAAACCTCCTCTTGTAAATCAATCAGATTATTAGACTGGTCAGTGAGTTTGAAATTAATTCTGGTTAATGAATTATTATGACATCGCATATAGACTGGATTCACCGGAGACTCAATTATTAAAAACCCTGGAGGGGCTGTTGGTGCAAATGAATACAAAATATATCCTTGCTGAGCTTGATTTGATCGTTCTAAATTTATTTGATAGCTTCCTTCGATCACATCACATACTAAATTGAGCGCAATCACCGTTGAAATATTCACATTGAACGGAGCAATATGCCTGCCACCACCATCTGGGTCATTATTATGTTTGAGGATAGTTGTTTGTGGTTGTGATTGTGTTTTTTTCCACGTATCATGGATTGTTTTGAAACCTTCATCGATGGCATCACTGAGAGATTTTTGTAATTCTGAGATATTATATCCTGGTAGTTTAAACTCACTAATATCTTCTACGCGTATATTACTTTTCATCGCAAACTCTGTTCTCGTTTTAGGATTATCGTCACCTAATATCTCTTGAATAATTTGTGAATGAAATGTTTCCATGTCATTGATGATTTTCTTACATATTTCTACAACGCTGATAAATTCATCTCGGGTGAGAGTGCCGGATTTAATGGATATTAACAACAGTAAAAAATCATATTCCATCGCTGTGAAATTTTCAGTAATTTTGTTCTGTCGGGGTACGAATTTGACAACGTTATTTTCTACTATTCCATTGAAAAGTTCCCACTTATTATAATCTTTATAACTCTTTATTGGATTATCAGATTTTATCCTGTCTGTGATATAATCGGCTTTTTGTGGTTCTGGTAATTTAACGGTTTTTCCACCGGGTGGTAATTCAGGCCATCCTAGTACGGTTCTAATAGAACTTTGATAGATATCTACGACGTATCCTTCTGTGCTTATTTCAATGGCAGATGATAGTGTCGGCACATGAACTGTTATAGCTATTTTTGATTCTTTTCCAGTAATCGATTTTATTCTACGCGCAAATTCATCATTGATTTGTTCAATTTGATATGATCTGGTTGGTATGGAAACAACATTCCAGTCTGGGGTACCGTCGGGTTTATTCTTATTTGCAAATACCAGTGAATTATTGGGTTGTTGACCACCAAATGATTTTGATCTGATATTTGGCCAACTATGGTATACTCGTAATTTTGCTAGCGCGATTTCCTTCACTGGGACCGGAGAAGGGAAATTCACACTGAATTCTGGATTCGTTGAGGTTATTGAGATCATGCTTGTTTGTACTGGGTTTGTGTTCTCCACTATTTGTTGAAGTAATTCCATCTGTGTTGTCATTGTTATTATACTCATGTTTTTGTACTTCTAATTTTGACATCGCAGAATCATATATATCTACCATCGCTGAAAACTCACTCTCTGATATAATTGTATCATCGAGCGATGACGATATCAATGAGGATAATTGCGAGTATGCAGTAGACACAACATGAAATTGAATTATGTAGTCTTGTAGTTTCCGTTGGCTGCATGAGGATATTTTTTTTGTGATTATTGAAATAATTCCAGCGATTGTTTTTGCCGCAGAAATGCAAATTGGAACAGCTATCGGAGCCATCATTGTCACTGAAGACAGTATAATACCGGCTCCGGTGATTACACCACTCACAGCGTACACAGTAACATCAATTGCGGTAATTCTCCTGCGATATTTTTTAATTTTCAATTCATACTCCTCAGACAAGGTTTTGAGTCTAGTTTGATACTCTCTGACCTGATCATAGCGATATTGCGATGATGAAATCATTTTTTATTTTAAATACGCTATCGTTTTCAATTACGATTTACTTAAATCCGCTACGAATTCCACATACCACGTTGTTGAGACCCTAACCAAATTTTTATCAGTAGATGTGATTGTAAACTTTTCAGTTGTATTCTTGTCGATGATCGTTGAAATCGTATTATTGACCCCGGATGAACTGGACGATGAAATATTAAATTGAGATAATGGTGTTACTAGTGTTAATCGATAAATACCCTTAACGGTTGCAGTGATATCTAATTTGTTGTTTGTAGGTGTCCACTCAAATGATCCGTGTTGGATCGTGTATACTACGTTGTTGGTTTTCTCATGAGGAATTTTTGTTTTTTCAATGGCTGTTATCATCCTCGTTGCATCCCCCTTGATGCCTTCGATGAAAGTTTTCGTCTCATCGATGGATTTTTTAATATCAGGGAGTTTTATTTCAATTTTATCTAACGGGGTTCCAATAAATTTATCAATGATATTTCTACGAAAAGCATTATAACTTCGTATATGATCATCCAGCTCACGGCTGTGGGTGGCAATCGTGTCTGTGATCGTAGACACAAGTGCGCCTGGTTTAAGTCGTCCGTCGTTGGAATACAGCGCAATAGAGTTTTCAGCGGCGTCGCGCTGCCGTATCAAAATATCATCCAGAGAAATATTACTAGATTTCAATTTACCCTGTTTGTCTTGAAATACAACTATTTCATTCGGGTCAACACTTGTTAAGTTCAACGTCTCAGCGATTTCATCTTTAATTTTTTTTTTATATCCTTGATAGAATCAGGAGTTGCAGTGTCATCGGGTTTGGGTTTCAGAGGTCTTCCCCAAATATCAATCATGATATTTTATATCTCTCTCTCTAAAAAGCGATTACTAGTGTAGTCATTTACGACAATGTGTGGTGATTTTCTAGATGCTGAAATAGCGTCAAGGACATTTAATACTTCACTGCCGCATATTGGTGGGTCATTGATTTGTTGTGTTGGTAGCGTAGAATACCAAGTCTTCATTGGAAGGGTTTTTATATAACGCATAAACTCTTTTGGTGGGGCTAATCCATATGAATCAAAATAGACAATCCCACGTGGATCAATAGCGTATGCAACCCAGTGAGTTCCAGGTCCGGTGCTGTTATCGAGATTAATAATACCTGTTTCAGTTTTGTTTGGTTGATGTGGTAATTGATCTCTCATAAAAACACCTCTGAAATTTTTAATCACTAGTTTTTTTAGCAGCATCCATTAAATCAAAATTAGACATTGGAACCATAGGTTCGGAAATTGAAGATTTCTGAATTAATAAACCGTTCCTGGTAGTCTCAGGCCTGATCCGTGAACGGATCTCCCGCTGTACCATGAATACGGGGTTCCTGGTAGTCTTAGACCCTTTCCGCTGTACCATGAATACGGAGTTCCTGGTAGTCTTAGACCCTTTCCGCTGTACCATGAATACGGGGTTCCTGGTAGTCTTAGACCCTTTCCTTTTTTTTTATACCCTTGACCTTTCTTCGGTTCATATGATTCAGCAATGCTCTGTACCGCTTTTGTTCCCAAGCCTCCAACTACCCCCAATGCGGCCGCTTTTGCTACTGCTGGGGCTGCTGCCGCAACCAATGCTGGTATTGCAGCAAACAACGGAAATATACCACCTGTTTTTATCATATTTTTGATAGCAGCCGAAGAGAGTGTGATCTGAACTCCTTTTTTATCCTTGAAAGCATCATTGAAATGTTTCACTTGACGAGTTGTCAGCGATAATTTATTTGCCCCACCATTCATTTGATTAGGTTTCAACGTGATTGTGGTTCCACATTGTTTAGCGGATTTTGATTGCAATTTTTTTAACTGACCAGGTGTCAATGACACATTGATATTACTATATGACATTATACAAATACAGATTGATTCTAATGGAAAAATCCTTCGGATTTTCAATCAAAGATTTTCTACTGGGGCATCTACCACTCTCATTCTTCCACCAACACCTTCAAGTAGCATTGATTTATCACTGAGAATGACAGCAACCGCTCTATAATTAGCAATACCACCAGGACGGGTTACACGGGCTCTGAAGTGTATATCAACGACAGATTGTCTCACCAAGTCGAGATGTTCCAGCGAAAAGTAATAAATCGGATAGAGGCTTTTGAAATCCCATTGTGATATTTGCAAACCGGTATCCACATTTTGATCACGTGCCAGAAATGACAACAGGTTATGATAGACACGTGCAATATGATTTTGACCGTAATCAAGTTGCACATCTTCAGATGGTTCCTGTTGTCCGTTTATTCTCAGTGAGACCTCTCTAACACCTAACTGATCAAATATCATATGACTTCGTTCTTGATTACCAACTCGCGCAGCATTCTGTAATGCAATAAATATATGACGTGGAGCTGAAACCCCTTGTTTTGATGCCAGGTGCCATGTGAATGTACCATCAACATTGTCTTGTTTAGTATCCGTAGTCACTGATAACCAACTCAATAACGACTTTCCTCCTTGGTCCATAAATGATAACAATTTTCCTTCTGCTGTGATTGATGGAGTTAACACTGGCATCCACAATGATAGTTTTGTTAAAACGACTTTACCATCAGGAACAGTAGCATCACGCCATATTGCATCATTATCAGTACCCTTTCGTACAAGCGCTACTGTGTGTTTAGCTCCATAAATAACTTTTCGGACGTTTCTACAGAATCCGAATATATGATGCAGTGGAATTGCACATGAAAATTGTCGACGCTGTCCTTGTAATGTTGCTACACGTGTTGCAAATCCTAGATTGTAAGTAGTACTAGTATTTATGACATCAAATTCAGCAGGTGGTCTTACATATCCGGCTGGTGCTGGATCAAGTGCTGTAGCTCGTGTTGCCTTGACTCTAGAATACTGGTTGTGTTCAGCGTTATCAGTAATATCCTTTGCAAACATCATAGATGGACCCGCTGATCTTGTATAATCATCAGAATATCTTGCTAACCCTATGATTGTTGTAGCCACATCAACTTCACGGTCAATGGATTCAATTTCTTTTCCATCAATGAGATATCTAGCGCTTTCAAATAACGCCATGATACCGTTATTAACAAAACCAACTCGGGTAGTTGTGCTAATGTCATATGGTGGATCATTATGTGCAGCATTATTTGTTACAAGTTCTCCTTCTACTTCAATAAACGCTTCACAAGGCAAAAAATATTTACTGGTATCATGAACTTGAAGTTCAATTCGTGATCGGAGATCTGGTTGTACTGCGTGATAAGAATAAAATTGAAAATCGCGTACAGAATCATCTTTACGCACTGGGGCATCCATATCAAATGCTGGATCAGATGACCTTTTGAACATTTTATTCTATTTATCAGAGTCTAAATCGGATTTTCCATTTCATTGTGAAAAACGCTAGCGTTTTCGCCGTGGTTTTTTAAAGCCACTTCCTGCTATCATGTTTGCTGTCATGTTATTTTGGTCCTCTTGATTTACCATCGACGCTAGTTTTTCATCTACTGCGTTATTTATAATTTTACTAACACTTGCAGGCATCTCTGCTGTAGATGGCAATGGTACCTGTTTCTCTTTTCGTCTCACTAATGATGTTATTTTATCCTTCGCAGTTGAAAACGCTTTCCCGGCAAGATCTCCAATAGTACTAATACCCTTATCACGAATAACATCAATGGCTTTCATTCCTAGTTGTTTAGCTAACGGCATCACTTTTGGGGCCGTTCTTGAAAAGAATCCTAAAATGGTCTTGCCGAGGCCATCTCCGTAGTATGCTCTATAAACTGGAAACCGTGAATTAACTACGTAGACGAGGGTTGGTTTATCATGATTGTAGTGTACGATCATTATTATAAAAACAATAGTGTTTTCAATTGTTATTTAATCGCTATGATACCCATTTGCTAACTCGTCAATGAAATCTCGATATGTTTTGATATCCATGATACCGCCGGCAAATAACCGTTTACAGATATCAGCTGCTTCATTAATTATTTCTGGAGAGTTATTTCCAGCTCGGAATCCTCCTACAAGAACATCTAATCGTGATATATCATTGATAACACTATCAGGACAAGTGTTTCCAATCCTTGGATTTCCTAATCCACTTCCGCTATAGCCAGCTGCTTCATCTAGTTTTTCTAAACCCGTTTCTTGTAAATAATCATCATCATCATCATCAGGTGGTAGTTGTTGTTTTTTTTGTCTCCGTGTTGGTGTTTGACGTCGTTCTTCTAAATCATCATCATCATCAGGTGGTAGTTGTTTTTTTTTGTCTTCTTGTTTGTCTACGTGTTGGTGTTTGACGTTTTAGTTCTTGCCGTTCTTCTATTTCTCGTTGTCGCTCTTCTATTTGTTCTCTTTTATAATTACTAATTCCCTTTTTAAATTCCTTGTATCCTATCTCATCCTTATTCAAACGACCAATCCCTTTATTTAGTTTATACAAATAATCGAACCAATCATTACTTGATATTCTATCATTTTTATACTCGTCCTTTAAAAAATCTTTTTTTGAATTATAACTTTGAGCAGCAAAATTACCAAAGGCTTGATAATCCTTTGATTTCAATAAACTAGGTTTTTTTATTAATATTTTAGCATGATCAGTAAATTTATTCAACAGAGAAACAGTCGTTTTTTTCGGATCAGTTTTTTCAGTTTGTTCAGTTTTCGTTGCTAGTTTTTCAAGTACAGAAATAAGACCCTCTTCCTTTCTTTTACCGTCAGGATCATCTCCCAGTATAGCACACTCTACCCCTTTCGTTGCTGTGGTTACTGGTTTAAACAACTCTTCAGATCCCGCAGCAAAATCAGTTTGTAAACTCTGTCGTTGTTGCAGTTTATTTCTTACAGAGTCGCGAATTGGTATAAATTTCTTAATTGCATCTAGTCGCTCACGAGCCAATCGGGTCGTTAATGCTTCATTGACCATTATTTGAAATCAGAAACCATTTTTCAATTGTAAAACAATTTTCCCCATCGATGATTCCATCCTTAACGGTCCAATTTTTTATTGCTGTGAAATATTTTTATTTTCGCAGTGTGAAATATTTTCACTGATTCAATCAAAAAATGACAAAAAAAAAAATGAAAATCTCAAGGAGATTTTACTGTCTGACAAAATCTTTTGAGGGCCGGTCAATCAAAATAGTTCATTTTCTTGAATTAACGCTCGTAAGTTTCTAATTTTAGAATTAACTTCCTTTTTCAATTCATATTCGTTACCCAATTCTTTTCGTATTCCTTCCACGATAGTATATAACGGAACAAACACACCTACTTCACTGGAAAATGCAAGAGAGTCTCGAATAGAATTTTGAATTTTTTTGATGAGTGCATATTTCTTTGGTAACATATACTTGTTAGTGCTAACTCCGTATTCTATATCCTGAAAATCCGACTTGATTTGATCAGGATTTAACCCATCTGACAATTTAATATTCTGATTTTTCAATTTTCCAATTTCAACTATGATGCTATTCATAATTTCAGAATTCATATATGATAATACATATTTCTAATTCATTTTTCAAAAATAAATGAGCCGTTAATATTTTAAAAATTCAGTCTGTATATATAAATATATTTTTTAAAATTAATTCTGTATATATAAATATCTTTTTTAAAAATTCAGTCTGTATATATAAATATCTTTTTAAAAATTCAGTCTGTATATATAACTATCTTTTTTAAAATTCAGTCTGTATATATAAATATCTTTTTTAAAAATTCAGTCTGTATATATAAATATAAATGCAGACAAAAATAAATAACAACCATGATGAGCGGTTATCAGTCATTTGGCCCCCTTGATATAGGCCACTGTGTCTTTCATAGGGTTCTTTCTATGAGTATTTCCATTTTTTTCTGAGATTTCTTCGATCTCGATTTGACACTATTTGGCCGGTAATTCATTTTTGAACACCATACGGGGCTACCCAAATGTGATGGAGAGCTAATTACATCCATGGATGTTATTTATTTTAGGTCATTTATATTTACATTCACCGGAAACATATTCCCCTAAGAGTGAATCTAACTCGTCAAATAACGGGTTAGAATCACAAGAGGGTATGTTTACGTGAAATGACCTAGAGGTTACATATATACGACAACACATCTTTGGAACTCCTTGGTTGCCTTCACATCCAAGTAAGCCCAAGGGAAACCCGAAACATACATCTCCGGAAGGGAGGCCTAACGTGGCAAACGCCATCTTAGACCGCCCAGAAGATATGCTTGGGGTGACGTCACAACATATACTTGATTAAGGACAGCACAAATACCGTATATATTTCCACTCGAGTGTTGTGGCAAATTGTAGGTATACATATACTTAATTAACTTAATTAAGGACAGCACAAATACCGTATATATCTCCATTCAGATTGTAGGTATACATATACTTAATTAACTTAATTAAGGATGGATTATAATTCAATGATGATGTAATGATGATGGGACGGCACAGACATCACAAACATGAAACGACGGGGCTGATTTTCAAAGGCCAATTCGACCAATCAAAGCAACCCATGAAATTAAACCCGGTTGCATGATTGAGTAAAAGTCAACCACGCACACGTGTCAATGGCGTGGGTTATTTTTTGACTGGTCGAATTGGCCTTGAAAGCCCCAGCTTTAAACCTTTCATTTAGTATATAAGGCGACTAATACAGCAGCTTCAATCCACAGAGTGTGTTATTTTATTTTCTTGAATTACTTGTTAATGGTGCTTCACAGTATTTAAATGAGACAGAATATTTGCATAAAGCACTAAAAAAAAAAAGAATATAATCGTTTGAAAACATTTTATATTTGATTTCTTTTCTAATTAATTATAGCCCAAGCCGCTGAATCACAATTTAAGGGGAAATAACCCACGCCATACTGTAATGTAATTTTTATAGATGTAGCATTTGTACATCTTTTATAGGTGCATGTCGGCATCCTCTTTTTTAAAATCTTTATTCAATATTTACATATTAAATTATACAACTGATTGTCAAAAACCCCCAGCACCGTCACTCATACACACATTTTCACCACACTCACTACATACAGACATTTAAAAACACTTATATTTACACATAATAGTAGAAACATATATGAGTAGGTGGGAGGGGTTGTTATTCCCTCCCTTATCAACTCGACACCATCTAAGGGAGAGAGTATATAAAGGGAATTAATACATCAATCCACAAGGTATGCTATTTTATTTTCTTGAATTACTTATTAATGGTGTTTCACAGTATTTAAATGAGACAGCATATTTGACTTAAACACTAAAACAAAGAATATAATTGTTTGAAAACATTTCTTTTCTTACAAAACAATGCCCAGCGCTGAATCACAATACCCATTAAACAAGTTAACACAATCTAAGGGAGAAAGTATACACGTTTGTTATCCTGTAACGCCTGCATCTCCGGATCACATCCTATGTTTATGAAATACGCATTAATCGCACGTGAGACAGAATATTTGACTTAAACACTAAAAAAAAAGAAATATTTTTTTTTCCTATAAAAAAATACCCAGTCGCTAAATCACAATGATAACTCCCTTGGTTATATCATTTAAGAGTTGTCTCCCTTGGTGTTATAGACACATACGAAAATCGAATTTTCTGATAATACCATTACGGAATGCTTCATAATTAACAAGCACGGGGGGTGAGGTCTGAATTCTTGGTTCATTTGTATAATAACACTATTTTTCTAATTCATTGTTTGGTTTAATTATAAGTCTCTGTATATAATCTTGAGCAGTCTTTATTATTTTGTCATCGTTGGGGTCAATGACAGTATTTTTTATTCTTTTATCATAATAGCGTTTTAGTTCCCTGTATCGTTTGCCGCCACACATAACGCATAATTGCGACTTCCCCCTGACCCCAACCCCACATCGAATACAGGGTAACGGACCAAGGCTTCCACGACGAAAGCTTTGCATATGATACCAACAGAATTCATTTCTGCATGATTTGTTACACGGTGTCACTGATCCAATCATAAGCCATTTGCAATGATTCATTATACTTAAATCTTTCATTTAAATGCTTGTTTTAATTATAGTATGGAGGAGTTCGAGAGATTATCGAAAATTAAGCCCTGGAAAAGTGTTCAATTCAATCTTGATAGAGTTTCTGATACACCAAAGAATAAAATTCTTGATAGAACCTTGATTAGTAAAATCAGAGACTGTTTTAATGAATTCAAGCGTGATGGGGCAGCTCATTGTTGGTCAACATTTCGAATTGATGGTGTTGTTGACGCTACCATGAATGATGAAAAAGCAGCAGTGATAATCTCACGTCTTGGGGAAGAAAGAAATTTTTTTCGAATAAAATTCCTTATCCGTGATAATGGAAAATGGATCATTAGGGACAAATACGAGCCTATTCTTAAGGACAAAAAAACTGTCACTGTGACTCAGGATTCAAAACCAGGAATTTTGACTGGACTTGATAAACCCTACTACGAAAGATCTTATCCTGTCACAGTAGTTGTTTACGGGATATATCCGCTCAATGAAAAACCTGATATTTCAAAACTAGCACCCATGAAATATTCGACAGGGCTCAATTGTGTAGCAACACGAATAATAGAACACTTCACAAATGCGTCCCGGGGAAATAAACTAACTGATCTAAGACGAAAAAAAATAACCGAGTGGGAACTGACAGTGAAACAGCATGGGGCAACAATTCAAGATATAGCCAAATTAGAAACATCATTGAGATTTCCAATATCGGTAAGGACAATCACCGGAGAAGTATTATACGAATCGAAATATAAATCACAGGGAGCTCCCATTGAAATTATTGATCATAACGCACACGCGTGGTCATCTGCAGTAACAATATTCCCACGGGATAGAACCGTAAAATATCTGTTTGGAACCGAAGAGTTTTTTTCAGAGCAGAAATTATTTGATGCTATTTACCATTTGAGTAAAAACGATTCTGTGTCAGTGTGGCTATTTCATAGTACTTCAGACGAAGAATGTAGATTTGATCAGTTTGTAAGGCCTAACGGAGAATTGTACCGTACTGAAGAACTGCATAATCAAATGAAACAACTAGCTAGTGAGTTTTCTCCCCAGAGTTCTCTGGGGGAAGACAACGATCAATTATTAGCAAACTGTTTTACAGTACCATCAGTTGCAGCACATTTTGCTAGAAAGAAAAACGCGTGGAAACCAACCCGAAGTGAGTTCTTATCAGATGTCAAATTGTCCTGTCTTGAATACAGCCATGGAGGATTATGGAACACAAAATACACCGCTGATACCGTTATTTCAGTTGATATGATTGCATGTTATCCAGGAAGTTTTCTTGGTGGAGAGTGTGAGAAATATTTCAAACGATTTGGACACCCTACACACGAAATGACCCGTGTTGCTATTAATGGACCACTGCCACATTTCGATTTAACCGGATTCGCTTGTGTAGCATCATTTGAAATGGCTGAAGGGCTTCATCCGTGTAGTTATCTTTGGATTGGTAAACACATGTCTGAAAAACACTGGATGCCAATAGTGTTATTACGGTATATGCTTGATTGTAAGATGTTAAAATCACACTGGTCAACAGTGAAATCATTACTGACTTGGAAAGGCCCTTATCTGTAGTATTTTGGTGTGCCGAACACGAATATAACCGTGAATTTTTTTTATTGGCTCTCGTTTTGAAGATATTCATTTACCTCATTTTCTATGTTTCACTGTGTAAATTTCTACAGTAGGACTGCAGCAACATCCGGAATAATGATGTAACATTGCATAATACCATCATGCTCACATCATCCACCGTTGATTGCATCATTTTCTGATGCAATGCAATACTAATGCCATGCGGCTGCTGAAGTAAGTTGACGTCAGCTGTGTACTATACATGTGTAGGCCTATTATACTAATGCCAGGCGGCTGCTGAAGCTGACGTAAGCAGTGTACTATATAAAGCCCAATCAGATAGGTTCAGCATTTAAAATATTTTAGACGTTGTGCGAGACAGTTCAAGCTACTGTTACATAAAACTTATTATTTTATCCATTTACGTACAATAAAGAACAGTAATGCCTCGAAAGTGTGTTAATACCGTGGACAATTTTTACTATATTTGTGGGGAAATGACATTTGCCAACCAGAAGAAAAGTATCAATTCTCAAGTGAAGAAGGCATATCATCTTTACTTCGGATGCAAGGTTGGTGACCAAGACAAGCCTTGGGCTCCGCATATATGCTGTGCTAAATGTACAACACAGCTTTCACAGTGGTTGAATTGCAAAAGGTCATCAATGCCGTTTGGACTTATCAAAGAACAAGGCAGAATTGCTAGGATCAAGACTCCATCAATGGAATGAAGAAGATGTCACAATTACTGCATATCGAAAGCGCCACCAGCAATTGGAGCCTTTCTTCAGAAAGGAAAGTAATCTGATATTCTGTTCCGATATTGAGGGCCTCATGAATGCTTTAAAAATCACTCATGATCCACAAGAATGGAGACTATTTGTGGACTCTTCGAAACTGAGTCTCAAGGCTGTGCTTTTGCACAATGGAAACATTCTTCCATCTATTCCAGTAGCGTATGCTCTCCACATGAATGAGACATACGATAACTTAAGGCAGCTACTGAATTCCATTGAGTATAACAAGCACAGCTGGCACCTCTGTGGTGATTTGAAGGTACATGTAGTTGCCCTTTTAATGGGACTGCAGCAAGGATATACAAAATACATGTGTTTCTTATGCGAGTGGGATAGCCGAGCAAGGGAAATGCACTACATGAGGAAGGAATGGACTCACAGGCAGAATGTAGCCATTGGAGAGAAGAATATCCAACACCCAGCTCTGGTTGAGGCTCAGAAAATCTTGCTACCACCCCTTCACATCAAACTAGGTTTGATGAAGAACTGCGTGAAAGCCATTGACCGGACTTTGCCAGCATTCCGATACCTGCATGAAAAATTCCCTCGACTCAGCGAAGCAAAGATTAAAGAAGGAGTTTTTGTGGGTCCTCAGATTCGAGAGCTTTACAAAGATGACCGGTTCAACAACTTGCTGGAAGGTGACGCGAAACAAGCATGGAATGCTTTTCGCCTAGTTTCTACAAACTTCCTCGGAAATGTTAGGGCAGAAAACTATAAGGAACTAGTAGAAGACATGTTGATGAAGTATAAGAAACTTGGCTTCAATATGTCTCTAAAGATTCACTTCCTTCATTCCCATTTGGATTTCTTTCCTAGCAACTGTGGTATTGTTAGTGATGAACACTGCGAACGTTTTCATCAAGATATCGCAACAATGGAACAAAGATACCAAGGAAAATGGTCCACTACAATCCTGGCTGACTACTGCTGGACACTCCTCAGAGATGCTCCCGAACAGCTGTACAAGAGACAGGCGAAGAAACCTAAGATGTAGTCAATGACTTGATTTTTTATAGGTAGGCTATTACAGTTGACCTTTTACTATTGGAATGCATTTCGTTATGTAAACATTAATTTCTTGCAGATTACAAAAAAACTAGAGCCAATTTTGCAATTTGACTGTCATATTCGTGTTCATCACATACAAATTGATAAGAATTGACTAATTTTATTTCAGTAACATGACTTTTGTAAAAATTTGTTGTCCAGTGTCATTAATTGTCAGTGAAGCAATTATATCCTATCGAGCACAGAAATCAGTCTGGTTACCACAACCTGATCTAGAAAAAATAATTAGCGAAGAGCGAAAACTGTTTCCTGATTTTAATGAACAACAAATCATGGATTGGTCCAGACAGTTATTTGAAATCAGAAACAATGAAGCAAAAGATCTTGGACGAAGAATAATCGGTAAATTTACCCAAGGTGGCAAAGATGATAATACGAGATATTCTTCACGATTGATTATAGACAATGCTGAATACGATTTTGTAATCAAAGATTTAACGAATAGGGGCTTATATGTCAATCGTAAGGACGCATTTATGTCCGATGGAACCAAATTGGGTACAATTGTTACTTACACTGATGGATACCATCCGCAGTACACATATTTGAGAGCTTCTATGCTTGGTTATGCTTCTATCAATCTGTTTTCAATGATCAATAGATTTGCTACCACCGCAGTTAGAGTTGCTACTGACTCATTTTACATAAATAGCAAAATGGCTGATTTTAAGGC
The DNA here is from genome assembly GCA_029339505.1 of Unio delphinus. NCBI lineage: Eukaryota > Metazoa > Mollusca > Bivalvia > Unionida > Unionidae > Unio > Unio delphinus. The sequence goes on from JAQISU010000052.1 coordinate 3,702,747, forward strand.
TACTGGCAACGAGAATTGGGGGTCATGGAGAATTAAGAAGGAAATGCTTCATGATTATATTCCATCAGCAGATGTTACCATTGAAAATAATTACTTAGAAAGCAATCAGTGTTCAGAATTTTATAGTGCACCACCGATTTCTGATCCAATCTGTAGATATAAAACAGTTTATTTAAACGGCTGTGGTGGGTCAGGAAAAACAACCCGGGTAATTGAGTTATTCCGTCGTGGAAACGCTAGCGTTTCTAACATGATTGTGCTAACACCGACTCACAGACTCGCCAGAGAGATGAAACAACGAGGGGTAAATGCCTGCACTTATCATAGTTTCTTTAGATGGAAGGGAGATAAATGGACTCCTGAGCGCATGGGAGAGAAATTTATTCCTGAAATTATCATTTGGGATGAAATAGACACAGTGTCCGAAGATGTCTTAAAAATATTTCTTGAGTGGTTGTTATTGAAGAATACAAAAGTCGTCATGTGCGGGGATCACGGCCAACCACCACCATTTGTCGGTGCATCCCCCCATGAATGGCTAAAGGGTTTTGTAGACTATTATGAAGAAATTAATACTGATCATAGATCACTTGATAATGAATTAAAAGAGTTTAAGAAATTAATTAGATTACAACCGGATAGAATCCAGTGTGAAATAGCCCGTGAAATAATTTCGGAAACTCCCATGAATGAGTTTTGGGAAGCGTGGAGACCAAATGATTTAATCATTGCAAGTAGAAAAATAGTCAGGGACACACTTCAGATGAAGTTATTTGAATTCCATAAACAAAAATTTGCAACACTTCCAGTACCGTTATGTTATAGGCCATCGGATACACGAAAACAGAACATCGAAGTTGATATTCCAGGACCAAAATCCGAAGGATTTCAAAGACAGATTCTCGTATTAAATGATATTGTGCTGGTTGATATCAATGTCGTTGAAGATGCATTGCGTGCTAATAAATCCCCATGGACGCTAGGTTATGCAGCAACAATACACTCTTCACAGGGATTGACTATATCGGATACAATTGTTTGGATAGTAGATAATCGCATAGAATGGTCGAATTTAGTCTATCTCGCAGTGTCTAGAGTACGAAAAATAAATCAACTTCGAAGAATTGTCTTCGATGATGAAATCATTGGTGGCGATGATGAAATCATTGGTGATGATAATGATATTATTGATAAAAAACTCTCCGGTTACAAACAACAAGACAAAAAAAAAACAACGAGAATTTGATATTGATGCTGAATTAATAATCACTTTGAAGCAACAACAAAATAATCACTGCGCAAGTTGCAATTGTATAATGCGTTGGCAGTATTCGGATAAGGATCCTCGCCAATTCACCGTTGACAGAAAAAATAACAATCTCGGTCATGTCAGAAATAATGTGATGTTGACTTGTCTTGAGTGCAATAGACGCAAGGGTGCTAGTTAAGCCCATGCGGTGGTAATTGAGTATCCTCAGGTATCACTTGTAATTGTTGTCTAGTAAAACCCCGTTGAGGGGCAGTTGAATCCAGTTTATAGATTGGAAGTCTACCCGTAGATCGTGTTATACTAGATATCTTGTGTGCAGTAACACTCCAAATAGGATCAGTAGCCCTTTTTGTGCCACCCTCAAGCTCTCCTGGTTCGTATAAGTACCTCACAATGACATTACTACCAAGAATTGGTTGGGAAACGCTAAAATCTTTTTGAATTTCCATTTCAAGTATTGACTTCTTTTTAATCGCATTGATAGGTTTCATGTTGATGGTTCTAGTAATCTCGTTATTCAGTGCAGTAATCACAGCTGGTAACCTTTTAACCCATTAACGGGATCTTTTTTCTTGGATGAATTCTTTTGCGTATTGATATCCAAATAACCGCTCAGCAAGGGTTTTATTAAACCGTTCTACAATGGCCTGATCACGATGTAGCGCAGTATGTCCTCGTCTGATAGTGACTTTATGATTTTTCATTATTGATAACACTGCACCCTGAAATTCCTTGCCAGGATCAACTTGTAACAGATTTGGCCAGTGCAGAGGGCTCCTTCGATAAATCCTTTCAAATGCAGAAGCCACTTCAGTGGCTGATTTTGTTTTTAACGGTTCTGCTTCTTTGTATCGACTTGCAATATCAACTACGGTTAATGCGTATTTGTAACCACGATCATGTGGCAGAAATAATAGATCAGCCTGATGAACTTCATTGGGTCCGGTCACATCAAAATGCGAGAAATTGATTTGTTTAGGCGGTGGTAGATAAATTTGCCATAGTGCCTGTTTGGATAACCAATGAGCCGCAGTGGTTTTTTTCACTTTTGCAGCACTAGCGAGTTTATGGATTGCTGATTTACCCCTCCAGTATCCTCTTGGGGAATAATAAATAGATTCCATGTTGTTATTAATTACCAGCACCTAACATCAATTTACTTTTCATAGCCGATTTTATCAAAAAGGAAGCCAATTTTTCTTTGAAAGATTTATCAGAAATAGCATTTAACGCATGAATTAATTTCACATCTGCTAGATGCCTGTGCTGCAGATTACTGCTTTTATAAGATACATCATGAAGGTGACAGGCCTTATCAATAGCGTTTATTGGTTCCTCACCGGGTCGGGGCTGATTTTGATCATTGAGTCTGATATCAAGTCTTGTTCCCGGTCCACAGTAGCTATATCCTGGAAGGTGTTTTTCTCCGGGTTATTTTGCCCATGGGGTTCCAGGGAGTTTTGCTAATTTGGCTGCGATATCACCTCCTCGTTTTTTTTTAAAGGTTCCTTGAGTTCCTTGGGTTTAGAAACAAATCTAAATTTCTTTGTACTACATTGTACGCATTTACCAGAAAGCGCTGATCGGTTATTTTTAGTTGTAATCGTCGTCAAGTCATCTGTGCCAGTACGTTTTTTACACTTCACACAATATAGATCCATAATTTATATATAACGGCATGAATATAATTGATTATTCAGCTAGCCGACGACGGGAACCTATTAAACATCATGAAATGTTGCCAAATTCAATTAGAATGATTATAATCGGACCATCTGGAAGCGGAAAGACACAACTGCTACTTAATTTGATAACGAGATGGATGAAATGGAACAAATTGTATTTAATAGCCCCGAGTGTAGACGATCAGCGATGCTATGAAGTGCTAAAGGATTTTAACGAGAAAGCAAAAGAATTTCAAATCGATGAAGATTTTATTGTTTATTACTGATATAGAGGAAGCCCCTTCCGTGGAAGACATCGATGGAAGTATTAACAATTTAGTGGTATACGATGATATCATGTTAGATAATCAAAAAAATCCTGCTAGAATATTTTCCCGAGGCAGGCATAAAAACACTGATGTGATCTATGTCACTCAACGATACACACAAATACCAAAAGTGATCAGAGATAATTGCAATGTGTTGTGTATATTTAACGGCGTTGATACTCATACGCTACGAAATATTCATCAAACTTGGTGCAGCGGTGATATGAATCATAATCAGTTTAGAAATTTCTTTAGTCACGCTCAGTCAAAACCACACGGATTTGTGACAATAAATTTAGCAGACCCTAGGACACGATATCGTATCGGACTTGATAAAATATTCGGGTAAAATCACCGTAAACCTAGAACTGAAAGTTCTAGCAGCAGAGGGGGTGAGTGACAACGACGTTGCGACATCAACGAAAACGCGAATGTTTTCAGACAAGGGTCGGAGACTTATTTTTTCGCGAGAAGGGTCTAGTGTTATTTTGGAGGGGGTATAATCAAAAATAAAAACAAAAAAAAGTTGTCTGATTCGCCCCCTCTGCTGCTACAACACTGCACTAATTACACGGAATGTTATATTTCGCCTATCCATCCGATGCCTCCAAAACTTCAAATTATCGCGTCAGCAAAGTAAAAACGTTGCTCTGAGACAATTGTAAAGGTTATGTATATTTCCCTGAAATGAAAGTACCAATAATATTTGTCATCTTCAAATGTCTCGTCTCTAGGGAAAGAAGAATCAGCGTTATGACCTGGAAGATATCGTTAAAATATGATTGTAGGTCAACGTGACATAACGACCCTCGTCTTGCTATTGATATTTACCTGTAAAACTTCATGACTTTAAATGAGACGTCTTGCTATTGATATTTACCTGTAAAACTTCATGACTTGAAATGAGACGGTTTTAGGAAATGTAGCTGAATATCATATAAAGTGAATTTGACGTCATAGAGAACAATACCAAATATTATAGAAATCTGATAGTCAATACAGAAACAGGATGGTAAGTTTGGGCGAGCATTGTCCATTTTAGACGGAAATGTTATGCCATTTAGTTCAATTAGATTATGGAAATGTTACGCCATTTAGTTCAATTAGATAATGGGGCAATTCGGATACTAACATTACGGAAATGTTATGTCATTTAGTTCAATTAGATTATGGGGCAATTCGGAGACTAACATTACGGAGACCGGCATTTCAGAGAAGAGACAACTCGGTAACGGGAATTTAGGAGAATTGACAATTCAGAGAAGAGACATTTCGGAGACAGACAATTCTGAGTTTTTAAGCAATGAATTCAGGGATGAAAAAGTGAATCTAAATGCAAGGTGAACTAACATGACTCTACACCCTTTGAAAGCTTAATTTTTGTTAAACGTCTCTGGGTAAAATATATGAAATAAGAATCTTACACGAAGATAATACAGTTATGGAGTTACACGACAACATACAACTGATTGCATACAATTTAAAAATAATCAACCACAATGTAATAAAAATTTGTTTAACGATATGTACTGAATAAGGAAGACATATGTTGTCGTACAGCTAAACCCATTGACTTTTCTAAACAAAAATCAATTCATTTAATTGTGTTTTATAGGCTAAATTTTGATTGTCCATTCTCTGAATTGTGCGCCTCCTAATTATCCAGACACCGTTCAATAACATATAACATGAAATTAAACTGTATTGAAATTTATCCATGCGTCTTCGAGGCGGTTATGCTTCATACTATAGTACAATGATTTTACTCGAAAAAAAAATGTAAAAAAAATAAAACTAAGACAGCCGTGTTCAGTTTCCGCAACAGGGGATTCCTCACCCACGTTTTCATAAATTGTTTCTCAACTGACACGCTTTTATTGAAAATAGAAACGGATGGCTAGTTAGTCTGTTAACTTGAGTAGAAATAAATTGGCCATTATTTCAGTAAAGCAATTAGGCTAAATTTACTGTCAAGATATTTCTGACTTTGAACTTGAAGTAATATTTTCTAACCCAATCCTCCTTTTTATTGAACTTATATGTGCCTACACCTTTGAAACTATAGCGTGCAATGTAATTAAACATCCTTTCCGATCCATGAACATGAAAAGTCTAAGTTTTAAATTGAAAATATTGATTAGAAATGAAAGCAAATTTTTGATGTAGGACGTGTGCTACGGTTTTGTTTTTTAAGCGACTTTAGTGAAAAAGATTATTCCGTTCCAACCACCATACTGTTTATTTAAAAGAATTCCTTCTAAACGTATTCCTGCAAAATTTACATCCAATGGGAACTCTTCTTGCAAAATTTACATCCAATGGGAACTCTTCTTGCAAAAGAGACAGAGTTACTTTTAAAGGCAAACTGCCATAAACAATGTCATTATGTTGTTGCAAATATAAAATTGTATTTCTTATATTTAACTTTGCAAATATTAATTTCATTGATTTAGTTTGGAAACGAAGCTTACATCAACTACAGTAGCATAGTGTTGTCTTTGCCAGTTTTTCATGTAAGTATTTATAGTTTGTTTCATCTACGTCAGAGTGGCACAGCGGTCTGTAGTAGAGTACACGTATATAAACGAATTTTTGTATCTGACCAGAAATGGAGGGGGGGGGGGTTACAATATGCCCCAAAGATTCTACATTCGGTTGCGAAATAGAAAATAATAAAAAAGAACTGCAGATTTCTTGCATTACTTTATGCAAGTCTTCTCGGAGTTGCCCTGTAAACTAATTAAATTGGCTTGTATGTTGTAAATAATCATGCAGAGGGAAATAAATAAATAAAAATAATGAAACATCCAAAATTAACTGTTCGAGAAATATCTAAGGATATGACGTTACAATAGAATAGAACAAGGAGTCAGAGTGGAACTGCGTCCATACACTATTGCGTTCTCTTCCAAATGTAGTTCATTAAGTTAGGCGACTCATATGATATGTTCCGTTCAAAATGTGAAGAAACTTGTTATATGACATGAAGATACGTAATCACGTCCATGATAATTTTACCTACTATTTAAAACTTATTTAAATATCTTTTCAGTTGTACGACGTCATGATTCAACATGGTGACAGTATAAGCAGCAGAGGGGGCGAATCGGACGTCTCTAATTGGGGTAGATTTTAAGCAAAACATTTTAAGTCTCCTTCTGTCAAATGGAGCCTTAACGATTTTAAAGCCCTATTTGTCAAATTAGGGGTTTCTCAAAACCTCTTGGGTTTAAATACCTTGCCAATGGAGCCTTCTTGAAAGCGTAAAAGAAAGCGTCGATTCGGTAAATTCCTCGAAGACGCTATTGTCGCCGCCCTCTGCTACTATGGTGTTAACAATGAAAATCATTTAGGATTTTACAAACAGACTAATTTGTAGAACCTCACCTTGTAGATCAATCAGATTTTTAGACTGTCAGTGAGTTTGAAGTTGATTCTCGTTAGCGAATTATTATGACATCGCATATAGACTGGATTAACCGGAGACTCAATAATTAGAAATCCTGGAGGAGCTGTTGGTGCAAATGAATATAGAAGATATCCCTGCTGAGCTTGATTTGATCGCTCGAGATTTATTTGATAGCTTCCTTCGATAACATCGCATACTAAATTGAGCGCAATCACCGAGGATATATTCACGTTGAGCGGCGCGATATGCCTACCACCGCCGTCTGGGTCATTATTATGTGTCAGGATAGTTGTTTGTGGTTGTGGTGCTGTTTTTTTGCATGCGTCATGGATTTTTTTTGAAACCTTCATCGATGGCATCATTGAGAGATTTTTGTAGTTCTAAGATATTATATCCGTGTAGTTTGAATGTGGGAATATCTTCTACACGTATATTATACTTCGTTGCAAATTCTGTTCTTGTTTTAGGATTATCGTCACCTAATACCTCTTGAATGATTTGCAAATGAAATATTTCCATGTCATTGATGATTTTGTTACATGTTTCTATGACGCTGATAAATTCATCTCGGGTGAGAGTACCGGATTTAAGAGATATTAACAACAGTGAAATATCATTATTCATCGCTGTGAAATTTTCAGTGATTTTATCCTGTTGAGTTATGTAATATCTAATACCGCGATTTTCTATTATTCCAGTGAAAAAGAAAAAAATCAATTTGGTGTAACCGCTATAGCTTTTTACTGGATTATCAGATTGTATCCTGTCGGTGATATAATCAGATTTTTGTGGTTCAGGTGGTAAATTAACGGTTTCTCCCCGAGGTGGACTTTCAGGCCATCCTAGTATTGTCCTTATAGAACTCTGATAGATATCTATGACATACCCGGGTGAATTTATCTCGATGGCAGATGATAGCGTCGGCTCATGAACCGTTATAGCGATTTTTGATTCTGCTCCAGTAATGGATTTTATTCTACTCTGGAATTCAGCATTGATTTGTTCAATTTGGTATGATCCGGTTGGTATTGAAACAACGTTCCAGTCTGGAGTCCCGTCTTCGCGATTCTTATTCGCAAATACTAAGCTGTTATTCGGTTGTTGACCGCCAAATGCTACCGACCTAATATTAGGCCAACTGTGATACATTCGTAGTTTTGCTAGCGCTATCTCCTTCACGGGGACTGGGATAGGGAAATTCACACTGAATTCAGGATTGGTTGATGTTATTGAGATCATGCTGGTTTTCGGGTTTGTGTTCTCCACTATTTGTTGAAGTAGTTCCTGCGGTGTTGTCATTGTTATTATATTCATGTTGTATTTCTAATTTTGACGTCGCGGAATCATAAATATTTAGCATCGCTGAGAATTCACTATCTGATATAAATGTATCATCGAGCGACGACGATATCAACGAGGACAATTGCGAGTACGCGGTCGATACAACATGAAATTTAATTATGTAGTCTTGCAGTTTGCTCTGGCTGCATGATGATATTTTTTGTTATTATCGAAATTATTCCCGCGATTGTTGTCGCCGCGGATATACAAATTGGAACAGCTATCGGAGCAATCATTGTCACAGAGGATAGTATAATTCCAGCTCCGGTGATTACGCCACTCACAGAGTACACGGTAACATCAACTGCGGTGATTCTTCGTTGATATTTGTTTATATTTTTGTTTGATACTCCTCAGTGTACGCTTTGAGTTTAGTCTGAAACTCTCTGGCCTGATCATAGCGATATTGAGATACCGAAGGTACCGTTGATGACGACATTATATTTCCAAATCAGTTTACTTTTTCAATTGAAACCGTTAGTGAAATTGCTTTGCAATTTCCAATCGAAGATTTTCGGATTTTTATTACTTACTTAAATCCGCTACGAATTCCATATACCATGTTACTGAAACCATAGCTATATCCTTATCAGTGGATGGTATCATGAATTGTTCGGTTGTATCCTTGTCGATGATCGTTGATATCGTATTATTGACCCCATATGAACTCGACGATGATATATTCAATTTAGATGGTGTTATTAGTGTTAATCGATAAATAACTTTGACGGTTGCAGTGATACTTAGTATATTGTCTGTAGGAGTCCACACAAATGATCCGTGTTGGATCGTGTATACTACGTTGTTGGTTTTCTCATGAGGAATTTTTGTTTTTTCAATTATTGTTATCATCCTCGGAAAATCATCTTTGATTGCTTCGATGAAGTTTTTCGTCTCATCGATGGATTTTTTAATATCAGGGAGTTTTATTTCAATTTTATGGTTCCAATAAATTTATCTACGATGTTTCTACAAAAAGTTGAAAACTGTTTTACGTATTCTTTAATTTTAGATTGAAGTGTTGCTAGTTCCAACATAGAATTTTTTTTTATCTCCATGAGCTTCGGTGATATTACCGCTGGTTCGCCGAAGAAAGCCATACTCGATTTTAACTCATCGTTGAGAGTTTTTAATCTATCTGTAATAGTCGAAACGAGTATGCCGGGTTTGAGTTTACCCTGATTGGAAAGCAATGCGATAGTATCCTCGATTGCGTTTATTTGTTTAACTAAAATATCATCCAGGGAAACATTACTAGTTTTCAATTTACCCTGACGATCTTGAAATACAATTATTTCATTAGGATCAACACTTGTTAAGTTCAACGTCTCAGCTATTTCATCTTCGATTATTCTCTTTATATCACCGGTTGCAGATATTTCTGTGGTTGGTTTCTTCAGCGTTGATAAAGATCTCCCCCAAATATCAATCATGTTATTTTATATAATCTATCTCTAGAATTTTTTCGTTGCAAAATCATCGATGCCGCCAGCGACTGCTAGTATATTCATTTACGACAACATGTGGTGGCTTTCCAGATGTTGAAATAGCGTCAAGGACATTTAATACTTCGTTACCGCATATTGGTGGATCATTTAGTTGTTGTGTTGGTAGCGTGGAATACCAAGTCTTCATTGGAAAGGTGTTTAAGCGGTTTATATAACGCATAAATTCCTTCGGCGGGGCTAATCCATATGAATCGAAATAAACAATCCCACGTGGATCAATCGCGTATGCAACCCAATGGGTTCCGGGTCCGGTGCTGTTATCGAGATTAATAATACCGGTTTCAACGCTGTTTGGTTGTGCCGGTAACTGATCTTTCATAAAGACACCTCTGAAGTTTTTTATGGCCAACTTTTTAGCAGCATCGAGTAAATCAAAATTGGACATAGGAATCAAAGATTCCATAACCATAGGTTCCTCAGTCAAAGACTCTACAATCGAAGATTCCCGAGTTAATAAACCGTTCCTGGGATTCTCAGACCCTTTCCGCTGTACCATGAATACGGAGTTCCTGATAGTCTTAGACCCTTTCCCTTTTTTAATAACCCTGCCCAGTTGCCTTTTTTAGTGCCATCCCTGCCGCGGTACCAACGGCTCCTAACGCTGCCGCCTTAGCCATCGCTGGGGCTGCCGCCGCAATCAACGCTGCAATTTCAGCTAACAACGGGAATATACCGCCGGTTTTAATCATATTTTTGATCGCAGCTGCAGAGAGAGTAATCTGAACACCTTTTTAATTATCAAACGCGTCATTGAAGTGTTTTATCTGACGAGTTGTCAGTGATAATATATTCGCTCGGCCAGTCATCTGTGCAGGTTTCAGCGTTATTGTGGTTCCACATCGCTTAGCCGATTCCGATTGCAATTTGTTGAGTTGACCGGGAGTTAACGCAACACTAATATGACTAAATGACATTATACAATAACAGATTGATTCTAATGGAAAAATCCTAAAGGATTTTCATTCATAGATTTTCCACTGGTGCATCAATTACTCTCATTCGTCCACCAACACATTCGAGTAGCATTGATTTATTGCTGAGAATGATGGCAACCGCTCTATAACCAACACCGCCAAGGGCTACACGAGCTCTAAAGTGTATATCAACGACGGATTGTCTTGTTAAGTCAAGATTTTCCAGCGAAAAGTAATAAATTGGATACAGATTTTTAAAATCCAATTGTGATATTTGCAGACCAGTATCAACATTTTGATCACGTCCCATATATGACAACAGACGATGATACACACGTGCTATTTGGTTGGTATCGTAATCCAGTTGTATATCCTCAGATGGTTCCTGTTGTCCGTTTATTCTCAACGAGACATCACTGACACCTAATTGATCAAATATCATATAACTGCGTTCTTGAGAGCCTAATCGATTTCTATTCTGTAGCGCAACAAATATATAACACGGAGCTGAAACATCTTGTCGCGCTGCCAGGTTCCACGTAAATGTATTATCAACATCAGAATCCTTGATATCTGTACTCTTTGTTAGCCAACTCAGCAACGATTTTCCTCCTTGATCCATAAACGATAGTAATCGTTCTTCTGTTGTGATTGATGGAGTCAACACTGGCATCCACAGTGAATAGTTTTGTTAAAATAACTTTACCGGCGGCAACACCAGCACCTCGCCAGATTGCATCATCGTCGGTACCCTTTCTCACGAGTACTACTGTATGCTTCTCTCCATAGATAATTTTTCGGACGTTTCTACAGAATCCAAATATATGATGTAGTGGAATCGCGCATGAAAACTTTCGACGAGACCTCTTCAATGTTGCTTTGCGTGTTGCAAATCCTAGGTTGTAATTGAGATTAGTATCTATGACATCAAAGGTATCAGCTGGTCTTGTATATCCGGCTGGTGCTGTATCAACTGCAGTATCTCGTGTTGCCCTTACTAAGAATACTGAACGTGTTCAGCGTTATCAGTGATATCCTTAGAGAACATCATAGATGGACCCGCTGATCTTGTATAATCATCGGAATATCTCGCTAACCCGATTATTGTTGTAGCAGCATCAATCTCACGCTCAATAGATTCAATTTCTCTTCCATCAATGAGATATCTTGCACTTTCAAATAGCGCCATGATACCATTATTGACAAAACCAACTCGAATATTTGGGTCATCTGCGTATGGTGCTGGTACAGCAGGAGTATCAACAGCTGTTACAAGTTCTCTTTCCACTTCAATAAATGCTTCAGCGGGTAGAAAGTATTTACTGGTATCATGAACTTGAAGTTCAATTCGCGATCGGAGATCTGGTTGTACTGCATGATAAGAATAAAATTGATAATCACGTACGGAATCATTCTTGAGCACTGGGGCTTCCATATCAAACGCTGTATCAGGTGACCGTTTGAACATTTTATTCTATAAATCAAAGTCTAAATCGTAAATATTCTACGGATTTTCATTGAAAGCAATTTCGAATCTATTGGTGAAATTTTCTATTTTCATCGTCGACGACGACTTTATCGTTGTCGTGGTTTTTTTTAAAGCCACTTCCCGCTATCATATTTGCGGTAATGTTATCTTGGGCGTTAGTGTATGACGGAGTCATCAGCGACGCTAGTTTTTGATCTACTGCGTTATTTATAATTTTACTAACACTCGCAGGCATATCCGCTGTAGATGGCAGTGGTCCAATCCTTTGGATTTTCGCCGCCGAACTAGCGCTATTAATTTATCCTTCGCGGCTGAAAACGCTTTCCCGGCAAGATCTCCAACAGCACTAATACCTTTATCACGAATAACATCAATGGCTTTCATCGATAATTGTTTTACTAGCGGCGCCACTTTTGGAGCCATTCTCGCAAATAACCCTGCAATCGTATCACCGAAACCATCACCATAGTACGCGTTATAAACTGGAAACCGTGAATGAACTACACAGATGTTGGCTGGTTTGTCATGGTTGTAGTGTATGATCATCTTATTCAATTGTTATTTATCTAATCGTGAAATCGTAAACGATTTCCAATAAGAAGGATTTTCGACTTAGTCACTATGGTAACCATCCGTAGGTGAAAATTCTACGAATTTTCCATTTTCTACTAACTCGTCAATGAAATCTCGATATAGTCCAATATCCATGATACCACCTTGAAATAACCGCCTGCAGATATCAGCTGCTTCATTAACTACTTCTGGTGAGTTATTTCCAGCTCGTCTTCCTCCGATGAGAACTTCTAATCGTGCTATATCACCAAGAACATTACCAGGACATTGAATTAGACCACTACCTGAAATTCCACTGGAATCTCTGGAAAATCTTTGATTGGAATCTCTGGAAATTGCTGGCAGTTTCTGAGATTTAGAAAATCCCTTCCCGCTACTATAACCAGTTGCTGCATCCAGTTTTTCTAAATCCGTATTTTGTAAATAATCAAGAGTATCATCTCGATCATCATCATCATCTCGATCAGATGGTATATACAATGGACCAAGCGAAGCTTGGGGTTGAGTTTTTTTTTTGTTTTTTAGGTGAAAAAGATATTTTCTTTGAAGGTTGCTGTCGCTTTCTTTGCAATTTTTGCGGTTTTTGTTGTTGTTTAAACTCTTCATATTGTTTATACACTGTACCCACCACCTTGATATATTCAATATATGATACACTTTTTGTGTCAATTTGACTTTTGTTAGTTTTGATTTTGTAGATCAGCCCAATGAGTTACATTTCTAACATATTTACGATGTTCTGGTTTCAACATTTTTTTTCTGTTTTCATAAGTCGTAACAACAAGCGCAGGAATTCCTGTTGGATCAGTCCTATCAATTACTGCTAACCCTTCCTCGTTAAATCTCGCGCGTAAATCATCTACTGTTCTTTTTAATTCAGGTGGTTTAGATAATTCAATAACATCAATATTACCTAATCGTTTAATTTCCTGCTGAAATGATATATCACCGTGGAGTTTTTGTACAGCTTGTTTTGTTTGTTCAGTTCCTGTTGCTATTTTTTCAAGTTCAACAATAAGAGGTTTTTCTTTTCTTTTTTCCCCCGTCTTGGGATTATCTCCGTATATAATACGCTCTACCCCCTTCGTTGCTGTGGTTATTGGTTTAAACAATTCTTTAGATCCCACAGCAAAATCCGTTTGTAAACTATCTAGCTTGCAGTTTATTTCTTACAGAGTCGCGGATTGGTATAAAATTTTTGATCGCGACCAGTCTCTCACGAGCCAATCGGGTCGTTAATGTTTCATTTACCATTATTAAAATCGTAAACAATTCTTCAATTTGAATCTCGAATAGATTTTCATGTACGAAGAGATTTCAATCTACATGCAGTGATTTTGTCACCAGAAAAATGATTGGAAAATCGAAGATTTTCAGTAGAAACTCAGAGTTTCAAGTGGAAAAAGTCTACGGGAAATCGACCGTTTGACCCTACTGAAACCAGCCCAGTTTTTAGCGTATTTTTGACTGATTTTGTCGTTTTTTAGTCGTTTTTAGTCAGTTTTATGATTTTTTACTCAAAGTCATTCTTAAGTCAAAAAGTCTACGGGAAATCGACCGTTTGACCCTACTGAAACCAGCCTAGTTTTTAGTGTATTTTTGACTGATTTTGTCGTTTTCTAGTCGTTTTTAGTCAGTTTTTATGATTTTTTTTTTACTTAAAGTCATTCTTAAGTATAAAAGTCTACGGGAAATCCCATGCAAAATCGACCATTTGACCCTACTGAAAACAACAGTCATTTTTGTCGTTTTTAGTCGTTTTTGACCGATTTTAGTCGTTTTTAGTCAGTTTTTGTGATTTTTTTTAATGATTTTTTTTTAAGTCATTCTTAAGTGAAAAAGTCTACGAAAAATCCCATGCAAAATCGACCATTTGACCCTACTGAAACCGCTTAAAATCAGTCAAAAAATAGCCAAAATTAGTAAAAAACGACCAAAATCAGTCAAAAAACGACTAAAAAATTATTTACTATGAAAATTTATTTCAGTAATAAAAAAATATTTTACTACGAAATTTTACAACTTCCTTGTAGTAAAACATTTATGATAAATGTCAATACCGTCCATGGATTATTTATACATGTTTGCAGTAAGAATTTTAACAGAAGTATTTTACTAACAATTATCCGAAAGGGGTTTTTCATTTTGTTCAATTAACAATCTTATATTTCTGATTTTTGAATTAATTGTTCTTTTTATTTCATATTCCTTCCCTAATTCCTTTCTTATTTTTTCCACGATAGTAAATAACGGGACAAACCTACTGACGTCGTCACAACATAACAGGGAATCACGGATAGAATTCTGAATTCGTTTTATGGATGCATATTGTTTGGGTAGTACATATTTGTTATTGTTAGCGCCGTATTCAATATCCTGGAAGTCGGACATAATTTGACCGCAGTCTAAATTATCTGATATGTAAATCCCCTGAGATTTCAAAACTAAAATTTCGGTTATTACATCATTGATATTTTGAAAATTCATATTACTGATAATTATATATATTTCTAATATGAAAAATTTATTTCCCAGATGGGTGTCTATGCATAAACGAATTGAATTTTTTTCCGGTCTTTTTTGAAATTGCAGATCGATAAATTCCCTCTGCGACGCATTGAACAGAACGTGGACAAATATCGAAATACCTCCCGGCGTAAGCTATTGATTGAACTACTATTTCCTCGTTATTTGTTGTATTAAAAGATCTTACAGGTCTCTCTTTTTTCGAGTATTGTCCAGTCTTTCCTCGTTTTAAATTTTCGCTTTGTGAGATAGCCTGCAGATTTGATAAAGAATTGTTCTTAGGATTGGAATCTATGTGATCGATAACAAAACCATCCTTGATCAATCCATGGAAACATTCATATATGATTCTATGATTAAGATGTATTTTCCCTCCAGCAGTAAACTTCAAATACATTTGATTATTCACAGCACCAACTGGTTTCTTCAGTTTACGATGTCTGGCAATATCATCACTGGATGCCTCATAGTTTACAATCACAGGGTGTGGTCGGAATTCTTGGTTCATTTGTATACATAATACTATTTGTCTAATTCATTGTTTGGTCTAATGATTACATTTGGAAATCTTCCGATGTAGTCTTGAGGAGATCTTATGATTTTGTCCTTGACGGAGTCAAGGACGCTGTCAGCGTCAGATTCATTGATGGAGTTTTTGATTCTCTTATCATAATAACGCTTCAACTCTCTGTATCTCTTACCACCGCAACTGAGACACAATTGTGATTTACCACGCACCCCTACCCCACATCGTATACAAGGAATCGAAGCAAGGCTTCCACGTCGAACACTTTGCATATGATAACTCCTTTTTGCATGATTTGTTACACGGGGTTGTTGATCCAATCATAAGCCATTTGTAATGATTCATTATACATAAATTCTTTATTTAAATAGTTGTTTTAATTATAGCATGAAGGAGTTCCAGAGATTATCGAAAATTACGCCCTGAAAAAATGCTAAATTCAATCTCGATAGAGTCTCTGATAAGCCAAAGAGTAAAATTCGTGATAGAACCATGATAACTAAAATTCGTAATTGTTTTAATGAATTCAAGCATGATGGAGCATTTCACTGTTGGTCGACATTTCGAATCAATGGTGAAGTTGATGCTAACATGAACGACGAAAACGCAGCAATGATAATTTCACATCTTACGCGGAAAAGGTATTTTTTTAAGTGAAATTCATTATCCGTTCAGACACCGGAGATTGGATTATCAGGGATAAATTTGAACCCATCTTGAAGAATAAAAAACTGTCACTGTGAGTCGAGATTCCATGCCAGGAATTCTGACTGGAATTGACAAACCGAAAGATCTTATCCTGTAACAGCAGTTGTTTATGGGATATATCCGTTAAATGATAAACCGAGTATTAAAAAACTAGCACCGATGAAACTATCGTCAATGGCTTTGCCACTCAATTGTGTAGCAGAACGAATAATAGAACACTTCACAAATGCATCCCGGGGGAATAAATTGACTGATCTAGGACTCAAGAGAATAAATGAATGGGAATTAACAGTTAGGAAGAACGGAACAACGATCCAGGATATAGCCGAATTAGAAACATCATTAAGATTCCCAATATCGGTAATGACGATAACAGGAGAAGTATTATACGAACCGAAATATAAATCAAAAGGAACCCCAATCAAAATTATTGATCATAACGAACACGCATGGACATCTGCGGTAACAATATTTCCGCGGAAACGAACAATAAAGTATATAACCGTTGAATCCCCCTCAGAATTCTCTGAGAAAAAATTATTCGATTTTATTTACTAGTTGAGTAAAAACGATCCTGTATCAGTGTGGTTACTTCACGGCGCTGAAAACCCCGAGGGCGGATTCGATCAGTTTGTAGGACCCAATGGAGAATTATACCGCACTGAAGCCCTCCAACAGGCAATCAAAAAACTAGCTAGTAGTTTCTTGGAGAGTTTCGACGACGAACAATTACTAACAAATTGTTTTACAATTCCGTCAGTTGCAGCTCATTTGCGAGAAAGAGAAACACATGGAAACCAACAAGAACTGAATTTCTCACAGACATCAAATCAAGTTGTATAGAATATAACCACGGTGGATTATGGAATACAAAATACGACCGTGAAAGTATTATTACAGTTGATATAGTCGCGTGTTATCCGGCGAGTTTTCTCGCGTACGGAGAATGCGCTAGATATTTTAAACGATTTGGACATCCCACACACGAGATGACCCGTGTTGCTATTAATGGACCACTGCCTGATTTTGATTTAACCGGATTCGCTCGTGTGGTATCAGTTGAATTGGCTACAGGAATTCATCCGTGTTGTTATGTTTGGATTGGTAGACACATGTCTGAAAAACATTGGATGCCAAAAGTGATATTACGGTATATGATTGATTGTAGCATGCTGATATCGCTGATTGTCAGTGAAGCGATTATATCCTATCGAGCTCAAACTGAAGTATGGTTACCACAACCTGATCTAGATAGTATAATCAGCAAACAATGAAAACAATTCCCTGATCTCGACGAAGAATATATCATGAATTGGTCCAAACAGCTTTTTGAAATCAGAAACAAAGATGCAGAAGATCTCGGTAGAAGAATAATCGGTAAATTCACTCAAGGTGGAAAATACGACAATAACAGATATTCTTCACGATTGATTATAGATAACGTCGAATACGATTTTATAATCACGGATATAACATCTAAGGGTATATATGTCGACCGTAAAGACGCTTTCTTGTCCGATGGAACAAAATTTGGTACAATTGTTACTTACGCAGACGGAGAAAATCTTCAGTATACACATTTGAGAGCATCTATGATAGCTTATGCTTCTATCAATTTATTTTCGATGATAAATAGATTTCCTGACACCGCAGTTAGAGTAGCCACTGATTCATTTTATATCAACGTGAAACACAACGAAGCAGTGACCGAATTTACTAGCGGTAGCAAAGCTACTGGTGACGAGAGTTGGGGATGTTGGAGAATTAAGCGGGAAATACCGTGTGATTATTCAAAATCAGCAGATGTTACGATTGAGGATACATATTTGAAAGGTAATAAAATATCAGAACTATCTAACGCACCGCAGATATCTGATCCAATATGTAGATATAAAACAGTTTATTTAAACGGTTGTGGCGGGTCAGGAAAGACGACTCGCGCGATTGAATTATTTCGTAGAAACGCTAGTGTTTCCAATTCAAACATGATTGTGTTAACA
This sequence comes from Unio delphinus, assembly GCA_029339505.1. NCBI lineage: Eukaryota > Metazoa > Mollusca > Bivalvia > Unionida > Unionidae > Unio > Unio delphinus. The sequence continues at coordinate 3,721,004 of JAQISU010000052.1, forward strand.
CCGACCCACAGACTCGCCAGAGAGATGAAACAACGAGGGGTAAATGCTTGTACTTATCACAGTTTCTTTCAATGGAAAGGCGATGAATTTACTCCTGATCGAATGGGCGAGAAATTTATTCCTGAAGTCGTAATTTGGGATGAGATATGCACGGTATCGTTAGATGTATTACAAAGATATCTTGATTGGTTATTACACGCGAACACAAAAGTAGTCATGTGCGGTGATCATGGCCAACCACCACCATTTGTCGGTTTATCCCCACATGATTGGCTAAAGAATTTTGTAGACTATTATGAAGAAATTGACACCGATCATAGAGCACTTGATGAACAATTACGCGAGTTCAAGAAACTAATTAGATTACTACCTGATAGAATCCAATGTGAGATAGCGCGTGAAATAATTTCAGAAACACCATTAACAGACTTTTGGAAAACGTGGAAACCAACCGATTTTGATAGTAGCGAGTAGAAAAATAGTCAGAGACACACTTCAGATGAAGTTATTTAAATTGCATTAAGAAAATTTTACAACACTTCCAGTACCGTTGTGTTATAGGCCTTCGGATACACGAAAACAGAATATTGAAGTTGATATTCCAGGCCTGACAAAGTCAGAGACAGAGTCAAGGAAGCAGAATTTAGTGCTAAATGATAATGTGCTGGTTGATATCAGCGTCATCGAAGATGCATTACGCGCTAATAAATCCCCATGGAAGCTAGGTTACGCAGCGACGATACATTCTTCACAAGGATTGACTATATCAGATACAACTGTTTGGATGGTGGATAATCACATAGAGTGGTCGAATTTAGTTTATCTCGCAGTATCCAGAGTACGAAGAATAAATCAACTTCGAAGAGTTATTTTTAAATACGCAGAGGTGCTAGTTAAGACCACGCGGTTGTAATTGAGTATCCTCGGGTATCACTTGTAATTGTTGTCGAGTAAATCCTCGCTGAGGAGCAGTTGAATCCAGTTTATAAATTGCTGGTCTACCTGTAGATCGTGTTATACTAGATATTTTATGCGCGGTAACACTCCAAATAGGATCAGTAGCCCTTTTTGTGCCACCTTCAAGCTCTCCTGGTTCGTATAAATACCTAACAGTGACATTACCGAGTATTGGTTGTTTTGAAAAATCTTTTTGCGGTTTTACTGGTATATACTTCTTTTTAATCGCGTTGTTAGGTTTCATGTTGATTGTTCGAGTAATCTCATTATTCAGCGCGGTAATCACAGCTGGTAATCTCTTGACCCATTCAAGGATTCGTTTATCCTAAGTGAATTCCTTTGCATATTGATATCCAAATAACCGCTCAGCATGTGTCCGATTAAACCGTTCAACAATTGCCTGATCGCGATGTAGCGCAGTATGCCCTCGTCTGATGGTGAAATTATGATGATTCATTGTTGATAGAACCGCACCCTGAAATTCCTTGCCAGGATCAACTTGTAATAGATTTGTCCAGCGCAGAAGACCCCTTCTATAAATCCTTTCAAATGCAGCAGCTACTTCAGTGGCCGACTTTGTCTTTAGCGGTTCTGCTTGTTTGTATCAACTAGCAACATCAACTACGGTTAACGCGTATTTGTAACCACCATCATGCGGCAGAAATAGTACATCAGCTTGATGAACTTCATTAGGAGCGGTCACATCAAAATGTGAGTAGTTAATTTGTTTAGGCGGTTGTAGATAAATTTGCCATATTGCCTGTTTGGATAACCAATCCGCTGCAGTGGTACATTTCACCGATGCTGCACTAGCGAGTTTACCAATTGCTGCTTTACCCCTCCAGTATCCTTTTGGAGAATAGTAAATAGATTCCATGTTGTTATTAATTACCGGCACCTAACATCAATTTACCTTTCATCGCCGATTTGACTAACCATGAAGCCAATTTTTCTTTGAAGGATTTATCAGCGATAGAATTCAACGCATGAATTAATTTCACATCTGCGAGGTGTCTGTGTTGCAGATTGCTGCTTTTATAAGCGACATCATGAGCATGACACACTTTATCAATGGCGTTTATTGGTTCTTCACCACGTCGAGGTTAATTTTGATCATCGAGTCTGATATCGAGTCTATTCCCGGGTCCACAATAACTATACCCCGGAAGGTGTTTTTCACCTGGATACTTTTCCCATGGTGTTCCTGGGAGTTTTGCTATCTTGGCTGCGATATCACCTCCTCGTTTTTTTTAAATCCTTTGATTTATCAAGGGAAACAAATCTAAATTTTTTTGTACTACATTGTACACACTTACCGGAAAGTGCTGATCGGTTATTTTTAGTTGTAATCGTCGTCAAGTCATTTGTGCCAGTACGCGCCTTACACTTCACACAATATAGATCCATAATATATTTATGTTATATGGATATGAATGTAATTGATTATTCAGCTACCCGACGACGGGAACCTATTAAACACCATGTAATGTTTGTCACGGAATTGTATACGACTATGTTCAATATGTATATGTGGTCAAAAATCTAGTCTTGATTTCGTTACTGCGCACAGCCTTACCGAGGGTAGTTTATTATTTTTTCGGCTTTTTAGTTATTTCAGCATAATGAGCGAACACTCAGCTCATGCTGCATGTACGAAATTGTATGCAGTTTAAAGTACCTAGCTGCGCATATCTGTCACAGCTAGGGGTATATAAGGACGAAATTATAAGACAGAAATCACATCACGATCCAGTCTTGTCGGAAAAGCTTCTATCCTAAACTGAGCAATCTATCAGCTAAAAGAGGTAACACTAGATTTAATTTTGTTCTCATTGCTATTTGTATTATGATGTAATTCATTGTTTTACATATTAGATGTTTAGTATTTATTATAAAATCTATAGAATAAATACATAGGTTAAGCAGTGCCATTTTATCAGAAGTACTATATTTTGTTTCATTAGTTCTTTTGTATCTGAACATAATTGAGTTCAATTATACGCTGCATGCTTAACGTTAAATGTACATGGATAATTATTTCATGTGCGCGCATGCGCTACATATGTGTGAGAATACTTGACCGTGTCTTATGTATTACACGGTTCGGTTGTTTTAATTTTAGCTGAGTGGGCCTGTTGGTGCCCGGGTGCGGTGCCATGTTGTGGTGTCCGTGGGGTGACCGTAGGTGACTGTGGTCCGGAGCTGAGTGGTGCCTGTTGGTGCCCGGGTGCGGTGCCATGTTGTGGTGTCCGTGGGGTGACCGTAGGTGACTGTGGTCCGGAGCTGAGTGGGGCCTGTTGGTGCCCGGGTGCGGTGCCATGTTGTGGTGTCCGTGGGGTGACCGTGGGTGACTGTGGTCCGGAGCTGACCTTGAGGTCCGGTGGTGCCAGTGTGCGGTGCCATGTTGGAGTGACCGTAGGGTCATGGAGTGACCGTTGGGCTTCTCTATGCTGCCCGTGTGTGGTGCCATGTTGTGGTGACTACGTGTGTGGGCTTGTCTATGCTGACCGTGTAATGCCCGTGTGTGGTGCCTGTGTATGGTGCTTACGTATGCTGCATATATCTCGTCATATGGACGACGTAATATTTATTTAAACACTAATTTGCAGTCTCGTTATATGAACGACACCTGCATAATTTTGTTATTTATTTAATAACTTCTTTGCAGTCTCGTTATATGAACGACACCTGCATAATTTTATTATGTATTTAATAACTTCGTTGCAGTCTCGTTATATGAACGACACCTGCATAATTTCATTCTACACAAATCTCGTTCCATGAACGAGAACTTCAGAATTTAGGGTTCACCATTGCATATATCTCGTCATATGGACGACATATTATTTAAACACTTCTTTGCAGTCTCGTTATATGAACGACACCTGCATAATTTCATTCTACACAAATCTCGTTCCATGAACGAAAACTTCAGAATTTAGGTTTCACCATTGCATATATCTCGTCATATGGACGACATATTATTTAAACACTTCTTTGTAGTCTAGTTATATGAACGACACCTGCATAATTGTATTATTTATTTAATAACTAATTTGCAGTCTCGTTATATGAACGACACCTGCATAATTTTGTTCGTTATATGAACGACACCTGCATAATTTCATTCTACACAAATCTCGTTCCATGAACGAGAGCTTCAGAATTTAGGGTTCACAATTGCATATGTCTCGTTATATGGACGACGTATTAATTATGTAATATCTTCATTCTAGTCTCGTCATATTGACGACGCATTCCTTTCATATTTGCATCTATCTCGTTATACGAGCCTTTTATATATATTCATATTTGTAAATTCATTCATATACTTCTTTTTTGTCATAGTTCCATGTTAGGAACATTTATATAAATAGATTTTTCTTATATATTGTAAAATATTGGTGTCAGAGTTCATTTTTAAAATTGCGTTTATAAAATAAACATGTTATTAACGCAGTTGTGTTCCGTGTCTTCACTAATCCAGTTCCGACTCTGTCTATCTTGTGACAAATGGTGTCAGAAGTGGGATTATAATTGGATTAGGCGAAGCACGGATTTTAAATTGCATAGGTCCTGATTGTGGTTAGTTTTGTTTTAAAGATATTTTTCAGATCAGAAGCTTCCTGACAAGACAAATCAGGCTGGTGAGTTAATACCTCACTCATATTCTGTTTTATATATACATATATACATACTGAATACATTGGGAGGAGTAATATACGGTTCGTTCACGTAATCCCAAGAATTGTATGTGTTATATGTGTTATATGATAGTGCATTTAGGATTGGTTATCTTATCAACAGCATTCACCATGTCGTCACTCAAAGATTGATGCGTTGGGCACTGACTCTACAGCCATATCGTTTTCGGATTGAAGCAATCAGAGGGTCGGAAAATGTCACAAGATAGACCGAGTCGGAACTGGATTAGTGAAGACACGGAACACAACTGCGTTAATAACATGTTTATTTTATAAACGCAATTTTAAAAATGAACTCTGACACCAATATTTTACAATATATAAGAAAAATCTATTTATATAAATGTTCCTAACATGGAACTATGACAAAAAAGAAGTATATGAATGAATTAACAAATATGAATATATATAAAAGGCTCGTATAACGAGATAGATGCAAATATGAATGGAATGCGTCGTCAATATGACGAGACTAGAATGAAGATATTACATAATTAATACGTCGTCCATATAACGAGACATATGCAATTGTGAACCCTAAATTCTGAAGCTCTCGTTCATGGAACGAGATTTGTGTAGAATGAAATTATGCAGGTGTCGTTCATATAACGAGACTGCAAAGAAGATATTAAATATCCAACAAAATTATGCAGGTGTCGTTCATATAACGAGACTGCAAATTAGTTATTAAATAAATAATACAATTATGCAGGTGTCGTTCATATAACTAGACTACAAAGAAGTGTTTAAATAATATGTCGTCCATATGACGAGATATATGCAATGGTGAAACCTAAATTCTGAAGATTTCGTTCATGGAACGAGATTTGTGTAGAATGAAATTATGCAGGTGTCGTTCATATAACGAGACTGCAAAGAAGTGTTTAAATAATATGTCGTCCATATGACGAGATATATGCAATGGTGAACCCTAAATTCTGAAGTTCTCGTTCATGGAACGAGATTTGTGTAGAATGAAATTATGCAGGTGTCGTTCATATAACGAGACTGCAAAGAAGTTATTAAATACATAATAAAATTATGCAGGTGTCGTTCATATAACGAGACTGCAAAGAAGTTATTAAATAAATAACAAAATTATGCAGGTGTCGTTCATATAACGAGACTGCAAATTAGTGTTTAAATAAATATTACGTCGTCCATATGACGAGATATATGCAGCATACGTAAGCACCATACACAGGCACCACACACGGGCATTACACGGTCAGCATAGACAAGCCCACACACGTAGTCACCACAACATGGCACCACACACGGGCAGCATAGAGAAGCCCAACGGTCACTCCATGACCCTACGGTCACTCCAACATGGCACCGCACACTGGCACCACCGGACCTCAAGGTCAGCTCCGGACCACAGTCACCCACGGTCACCCCACGGACACCACAACATGGCACCGCACCCGGGCACCAACAGGCCCCACTCAGCTCCGGACCACAGTCACCTACGGTCACCCCACGGACACCACAACATGGCACCGCACCCGGGCACCAACAGGCCCCACTCAGCTCCGGACCACAGTCACCTACGGTCACCCCACGGACACCACAACATGGCACCGCACCCGGGCACCAACAGGCCCCACTCAGCTCCGGACCACAGTCACCTACGGTCACCCCACGGACACCACAACATGGCACCGCACCCGGGCACCAACAGGCCCCACTCAGCTAAAATTAAAACAACCGAACCGTGTAATACATAAGACACGGTCAAGTATTCTCACACATATGTAGCGCATGCGCGCACATGAAATAATTATCCATGTACATTTAACGTTAAGCATGCAGCGTATAATTGAACTCAATTATGTTCAGATACAAAAGAACTAATGAAACAAAACATAGTACTTCTGATAAAATGGCACTGCTTAACCTATGTATTTATTCTATAGATTTTATAATAAATACTAAACATCTAATATGTAAAACAATGAATTACATCATAATACAAATAGCAATGAGAACAAAATTAAATCTAGTGTTACCTCTTTTAGCTGATAGATTGCTCAGTTTAGGATAGAAGCTTTTCCGACAAGACTGGATCGTGATGTGATTTCTGTCTTATAATTTCGTCCTTATATACCCCTAGCTGTGACAGATATGCGCAGCTAGGTACTTTAAACTGCATACAATTTCGTACATGCAGCATGAGCTGAGTGTTCGCTCATTATGCTGAAATAACTAAAAAGCCGAAAAAATAATAAACTACCCTCGGTAAGGCTGTACGCAGTAACGAAATCAAGACTAGATTTTTGACCACATATACATATTGAACATAGTCGTATACAATTCCGTGACAATGTTACCGAATTCAATTAGAATGATTATAATCGGACCATCTGGAAGTGGCAAGACACAACTGCTACTTAATTTGACAACGAGATGGAAGAATTGGAACAAGTTGTATTTGATAGCTCCTAGTCTAGATGATCAGCGATGTTACAATATATTAAAAGATTTTAACGATAAAGCGGTAGAAGAATCCGGCGAGGGTATTATTGAGTTTATAACCGATATCGATGAAGCACCGAGCATTGATGATATTGATGGAGATATTAACAATTTAGTCGTATATGATGATATCAAGTTAGATAATCAAAAGAATGCCGCTAGGATATTTTCCAGAGGTATGCATAATAGCACTGACGTGATATATGTCACTCAACGATACACACAAATACCAAAAGTAATCAGAGATAACTGTAATATTCTTGCCGTATTCAATGGAGTTGATACACATACTCTTAGAAATATTTGGCAAACTTTGTGCTGCGGTGATATGGATCATAATCTCTTTAGAAATTTCTTTAGTCGCGCTCAGTCAATCCCACATGGATTTCTAACAATAAATTTACACGACCCGAGATCAAGATATCGTGTCCGCGACAATAGCGTCTTGGAGGAATTTACCGAATCGACGCTTTTTTTTACGCTTTCAAGAAGGCTCCATTGGCAAGGTACTTAAACCCAAGAGGTTTTGAGAAACCCCTAATTTGATAAATAGGGCTTTAAAATCGTTAAGGCTCCATTTGGCAAAATGAGACTTAAAATGTTTTGCTTAAAATCTACCCCAATTAGAGACGTCCGATTCGCTCCCTCTGCTGCTGTATATTATTGAAGTTGTCAGATATATTGCATTACACTTCGATTCCATAAAATTTGAGATTTTCAGATTCATATCAGAGTAGATTAAATCAGAATATTGCGTGTCTTACGTAAGATAATGAATAATACAAAATAAATTAGCCCTCCCTGCCACTCAATAATATCCATTTCTTGTCACTTCACAATGTTATTAAAATAAAATAATACTTTAACATCAATATTTTTAAAAATAAAAAAATCCACAATTTATTCACAAATCAGTCATACATGGATCAATTATTATTGTTAGTTTGATCATCATTATCGTCGTTGTCGTCCTCATGATCATCACCATCGTCATTGTCATCATTATCATCATTATTATTATTATTATTATTATTATTATTATTATTATTATTATTATTATTATTATCATCCATATTATTATTATTATCATTATAATTATCATTATTATCATCATCATCATCATTATTATCATCCTCATCATTATTATCATCATCATTATTATATATTATTACCATTATTATCATTATTATTATTATTATTATTATTATTTGATATTAGAAAAGATCGCATTGATACCGATTGATAAAGGTCCCTCTTTCGACAGTTATTGAAAAACAAGGTAGTTAATTGGAACAATACAATATGGAAATTACTATACGAGTTACCCTCCTTGTTCCTGAAATGACATGTCATTTTCAGCATCAACGGCCTTACATTATTTGCATATTCAAAATTGTCCAGACTTAACATATTTTGTGCACTCGATTTGGTTAGATATTCAATGCGTTACCCCTAATGTTTACATAGGTTCATATGAAAATGAAAAGTAGAATGCATATACGTTTATCATAGCAAGACGTCTAAATATATAGGAATTGTCCGAGTCTGAATCCGACCCAAACTGAATTGTACAATACAACATTCGATCTCTGAAAGTAATTACCTTGTACAACCACACTCAAGAAAACTCTTGTTTATATTATGAAAAAAGAGAAAACTAAAGATAGAACCAACTCCAGCTCCCAATTGATAGATCCGAAATGACTAGTTAAGCTCCGCCCCCTTAGAGACAGTTACTACGAACCCCAAGCTTTCCATTAAAATGGCTGACTCGTCACAGAATACAGCACCATGTCAGATTCTCTCTCACGTATTCTCACGTAAATTCCTTCCTGATCAGATAAACTTTCCAGTAAAGTGATGCAGAAGTCTTTGATCTGTTTTACGCAAGGATTTATACACGATATCAGGTTTGGAGTTTGAAAATAAGATTCGCGTAGAGCAAGACGCTGTTCATCTCTGAAGAGAAGCAGCCAACGCAACGTCTGCACCTCGAAATTACGGAGGAAAAGTGTGAAGATGCATACTGTTGATGTAAAGCGATGTAAATTTAATGTTCTGTATTTTTTATGAACTATTTTTTATGTTTGAACTATTTAATACCCTGAAGTAATGGCAACTGTTATAGTACAAGTCATGCAGGTCATGTAGCCAATCGGTATCAACTATTTAAGTAATGTGGCCTTTTTTTACAATTTGATTTCACATACATTAAATGGCGAGCATTCACTTTATCTGGATCCTCATACATCCATATTCCTTTAGAAATTCATTATATACACACTGTTCAAGAAGTACACTCGGCAAAAACAAATGTTAAATTACGTAAATGGATATATTTGAATGAGGTAAGCTCACATAAGCTGGAATCTCAGGCAGCAGCATTAATGAAAAAAATAAAAATAAACAGTATCTGACATTTCTTATTTGTATGAATGTCACTGAGAGGATTTACTAATTGCAGTTATCAAAATTGTAACTTTATCACATGTTGTTTGGAAACCTAATAAATAATATATACACTTCATCTGGCATTTCACTGAGCGGTGTAAACACTGTGTTTCAGATATATGCACCAATAGCATTTCTTTTACTGATGAATGTGTATGATATTGAAAAATAAACATGTATTGTTGTAGTGTCAGTGGATTTTGCTCCCATGTAGTAGGGCTAATTAAGTCCCTACAGGGTTTCAAACTACATAACTTCACCACTGTTCTTGTATAAAACGACTATATCCAACCTTCCCGGATATCTCTCATCTGCACTGCATGAACCCCATGCAGATAAAAGCACCATTTTGTAAATATATACAAAAAATATCATGAAAGTCTGTCATGCAGCTGTATTCTCAACACACGTTTGTTTGTGGGTAAAATATGGCGAACGTTACAGTAGCACCGGACGCTCTTATCCTATTGGTCAACATCTGTGGATTTGATTAACAGCTCGAATCTATGCAATGCAATACCTTGTAACAAATTCATACGGTTTGAAATATGAGTCCACAACTATTCTGGGCCGATTTTCCAATTTTTCACGAAACTATAAAGGTACATATTTCTTAAACTATACAAGGATTGGTAATATTTCTCACGCACATTGATTGATTTTATACATAATTATTTATCTGATATCAGTCTGAGTGTTTTGTAAATAACAATTGTTATGCTTTAGTGCATCGATATGTAATTACCACGATATCATTTAACGTATAGATACGTAATTACCACGATATCATTTAGCGTATAGGTATGTAATTACCACGATATCATTTAGCGTAAAGGTATGTAATTAACCTGATTTCAACTGATATACTTCTGAAATGTAACACTACAAACTGTCAACACTTCTTTTATTGCATATTTTGTAACTGTTAAATTCTGTATATTCCTTGAATTCTAAATATGAACAACTAAAAATATTTATACCAAAGAAAACCAAATGTTTTCATTTGGCTTTTTTGTTGCATTTTCTTGTTATTTTGTTTGCATACCCAAACACAAAATTATACTCGGAAATAACTAACCATCAGAAACTAAGAGGGTGCGTAACATTTTACAAACGTTTGAAAAGAAGCAACGGAAAGCTAATGCAATAGTTTGAAACATAAATTTGCTCTTTTCTATGGACGACTTAAACGTTAAACCTTTTTGCTCTGCAAAATCCTAGCACACACAAGCCGAATAAGTCATAATACTGACAAAGGCTTGCAGCATAGGATAGGCAGGAAATGTCCCGAAGATTGATCCCAATTTTCTCTCTGACGGCTATAACATCAAAGCACGAAATGTCCAGCTCTGCAATGCGTTTGACGTACCAACAGGAAATGTTTAGCTCTGCAAAGTGATTTAATTTGGTATGCAAAGATTATGCCCTACAAGTATAAAATGTTCATAAAAGGAATCTCGATTTTACATAAAACAGACAATACTCAGAGCAGTGATCTAAGAGTGCTCGGTAAAGACTGACATAAAGACAAACATGTGCAGAACAGTGATCTAAGGGTGCTCAGTAAAGACTGACATAAGACAAACATGTCCGAAACAGTGATCTAGAGTCCTCAGTAAAGACTGGCATAAAGACAAACATGTCCAGAACAGTAATTTAAGAGTGCGCAGTAAAGACTGACATAAGACAAACATGTGCAGAACAGTGGTCTAAGGGTGCTCAGTAAAGACTGACATAAAGACAAACATGTGCAGAACAGTAATCTAAGGGTGCTCAATTAAGACTGACATAAGACAAACATGTCCGAAACAGTGATCTAGAGTCCTCAGTAAAGACTGACATCAAGACAAACATGTCCAGAACAGTAATTTAAGAGTGCGCAGTAAAGACTGACACAATACAAACATGTGCAGAGCAGTGATCTAAGGGTGCTCAGTAAAGACTGACATTAGACAAACATGTCCGAAACAGTGATCTAGAGTCCTCAGTAAAGACTGACATCAAGACAAACATGTCCAGAACAGTAATTTAAGAGTGCGCAGTAAAGACTGACATAAAGATAAACACGTCTAGTGCAATGATCTAGAGTGCTCAGTAAAGACTGACATAAAGACAAACATGCAGAGGCGTAGCTAAGGGGGGTAGGGGGGTACATATGTCGACGGGCGCCAAGGTACAGGGGCACCAAAATGAGGCTTACAACGTTACATTATACTAAGTAAACAAGGGTAATAAATCGGTCACAAGATCGCTGGGGCGCCAATTTTATAGTTCGTCCCCGGGCGCAAAATACCATCGCTACGTCTCTGCAAACATGTCCAGAACAGTGATCTAAGAGTGCCTAGTAAAGACTGCAAAACGACAAACATGTCCAGAACAGTGATAAAATTGCTCTGTAAACGCGTGGCCATCAAAGTAACATAAAATTGCTCTGTAAACGTGTGGCCATCAAAGTAATATACAATTACTCTGTAAACGTATGGCCATTAAAAAAACATACAAATGTTCTGAAAAAGTGTGGCCATCAAAGTAAGCAGCAGAGGGGGCGAACAACTTTTATAGGCGTATTTTCGGCAAAGCGACGTTTTCTCCAAAATCGTAAAAAAAAGCGTCCATTTGGCTAAACGAGGCTAGCAATTTCATCGTAAAAAGGACGCCACAATCGTTGTCGCACCCCCTCTGCTGCTATGGTGTTTAACAATCCTTGTTGAAACGATTTCAACCGAATATTTGTTCAAGTCCGTTACGATATCTTGATCTAGGATCATGCAAATTTATCGTTACAAATCCATGTGGAATTGACTGAACGTGAGTAAAGAAATTTCTAAAGAGATTATAATCCATGTCTCCACTGTACCAGGTCTGATGAATATTTCGTAGTGTATGTGTATCAACTCCGTTGAATATAGCAAGAATATTGCAGTTATCTCTGATCACTTTTGGTATTTGTGTGTATCGTTGAGTGACATATATCACGTCAGTGCTTTTATGCATACCTCTGGAAAATATCCTAGCGGGATTCTTTTGATTGTCTAACATCACATCATCATATACGACTAAATTATTAATACTTCCATCAATATCATCAATGCTTGGTGCGTCTTCGATCTCAGTTATAAACTCAATAATGCCCTCGGCGGTGATTTCTGCTGCCTTTTCGTTATAATCCTTTAACACTTCGTAGCATCGCTGATCATCTATACTCGGGGCTATTAAATACAACTTATCCAATTTCATCCATATCGTTATTAAATTAAGTAGCAGTTGCGTCTTGCCCCTACCAGATGGTCCGATTATAATCATACGAATATAATTTGGTAGCGCTGCATGATGCTTAATTGTTTCTCTTGTTTTTGTCGCCGAAAAATCAATTACATTCAATTTATTATAAATATATTATGAATCTATATTGTGCGAAATGTAAAAAACGTACTGGCACAGATGACTTGACGACGATTACAACTAAAAATTAAAGATCAGCTCTTGCTGGTAAGTGTATACAATGTAGTACAAACAAATTTAGATTTGTTTCTATGAAATCTGCAGATAATTTAAAAAAAAACCGAGGAGGTGATATTGCAGCCAAGTTAGTAAAATTACCGGGAACGCCATGGGCAAAATACCCAGGAGAAAAACATCTTCCAGGATATAGTTATTGTGGACCCGGGACTAGACTCGATATCCGACTCGATGATCAAAACCAACCCTGACCCAGTGAATATCCAATAAATGCCATTGATAAGGCGTGTCATGCTCATGATGTTGCTTATAAAAGTAGCAATCTGCAACACAGACATATCGTAGATGTGAAAATGATTCATGCGTTGAATTATATCACTGATAAATCCTTCAAAGAAAAATTGGCTTCATGGTTAGTCAAATCGGCGATGAAAGGTAAATTTGTGATGGGTGGTGGTAATTAATAACAACATGGAATCTATTTAGTATTCTCCAAGAAGATACTGGAGGGGTAAAGCAGCAATCGGTAAACTCGCTAGCGCCGCAAAGGTGAAAAATACTTCAGCAGCGGATTGGTTATCCAAACAGGCGATATGGCAAATGTCTCTACCACCGCCTAAACAAATTAACTTCTCGCATTTTGATGTCAGCGCACCTAATGAAGTTCATCAAAGTGATATACTATTTCTGCCACATGATGGTTTCTACAAGTACGCGCTAACCGTAGTTGATGTTGCGAGTCGATACAAAAAGCAGAGCCGCTAAAAACAAAATTATCGACTGAAGTTGCTTCTGCGTTTGAAAGGATTTATCTTAAGGGTCCTCTGCATTGGCCAAATCTATTACAAGTTGATCCTGGCAAGGAATTTCAGGGTGCAGTGTTATCAACAATGAAGCATCATAATGTCACCATCAGACGAGGACATACTGCATTACATCGCGATCAGGCCATTGTTAAACCATTTAATCGGACGCTTGCTGAGCGGTTATTTGGATATCAGTACGCGAAAGAATTCATTCAGGATAAACGATCTCGTGAATGGGTCAAGAGACTGCCAGGCGTAATTACCGCGCTGAATAATGAGATTACTCGAACAATCAACATGAAACCTAACAACGCGATTAAAAAAAGTATATACCTGTAAAACCACAAAATGATTCTTCAAAACAATCAATACTCGGCAATGTCACTGTTAGATATTTACATGAACCAGGAGAGCTCAAAGGTGGTAAAAAAAGAGCTACTGATCTTATTTGGAGTGTCCCTGTACATAAAATATCTAGGATAACACGATCCACGGGTAGACCAGCAATTTATAGATTGGATTCAACTGCTACTCAGCGAGGATTTACTGGTGAACAACTATAAGTGATACCCTCAATTACCGCCGCGTGGTCTTAACTAGCACCTCTCCGTCTGTTGCATTCAAGACAAGTCAGCATCACATTATCTCTGGTATGACCTACGCTGCTATTTTTTCTGTCTACGGTAAATTGTCGAGAGTCTTTATCCGACCAACACCAACTCATTATACAATTGCAACTCGCGCAGTGATTATTTTGTTGTTGTGTCAGTATGATTATTAATTCTGCATCAATGTCAAATTCTCTATTATTTTTTTATCCTGTTGTTTATAACCAGAGAGATTTTTTCTGATTATATCATCACTGACAATATTACTTATTGTAGTGTCATTATCATCTAAAACAACTCTTCGTAGTTGATTTATTCTTCGTACTCTGAACAACGTATATACCCTTAGATGTTACATCTGCGATTATAAAATCGTATTCAACGCTATCTATAATCAACCGTGAAGAATATCTTGTATTGTCGTCTTTGCCACCTTGAGTGAATTTACTAATTATTCTTCTACCAAAATCTTCTGCTTGTTTATTTCTGACTTTAAATATCTGTTTGGACCATTTCAAGATATATTCTTCGTCGAGATCGGGGAATTGTTTTCTATTTTCTCTGATTATACTATCTAGACTATCGGGTTGTGGTAACCAGACTTCAGTTTGCGCTCGATATGATATCATCGCTTCACTGACAATCAGCGATATCAGCATTTTAGAATCAATCATATACCGTAATAACACTATTGGCATCCAGTGTTTTTCAGAGATGTGTTTACCAATCCAAACATAACACAACGGATGAAGTCCTGTAGCCAATTCAAATAATACCACACGAGCGAATCCAGTTAAATCAATATCAGGTAGTGGTCCATTAATCGCAACACGGGTCAACTCATGTGTGGGATGTCCAAATCTTTTGAAGTACTTAGCACATTCTCCGTATCCCAGGATAACAAGCAGCCATATCGACCGAAATAATATTTTCGCGGTCATATTTTGTATTCCTTAATCCACCATGGTTGTATTCAACGCAGCTTGATTTGATATCTGATAGAAATTCAGCTTTTGTTGGTTTCCACATGTTTTTCTTACTCGCAAAATGAGCTGCAACCGACGGAATTGTAAAACAATTTGTTAGTAATTGTTCGTCGTGTTCCGTTGAAAAACTACTAGCTAGTTTTTTAATCTCGTTGTGGAGGACTTCAGTGCGGTATAATTCTCCATTGGGTCTAACAAATTGATCGAATTTACCCTCTTCGTGCTCAAAACTATGAAGTAATCACACTGACACAGGATCATTTTACTTAACTCGTACATAAAATCAAATAATTTCTCTTCAAAGAATTCTGTAGAGAACTCCGCGGGTATATATTTTATTGTTCTATCTCGCGGAAATATTGTTACTGCAGGTGTCCACGCGTGTTCCTTATGATCAATAATTTTGATTGGAGCTCCTTTTGATTTATTTTGATTCGTGCAATACCTCTCCTGTTATCGTCATTATGGTTATTGGGAATCTTAATGATGTTTCTACTTTAGTTATATTTTGAATCGTTGCTCCATTTTCATTTACTGCTAATCCATTCATTTATTTTTTTATGTCTTAGATCCGTCAATTTGTTTCCACGTAACGCATTTGTGAAGTGTTCTGTTGTCCGTTCTGCTACACAATTTAACGATGACAGTTTCATTGGTTTTAATTGTTCAATACTCGGTTTATCATTTAACGAATATATCCCATAAACAACTGCTGTTACAGGATAAGATCTCTCGCAGTACGGTTTGTCAATCTCAGTCAGAATTCCTGGTTTGGAATCATGACTCACAATGACAGTTCTTTAATGCTTCAAGGTTGGTTCAGAATTGTCTCGAATAATACAATCTCCCGTTTCCGAACGGATAATGAATTTCACTCGAAAAAATACTTTTTCTTGTCAAGATGTGAGATTATCAGTGCTGCTCTTTCGTTGATCATGGTAGCATCAACGCTACCATCAATTCGAAATGTCGACCAACAGTGAGATGCTCCATCACGCTTGAATTCATTAAAACAATCACGGATTTTACAAGTCATGGTTCTATCACTTATTAGACTCTTTGGTGCTACGGAGACTCTATCGAGATTGAATGTAGCATTTTTCCAGGGCGTAATTTTCGATAATCTCTCGAATTCCTCCATATTATAATTAAAACAAGTAATTAAATAAGAAATTATTATATAATGAATCATTGCAAATGGTTGATGATTGGATCAGTAACCACTTGTAACAAATCATGCAGAAAGGAATTCTGTAGATATCATATGCAAGGTTTTCGTCGGGGGAGTTATGGGTCCTTACCTTGCATACAATGTGGGGTAGGTGTGCATGGTAAGTCGCAGTTGTGTCTCAGTTGCGGTGGTAAGCGATACAGTGTTGAAGCGTTATTATGATAAGAAAATCAAAAACCCCATCAATGATCCTGTCCCTGACTGTGTAAAGGTCCTTGACAAAGTTATAAGAACGCATCAAGACTACATTGGAAGATTTCCAAATAATGTAATAATTAAACCAAATAATTAATTACACAAATAGTATTTAGTATATAAATGGACCAAGAATTTCAACCGCATCCCGTGATCAGCAATCATGAGGTATCCCGTGACGGTATTGTCAGAAACCGCAGACTGAAGAAACCAGTTGGTGCTGTGAGTAATCAGTGGTATTTGAGGTTTACTGCTGGGAAGAAGAGATATCTTAATCATCGATTTGTGTTCGAATGTCACAATGGATTGATCGAAGATGGTTTTGTTATTGATCACATTGATTCCAATCCTAAGAATAATTCTTTAGATAATCTGCAGGCTATTTCTCAGAGTGAGAATTCCAAACGAGGAAGAACTGGTACTTGTAAATCAATTGGGAAGAGACCTGTAAAATCATTTAATACAGAAAATAACGAGCAAATAGTATTCCAATCAATAAATGAAGCCAGTAGATATTTTGATATCTGTAGAGCCTCAGTACGATATGTTGCAGAGGGAATTTATCGATCTACTATTTCCAAAAGAACTTGACAAAGAATTCAATTTATTTATGTCTGAATCATGTTTTGTACTATGTGTATATACATCAAAGGGAAATAACTCGTGCGGGAATGTCGGCTTAGCAAAGAGAGGTAATCTCAATAGTTTTTGAAACACTGTGTCACCTGATTTCGATGGACTATTTTCCGATTGGTTAATTTTAACTGTCATGAATCTCAACGACGATATAATCAATTGGGATAATTATCTGTTTTTTTTAGGAAAATGAATCAAATACGCGGTATTGTAACAATTGTATTCTTTTTTGATATTCGGTCTTGCTGATATGTTTCAATAATCATTCTTCCTAACACTGAAAGAAAAACCACAATAACTAGTTTGTCGAAAAAAACAAAGGAGTTCCAATATACCACAGCATACACATATATCGTATTCAAAAGCATATACCTGTAGATAAGAACAGATAGCTCATTCGTTACGCGTTAGTATCTCGTCCCGAGAATCCGAGATACCACATGCTCAAATCCATATTTCGACGGTACCGATGGATGTTTTTTTCTATATAATTGGGGGTGGGGTATGGTTGAGCACTTCGAAATTCAAATCGTGAAACCACCATACCAAACACACCGTCACACGGTGTGAATGATTTTTCATTCAACCCGGGGTGATTTTGTGGGGGTATGGTGGTTTCAGTTTGAATGTAGAAGTGTCATTATCATCCACTGTCATCCTATCATCCATTGTCATATCATGCTATAATCCATTGTTATATCACCAAGCATACTTTCTTAGATTTCTAACTCGCTCTTTGGCGAGTTAGATATCTTCTCGGAGACTATGTTTCGTGATGGGCTCGATCAGATGTTGATAACACCTGAGGGGTTCTTACCGGGATGTATTGTCTTAGATGTGTAACCTCTGGGCTTCTCCGATGTGAATAACACCTGAGAAGTTCCAAATGGGGTTTTCATCATCATATATAATCGCATAATATTTCTAAGTGTGTTAAGATGTGAATAACACCTTAACATAAACAGAGTTGATACAAAAAAATGAGTCAAAATTGACCCAATTTTTTTGAAAAATATATCAATATCACATATTATAATAATATGAAAACATCAATGAGATTATAACTGAGATTTCAAATTTGAAATCTCAAGGAATTCAATTATCAGATAAATTAAACTGTGATCAAATTCTTTCTGACTTTCAGGATATTGAATATACGGCTATGAATAACAAATATGTCTTACCAAAAAGATACGCGCTTATAAAAAGAATCCAGAATTCTATTCGTGACTTCCTTGTAATCTGTAACGACGTCATGAAGTTTGTTCCGTTATTCACTGTTGTCGAAAAAATCAGAAAACAATTGAGGCAGCAATATGAAATCAAACGCACAATTAATTTTAAGGTTAAAACGTTAAGAGATATTATCAGCCAAGCCGAAAATATACCTTTGGTTACCTTAACTGAATAACTTTTGTAAATAACCAGTGAATGAAGGTTTACAGTGACATGTACTTGCCCAATGAAATCAGACACAAAGGCGCACCTGTCTATTATTTTCAATACGTGTCTGTTGTGATCACAAAACGTATAATGGGACAGGTGCGATTATATTTCACCTAACAGGTATGCGCTTAGAGACAGGTAATATGTGTATTTTTATCACTACACGGAAATAATTGTCGGGTGGGGTGAGAGCAAGTGTATTTGTTTAATAGTAAATTGTGGGGTGAGAGCAATCTACGGATTTTTATTTTTATTTTATTTGTTAACCACTGATATATTTTATTGATTTTTATTTATTTTAGTCATTTTAGTCATTTTTTAAAAAATTATTTTTGATCATTTATGGTAATTTTTCTCCAGCTGTTGATTAAAAGAAATCGGGTAAAGTAGTCGAATTTATATGGGATTTCTCGTAGAGATTTCTCACTCAAAATAATTTTATGATTTTTCAGACCAAAAAGCATCAAAAATGACCAAAAATGATCAAAAATGCATCAAAAACAGTAAAAAAAAAATGACGGATTTTACAGTCGATTAAAGTAGTAAAATTTGCACAGGATTTTCCGTAAGGATTTCTCATTCAAAATTATTTTTGCTGTCTCATCAATCACTTAGAGAATTTCTATAAAATCGATCATCGTCGCTGCATTTAGATCATACATTAATTGGAAATTGCACAGCAATTTCAATAACGGTAAACGAAGCACTAACGACTAGATTAGCGCGTGATAGATTATCTACAATTAAGAAATTCATCCCAATCCGCGATTCTGTCCGAGAAAAATTACAAGCTAGACAGAGTCTTCAGACTGAATTGCTGCAGGAACTGAAGACCTGTTTAAACCAATAACCACAGCAACCAAAGGGGTCGTATCAGCCACTGAGCGAGCAATATACGGAGATATCCCCAAGGAAGGGGAAAGTAAAGAAACGCCTCTTCTTCCTGTACTTGAAAAAATAGCAAAGGAAACTGAAAAAACACAAAAGTCTTTAGAAAAACTCCATGGTGATATATTAACTCATAAAGAAATTGAACGATTAGGTGATATTGATACTAGCTCCCCACCACTTGAACAAGAAAAAGAAGAAGAAGAAGGTGATATTACAAGTGGACGAGTTGCATTCAATGATAAATTCCGCTCGGGTAAATTAGATGTATTAAGAAGTAAAAGATTATATTCTAATGGAGAATTAACCGAATTCGTTGTTAGGAGTTTTTATCAGGGAAATTTTTTTATATCCACGATGATTATAGACTCCCTAGTAAAAAGAATGGTATACTGGATTATATTGTGTGTTAACGGGTGCATCTCAGGCATTGAAAAGTGATAAAACGTATAACGAATTTATGGAAGCAATATTAAAAGCCGAATGATCTACAGAGAAGCAATCGGATAACGGATTTCTTAAATTACCAGAACAATCAAAACTTTTTGATATAACACAACCCTCTTCACAGGGTGCAACTAGTATCACTAAAAAACAAAAGGAAAGGGATTTTCTCTGAATGGAACCCCAAGTGGTGGTTTAATTCGTTGTCCTGGTAATATTCTCAGCGATATTGCACGATTAGAAATACTCATAGGAGGGAAATGAGCTGTAAATAACTCACCGGAAATAATTAATGAAGCAGCTGATATCTGTAGGCGGTTATTTCAAGGTGACATCATGGATATTGAAACATATCGAGATTTAATTGATGAGTTAGCCGAAAATCATGGTTATTACAGTCACTAATCACCACATTAGATAAATATCATTTAAATAAGATGACCATACACTATAACCATGATAAACCAGTCAGCGTCTATGTAGTAAATTCACGATTGCCTGTTTATAGAGCGTATTATGGTGATGGTCTCGGCGATACCATTGCAGGATTATTTGCAAGAATGGCTCCAAAAGTAGCACCAATCGCAAAACAATTATCAATGAAAGCCATTAATGTTATTCGTCATAAGGATATTTGCGCTGTTGGAGATCTTGCCGGGAAAGCATTTTCTTCTGCAAAGGATAAACTAGTAGCATTAGTTCGACGGCGAACGAAACCAACAATGACGAAGTCATCGCTGCCATCTACGGAAGTAATGCCTGCAAGTGTTAGTAAAATAATAAATAACGCAGTAGATCAGAAATTAGCATCGTTGGCGACTTCGTCGTTGGCCATTGATGCATATGAGTCACAACGAAATAATATTGCAAACATGATAGCGGGAAGTGGCTTGAGACCACGACGAAAACCATGATTTAGATCGAGGAATATATAATAAAATGTTCAAACGATCACTTGATCAAGCCTTTGATATGGACGCCCCAGTGCACAAAGATGATTCTGTACGTGATTATCAATTTTATTCCTATCATGCAGTACAACCAAATCTTCGATCAAGAATCGAACTTCAAGTCCAGAATACCAGTTAATACTTTTTACCCGCTGAAGCGTTTATCGAAGTAGAAGGAGAACGCGTAACAAATGATGTTGCTCATGATTATCCACCATATGACAATAACCCAATTATCCGAGTTGGTTTTGTTAATAATGGTATCATGGCGTTATTCGAGAGTGCTAGATATATGATTGATGGAAGGGAAATCGAGTCTATAGAACGTGATGTTGATGTTGCCACAACAATAGTGGGGTTAGTAAGATATTCTGATGATTATACAAGATCAGCGGGTCCATCTATGATGTTTTCTAAGGATCTCACTGATAACGCTGAATACATTCAGTATATTAAATTACGGACACCGCAGGATACCGCGGCTGATCCACAACCACATCCTGCTTCTCCTGAACACCATGCAAGACAAGCTGCTGCCTATGATGTTATAAAAAGTACTAATCCTAATTACAACCTAGGGTTTGCAACACGCGTAGCAACATTAGAGGGACAGCGTCGACGATCTTCATGCGAAATTCCACTGCAGCATATTTCCGGATTCTGTAGAAATGTCCGAAAAGTTATCTATGGAGCAAAGCATACAGTAGCACTCGTGCGAAAGGGTAATGATAATGATGCAATCTGGCGTGGTGCTGGTGTTCCCGAGGGTAAAGTAAATATAACAAAACTATCACTGTGGATGCCAGTAATGACTCCATCAATCACAACGGAAGATCAGCTACTATCATTTATGGATCATTTAGGAAAATCATTACTGAGATATCTATCACCAACAACAGATACCATGGATTCTAATATTAATGGTACATTTACATGGCATTTGGCATCAAAACAAGGTGTTTCAGCTCCACGTCATATATTTATTGCGCTACAGAATACTGCGCGATTAAACTCTCAGGAACGAAGTCATATGATATTTGATCAGATAGGTGTTATTGAAGTATCGCTGAGAATAAACGGACAACAGGAACGACCTGAGGATATACAACTTGATTACACCATTAACCATATTGCACATGTGTATCATCGTTTGTTGTCATATATGGGACGTGATCAAAATGTCGATACCGGTTTACAAATATGACAATTAAATTTTAAAAATCAATATCCGATTTATTGCTTTTCGCTGGAACATCTTGACTTAACAAGACAATCCGTCGTTGATATACACTTTAGAGCTCTGTAGCCCGTCCTGGTGCTATTGCTAATTACAAAGCAGTTGCTATCATTCTCAGCGACAAATCAATGCTACTCGAAGGTGTTGGTGGACGAATGAGAGTAATCGATGTACCAGTGGAAAATATGTAACAATTAGATCAATCTGTTATTAATAAAATGTCATACAGTGTTGTTAGTGTTACGTTAACTCCTAGTCAAATTAAAAATTGCAATCAGAATCAGCTAAAAAATGTGGAACCACGATAACGCTGAAACACAATCAGATGTCTGGTGGTCAGAATAAATTGTCGCTGACAACTCGTCAGATAAAACACTTTAATGATGCTTTCAAAGATAAAAATGGCGTTCAGATCACTCTCTCTGCAGCTGCGATCAAAAATATGATACATTCAGGGGGTATATTCCCGTTGTTAGCTGCGATTCCAGCGCTAATTGCATCAGCAGCCCCAGCGGTAACTAAGGCGGCAGCCTTAGGAGCCGTTGGTACCGCGAAAGGAATGGCACTAAAGAAAGCAGCCGGACAGGGATTAAAAAAAGGAAAGGGTCTAAGATTACCAGGAACCCCGTATTCATGGTACAGCGGAAAAGGCCTGAGACTAGGAACAGTTTACTAACTCGGGAACCTAGGGTTCCATCTTCGATATTGCCTATAATTCCCACGTCAAATTTTGATTTACTCGATGCTGCTAAAAAAACTAGCGATAAAAAACTTCAGAGGTGTCTTTATGAACGATCAGTTGCCGACACAACCAAACAGCGTTGAAACCGGTATTATTATTCTCGATAACAGCAGTGGACCTGGAACCCACTGGGTTGCATACACGATTGATCCACGTGTAATTGTTTATTTCGATTCATAAAGGTTAGCGCTGCCTAAAGAATTTACGCGTTATATAAACCACTTAAAAATTCCTATATGGTATTCGACGCTACCAACACAACAAATGAATGACCCACCAATATGCGGGAACGAAGTATTAAATGTCCTAGACGCTATTTCATCATCGAGAAAACCACCTGATCGGGTCGTAAATGAATATACTATTAATCGCTCTTTAGAGAGAAATTATATAAAATAACATGATTGATATTTGGGGAAGACCTCTATCAATGTTGAAAAAACCAACCGCGGAAATATCTGCAACCGGTGATATAAAAAAAATAATCGAAAATGAAATAGCTGAGATGTTGAACTTAGCAAGTGTTGATCCCAATGAAATAGTTGCATTTCGTCAGGGTAAATTGAAAACGAGTAATGTTTCCCTTGATGATATTTTAGTTAAACAACGCGATGTAACAGAAAATGCTATCGCGGTATTTTCCGATCAGGGTAAACTTAAACCGGTGTACTCGTTTCAACTATTGTGGATGCCCAACAAAAGCATCAGAATACAACGATCATATAATTAATTTTGGTCGATTACAACAGAGTATAATTGATAACATCGAAGCCACGATAAAAAATTTCTTCGGGATTCCACGTTCGCAACCCGAGTTGCATATCATACACGTAAAAACTGCTATCGATAATTTAGCAAAAGTGCGATCCGATTATGGTAATCTACGTAAAAATTTTAAAAAGACCAATGACGCCGTCGATGAATTTTTCGGTAAAGACGTGAAACCCGATGATATTAAAATAGATCTCACTGATATTATCACGAAACTCTATGAAATAACAGCAATTAATCAGCGAATAGCCGCTATCAACGTTGATATTAAAACAACCAACGATATCATCAGGGATGATGTACCGAAGATGATAAAAAAAGTCGAAAAAACAAAAATTCCTTATGAGAGAACCAACAACGTAGTATACACGATTCAAAACGGATTATTTGTGTGGACACCACTAAATAATATTTTAAATATTACATCGGCCGTCAAAGGTATTTATCGATTAACACTTGTGACACCGACTCAATTTAATATTTCATCAACGAGTTCATCTGGGGTCAACAATACGATATCAACGATTATCGACAAGGACACAACTGAACGATTCACAATAACAACGAATGATAATAATTTATTTTGGTTTTCAGTATCCCGGTATGTAGAATTTGTAGCGGATTTAAGTAAACAACTAAATTGAAATCTATTGTAATAAATAAAATGTCATCACTAATAATTTCATCACCGACGTTTCGGTATCTCAATACCGCTATGATCAGGTCAGAGAATTCCAAACTAAACTCAAAACCCTCACTGAGGAGTATCAAGCAAAAATAAAAAAAAATACCGAAGAAGAATCACCGCAGTTGATGTTACCGTGTACTCGGTGAGCGGTGTAATCACCGGAGCTGGTATTATACTCTCCTTGGTGACAATGATTGCTCCGATAGCTGTTCCAATTTGTATATCAGCGGCGACTACAATCGCGGGAATTATTTCGATTATAACAAAAAAATCTCATCATGCAGCCAGCGTAAACTACAAGACTACGTAGTTAAATTCCATATTGTGTCCACTGCATACTCCCAATTATCCTCGATGATATCGTCGTCACTCGATGACACATTAATATCAGATAATGAGTTTTCAGCAATGGTACGTGTTTATGATTCCGTGATGTCAAAATTAGAGCGACAACATGAGTATAATAACAATGACAACACCGCAAGAACTACTCCAACAAAAAGGGGAGAACACAAACCCGGTAAAAACCAGCATGATCTCAATAAGATGAACGAATCCTGAATTCAGTATGAATTTCCCTACTCCGGTCCCAGTTACGGAGATAGCGTTAGCAAAATTACGAGTATACCATAGTTGGCCTAATATTAGGTCGGCACATTTTGGTGGTCAACAATCGAATAATTCCCTGGTGTTTGCAAATAAGAATAAACCCGATGGTACTCCAGACTGGATCGTTGTTTCGATACCATCTGGGTCCTACCAAATAGAACAAATTAAAATGAATTTCAGCGTAGAATAAAATCCATTACTGGAGCTGAATCGAAAATCGCTATAACGGTTCATGAACCAACAATATCATCCGCGATTGAGATAAACTAGCCTAGTTATGTCGTAGATATTTATCAGAGTTAGATAAGAACAATACTGGGTTGGCCTGAAATAACACCTCCACCTGAACCACAAAAATCTGATTATACCACGGATAAACAATCATATCATGAAATTACTACATCATATAGAGAAGAACACCTCAGTAATATGAAAAAGTCATCACTGCTGTTTAGTTATTTTAATTTTATTGATCGGGATTCCGCCTTTTGGCGATTTAAGTTTGGACAGACTCAAGAATCAATTACCGGTACATTTATAAAAATATATATCATAACAGAATTATTGAGTACTTTAGAGAAATCAATCAAGAACACAGTCAACAACTACAACAAGCTTTCAATGAATCTAATCGGGGTGAAATCATTAAACGAGTTGAAATAATAAATCAACTTGTATCCGACATGGAATATATCAACCAGCGAATAATTCAAGTAATAATTAATCAACGCGATGACAACATTAATCACTCTAAACGAAATTTTCTAACCCGTTACAATATAACAGATGCCGATCTACCGAATTTCAAGTTTCCTGGGTATAACGCAAACGAACTAAAAAAAATCCATTAATGATTTTATCAATGAAAAGTTTACTGTGATACTCGCCGCATGGAGACAGCAACACAAGGGTCCAACTATCTTGACATATAATAACGACCCAGATGGTGGGGGCAGGCATATCGCTCCGCTCAACGTCAATATATCCTCTGTGATTGCATTGATTTAGTATGTGATGTGATCAAAGGAGGCTATCAAATAAAACTCGCGCGATCAAATCAAGCTCAGCAGGATTATATTTTATATTCTTTTGCACCAACAGCTCCACCCGGATTTCTAATAATTGAGGATCCAACTAATCCAGTCTATATGCGATGTCATAATGATTCGTTAACGAGAATTAATTTCAAACTCACTGATCAGTCCAATAATCTGATTGATTTACGAGGTGAGGTTTTACAAATTAGTCTGTTTGTGAAATCTTAAATGATTTTATCGTGAAAATCGTTTACGATTTCAACAAGGATTGTTAAACCCCATAACAGCAGAGGGGGTGCGACAACGATTGTGGCGTCCTTTTTTCACGATGAAATTGCTAGCCTCGTTTAGCCAAATGGACGCTTTTTTACCATTTGGAGAAAGCCTCGGTTTGCCAAATAGACGCCTATAAAAAAAATTGTTCGATTCGCCCCCTCTGCTGCTAAGCAACATAAAGCTTTTACTCTGTAAACGTGTGGCCATCAAAGTAACATAAAGATTTTACTCTGTAAACGTTTGGCCATCAAAATAACATAATATTTCTCTGTAAACGTGTGGCCATTCACGTAACATACAATTTCTCTGTAAACGTGTGGCCATAAAAGTAACATAAAGCTTTTACTCTGTAAACATGTGGCCATCGAAGTAACATAAAGTTTTTTCTCTGTAAACATGTGGCCATAAGAGTAATATAAAATTGTTCTGTAAACGTTTGGCCATCAAAGTAACATAAAATTCCTCTGTAAAAGTGTGGCCATAAACATGACATACAATGGCTCTGTAAACGTGTGGCCATTAAAGTAACATTAAAGTTTTGCTCTGTAAACGTGTGGTTACTAATGTAACATACAATTGCTCTGTGTGGCCATTAAGGTAGCATACACATGCTCTGTAAATATCTGGCCACTAAGGTAGCATATACATGCTCTGTAAAGGTGTGGCATGCAGGCAAGAACATTACTAGGATGAGTGCTATAGGTTTGCTGTGTAAAGACTTTGGTGAGAAACAAACAATATGCAGAAGAGTGATCTAAGCTTTTATTGAAAAGTCTACGACATTAAAGCAGGAATTATTTTATAAAACAAATACATATTGGATGTGTAAAGCCCTTAAATGGCATGCAGAGCATGTTCAGAAGACTGATCTATCTTTGCCCTCTAAAGTATGTGACATACACAGAGAAAGTGGGCAGTAAAGGGAACAAGTTGTGTAAAGACATTGGATTACAAACAGGAACTTCTTAAGGGTTATGACACATTATCAGAAAATGTCCAGATAAGTGATGAAATGTTGCTGTGTAAAGGCAAAACATACAAGCGGGAAAATGCATGTACGAGTGATGTCGTTTTGATCGACAAAGCCTATGACATACTGTGACCAAAGGTTTCCCTTCGTTGACGTAACAAGAACATCCAAAATATACTAGTAGGCAATCTCTCTATTTTGAAACAGAGTGAGCAGCAGGGAGCCTTAACCCTATAAAATTTGTGCGGCTTTTATTTTGCTAAAATAACGGTTCCTTGTAATTTAACGATGTAGTCTTCCTTTTAGTGAAATAACATTAATTCATCGATGATACATATTTAGGTTTCAGTGGGAAGGCTGTGTTGAAAATCGCAGATTTTCAAAATTAATGTTATACGTGTTAATAAATGGCAAATATCAGAGAGGCGTAAATCACCCATATATGCGATCTAGTCCTATCAGATATCGTGTTACAGGGTCGGATAAATTTATCATTGCAAATTAGTGTGGAGTTGCCTGAGCACCACTAAAGAAAATTTTTAATTTGTTATAGTCGTACTCGGAGCACCAAGTTTGCCAAATATTTCTAAAGGTGTGATTATCAACTCCGTTAAATATCGCTAACACGTTGCAGTTATCTCTGATCACTTTTGGAATTTGAGTGTATCGTTGAGTGACGAAGATTACTTCGGTGTTTTTATATCTGCCTCGGGAGAATATCCTCGCGGGATTCTTTTATTGATCCAATATGGTATCATCGTACACGACAAGGTTGTTATTGTTTCCATCGATGTCTTATACGGAAGGTGCTTCGTCGATGTCTGTGATAAACTCACTGATGCTTTCTCCGGTGATCTCCGAGGCGCGTTCGTTATAATCTTTTAACACTCTATAGCAATGTTGATCATCAACGCTTGGTGCTACTAAATATGGTTTGTCCCATGCCATCCATTTCATAAACAAGTTAAGTAACAGCTGTGTTTTACCGCTACCCGATGGTCCGATGATTATCATTCTGACGGAGTTAGGTAACATAGGATGATGTTTGACAAGTACTTGTCGTTGTAACGCTGAAAAATCTGTAATTTCCATTAAATATAACTCAACGATGGTTCCAAATTGTTCATTATTTGATAAATAAGCAGCTGTTTCAGAGATAAGAGTTTCTTTTGATGTTGTATCCACGATGATAAAATCTAATTCTGGTTTATCGAGTATCAATCTAGTACACTTTCATTTATTATCGGGTCCACCTTCAGTAAACTTCCCGATTATTATTCCTCCAAGTCTTTTACAATATTCCTCTATGATTTTACGTAGAAATACGATATTGTAATATCAAATTGTTCTGGGGTTGGTAACCATAAATCGGTTTGCTTCTGGTATGAGATTTTTGCCTCGGATACAGTCAACGAGATCAACATCTGTTTATCTAAATAAAACCTTAATAATACTGTAATAAACTTTGGAGTAAGTGTTAGTGAATTTGAACCATGCTTGGGTCGTTAGTAGTGATTTTGGGTACAAGCCGAATGACTGTCCCTGGAATAGTAACATAGTCCATATTAAAATTCAGTGGTGTATACAAGTAGTGTGATTGAAAAGGCAGCATTTATGGTTGGAAATCAGTAAATTATAGAATGGAATCAATAAGTTGGAACTTGGTAGGTACCGTTTATGTGGCCATAGTGGAAAATTGGCGTATGTATATGAGTGTGATACGCCGGAAATTCTGTGGATGGACTGGCCTAGGGTCGCGCAGTTAAATATTTCCCAGTTAGTAAGGGAATACTGGTGTAATTTCTATGGCATGACAAGCTATCGGTACGGAAAACGGATGATAATGAAGAAAAACCATGTAAAGGTGCAGTTAATGGACGTTTGGGCAAGTTGTCTCCTCTGGGTCGCCCATTGATTACAGCAAAGATTAATAATTATAGCAGACACGTCTTTCTTTCCATTTTACAACTTAAGTTGTATGGAAGTCTTTGGAAATTTGGGGAAAACATATGACTTCCAGCGTGACTCGCGCCAGGGTTTTGACACCGCTCGGTCAAGTGAATACCCCTGTGCATGTAACAATACTATCGGAGTCCATTTCTTCACGCAGATATGTTTTCCCACCCAGAGATAAGTTACCGGATGAAGACCATCTGTGAATTTAAATGATGTCACCCTGGCAATTCCGGTTAAATCAAAATCTGGTAATGGTCCATTAATCGACACTCTCGTCATTTCGTGTGTAGGGTGTCCAAACCGTTTAAAATAGTCTATACATTCTCCCATTCCGAGAAAGCTAGCTGGGTAGCACGCTGCCATGTCAACAGACATGATATCATCGAGGTTATATTTTGTATTCCATAGGCCATCACAACCATGTTCTACGCAGCTAGCTCTAACATCTTTGAGCAGATCAGCGCGCGTTGTTTCCGCGAATTTTTTCTCTAGCAAAAGGAGCTGCAACCGATGGCACCGTGAAACAATTTCGAGTTATTTCATCGGGAGAAATTCTTTGATTGCCATCAATGTACTTCAACGCGAGATTATTCATTTCTAGTTGAAGTTTTTCAGTCCGATATATATCTCCATTTGTCTTAACAAATTGATCGTATTTTCCTTCTATCTTAGACAACAACACGGAAAAAGGATCGGTTTTATTTATCTTGGAGATAGCGTCAAATATGTCTCCGTGATAATATTTTACTGTTCTTGATGCTGGAAATACTCGCACGGAATTACTCCATGCATGAGAATTGTGGTCTATGATTTCGATTGGAGTACCATTCTTTTTATATTTTTCCGGGATTAGAACATCTCCGGTGATAGTTTTTACGGTAATCGGAAATCTTAATTTCTTTTCTAGCGTTGCAACATCATTTATAGATGCTCCTGTGGATTTAACTGATCCCGCCCACTCAATTATTTTTTATTTTCTCATTTCGGTTAATCCATTATCTCGCTTTGTGTTTTTAAAATGTTCCATTACTCGCTCTGCAACACAATTCAACACCGATGAAACCTTCATCGGGGATAGTTTTTTAACATCGGGGGTATTTATTCTAAATATTCCATATATTTCCGCGTTTACTGGATGTGCTTGATTGTAATATCTGCTATCGATCTCAATTAACGCTCCAGGTTTTCTTTTATCGGTTAAAATTGAAAAAAAATTATCTCGTGTTCAGGTCATTAGGCGTTCATGATGATCAAATACCCCCCATGATTTTTCCACTTGATGCTTTCTTTAAATTTTTGTGTATTTGACCTGGATGTAATACTTGATGTTCTTGAAATCTATCATTGATAATATTTTTTCGGCGCGTTTTTCCGTCATGGTGTTATCGTCGTTGGATCCCTTTCGATATGTTAAAAATGTAACATCAGCACCATCTCTGAAAAATTCATATTTCGCTGCCTTGATACTATTTATGATTTTTGATTTCCATCGTCGCGGTCTTTTTTTCCCGTCGAGAACAAATCGCTTTCTTTGCCTCGGATACAATTTAATATTCTCGATGTTGTAAATTTGTTCCATTGTTATACTATACAAAATACATCTTCAATTTGATTTTACGATGTTATATGTATAGTATAGTGATGGCGCAAAATAGATGTAAATGGTTATGAAAAGCCGATAATGGTTTATGTGGACGAAGATTTCATAAGCAACAGATCAAGAATGGTTCACCTGGACTCGTGAAATGTATCAATTGTGGTTTTGGTGTTCGTGGAAGAACTAAATTATATGCTAATTTTGGTGGAAAAAGCTTTCGTTAACTAGCTAGATACTACTCTCGGATATATAATATTACCATCGATGAAATGGGTTATATTAACGGCAATTATCAGAAAACCCAATTAAATAATTAATTTACTTAGGAAATATATGGATCAGATTGAATTCACTCTTGATCCGATCTACATCGATTACGAAGCATCCAGGTGCGGAATCGTCAGACATCGACGACTAAAGAAAAAAATTGGCCGGATGAATAATAGAGGATATATGATGGTTACGATCAATAGAAAAAAAAAACATCTATCTCATGGGAATTATATATAAATGTTATAACGGATTAATCTGTAATGGATTCATTATCGATCACATCAATAGAAACTCCTCGGATAATCGCATTGAAAATTTACGTGTTGTGACCCCAAGTGAAAATACTTTAGATTCTGCTCTGAGGATTAAATCAAAACCCCAACGACCGGTTCTAGAAATCGTGGATAATACAACACAATATTTTCCATCAATGTGTTCAGCTGGGTGATATTATTATATTTGTCAGCAATCCATACAACGAGTTGCTGATGATATACAACTAGCCGCGTACTCAAAAAGATTGCATTGTTGGGTTTCATTTCTCTACGACGATTAATCTGGAAATTATTTGATGTCTATTCATCTGATTTAATTAAAAAAAAACACACCAAATTATCTGAAATATTTATTAATTAAACTAAAGATTATATATATAATCACCGAGGAATACACAGGTGTTAAATCAATGCGAGAGAATGGAATTCCATCGCATAAAAATGAGTACAGAATCATAAAATTGATGATGAAAGCACGAGATAAGGTTAATTATCAAAATCGTGATAAACTAAAATCATTTTTACCTGTTTGTATACTAATCAAAAAGATTGAAAATGACATCAAGGAAATATTATCCGAGGAAGGTCGAAAGAATGTTGTCATTGACGAATATTGAAAAGTTGTTGTTGGATGATTAAAATCATCGGATTTTCAACGAGTGAATTCTTTGAATTTCCACTTTTATGAACCTGTTTCATCGTCGATAAAATTTCCATGTTTTTTTAACTCGATATCATTTTCAAAATTAATTTTCTCCTCGTTGATAATTTTTAATATTCGTTTTTTCTGTCATTAAAGTTCTATAATCGGCGTTTAATATATCTCTTTCCAGGATCAACTGTTTCATAGCTGATATACCATTTTCTTTATACACGTTTAGTTTTGTGATATCTTGTTGTTGTTATGCAATGGTTGTTTCCATGGTGGTTTTCTTCTCGTTGTATTTCCTCGTAATATCTTCCATGGTTGCTCTAAGTTGACCCCATTCCGTGGTTAATTTCGTTATCTTCTCTCGTGGTTTAGAATTGTCCTCGCAGAGTTCTCGTTGTTGCTTGCATTGTTGTTTAATTGCAGCGCGATAATTTTCGGTGGAACCACTCGTTGTAGCTGACATCGGTTCCTTTGACCATATTTTACACAACCACAATAATCCGATTTTGTATTCGCGGGATACATCTCTGGGACATTTAACTCCTCGCCACGATAATATTTTAGTTCGTCGTCGGCGGTAAGATGAGTTGACCCTCTCATATATCAATAGCGGAAAAAAAACTATACTCGGAAATAATGATCGGAAATCATAATCGATTTTCATGGGAATAAAAAAAATTATACTCGGAGATTATACTCGGAAATCACGCACATATGTGTAAAAATCGAAGATTTTTCATCGAAGATTTTTCATCCTTGAATTTTTAATTTTCCGCATTTAATATTTCTTTAAGACGATCTATGGTCATCCACGAGTGAACATAATTCATTATCTGATCACGCCTACAATTAATCATCGTTATAGGATCACGTTGAAGTTGTTTTATCTGTTGATCTGTCAACAGAAAATCCTCATCACTAAACCTATCTACGTAAAAGTCGAAGTTACCTACTATCGTTTCAGAGAATGATTTTCTAATAGCGTCCTCAAGTTTATCCTTGTCGTAGATGAATAAATTTCAAGTACGATTTCACATCGAGGGTGATTTCTAATTCATCCCCCGATAGATCAATGAAGTTAAAATTATGATCAACCAGTTTGAAATTCATTATTGCTATCGAAGAATTACTCGTTTTCAGGTATATTAGATTAATCGGATTATATATAATCAAAGGTGTACAAGATGTAACTTGATTCGCCTGATCCGACGATGATACATTAACGCTATAACTGTTTATCACGGCATCACAAATAAGATGTATCTGACGACCGCTTTTACGTAGGCGTTATTCGGTGATAAGTGTCTACCTGTTCCATCGGGAGCGTTATTCCATTGAATAACATCGATGTGAGGTATCGATGCAACCTAGCACTCATGTATCCGAGGGAAATATTCATCGATGAGTTTATTAAGCAATTATTTTAATTCTGGGACATTATATCCAGGAATTTATAATCGGGGAGTGTATCATTGGTCCGAACAATCATAGTTAAAAAAATGTTTTTAGGGTCCGTTATCATCGATTATTATCTTAAGTAATCTCGCATTGAGATAATCCATACCGGCGGTAATTTTATTTAGCGTTTTAATCTGTTGGATTACCTCCTCACGAGGAGGGATTGCATTAACACAAATAAACCGTTGCAAAAGATCTCGTAGTTGTTGTAATTTTGTTTGATATAATTGTCTGATATTACTAAAAATACCGCGTAATTGATTTAACGTCATAATAATTCCTCCATCAGAAAGATCAAAACGCCATACTATATTCCCGTATGTTAATTCTTCGTAGCTGCCTGGTACATCATAAACATCGTATCGGTATTTCAAATCCGGCTCGGTTTTTAAAAGATGAAAATAATTGTAATACCCATATTCTAAGTCAGGCTCATTGACTGGTTTATCATTGGTGATCCAATCAGATCTTTTTGGTTCGGGTAAACGCGGTTTATTAATATCTGTGCTTGTTGGTGGATCCTCCGGCCATCCTAGTACATCTTTGATTGAGCTGTGATAAATATCAACAGAGTATTCCGATAAGGTTATATCAATGGAGGATGACAGTAATGGTTCATGAGCGGCTATCTCGATGGGATGTTCATAATCTTTAACGATTTTTTTCCCTGGTGATCAATGATATTTGGCGTTTAATTTAGCAGCAGAGTGGGTGAACAGATTTTCTCTAATTGGGGTATATTTTAAGCAAAATATTCTAAGTCTCCATTTGCCAAACTGAGACTTAACAATTTTAGAGCTCTGTTTGTCAAACGGAGCCTTCCTCAAGGGTAAAAAAAAAAGACGCCATTTAGTTGACGTTCACCTCCTCGGCTGCTAATGCGCTAACTAAATATTTGATCAAGTCCGACACGATATCTTGTCCGAGGGTCTGATAAATTTATCGTCACAAATCCGTGTGGGATTGTCTGAGCGTGACTAAAGAAATTTCTAAATCGATTATGATCCATATCACCACCGCACCAAGTTTGCCAAATATTTCTAAGAGTATGAGTATCAACTCCGTTAAATACACATAGCATATTGCAGTTATCTCTGATCACTTTTGGTATTTGAGTGTAACGTTGAGTGATATATATCACATCGGTGTTTTTGTGACGCCCCCGGGAAAATATTCTAGCAGGATTCTTTTGATTATCTAACATGATATCATCATATACGACTAAATTGTTAATACTTCCATCAATATCATCAATACTAGGTGCCTCTTCGATATCGGTTATAAACTCAATAACACCATCATCGCCGTTAATTTCTCGCGCGGCATCATTAAAATCCTTTAATACTTCATAACATCGTTGATCGTCTACACTCGGAGCAATCATATACAATTTATCCCACTTCATCCATCTCGTTATCAAATTAAGTAGCATTTGTGTTTTACCACTTCCAGATGGTCCGATGATAATCGCGCGAATAGAATTTGGTAACATTGCATGGTGTTTAATAGGTTCCCGTCGTCGAGTAGCTGAATAATCAATTACATTCATAACTGTTATATATAAATTATGGATCTATATTGTGTGAAGTGTAGGACGCGTACTGGTACAAATGACTTGACGACAATTACAACGAAAAATAATCGATCAGCGCTTTCTGGTAAATGCGTACAATGTAGTACAAAGAAATTTAGATTTACTTCCACGAAACCTTTAAAAAAAAACGAGGAGGTGATATTGCAGCCAAATTGACAAAACTCCCAGGAACACCGTGGGCAAAGTATCCAGGAGAAAAGCACCTTCCAGGATATAGCTACTGTGGACCGGGAACACGATTAGATATCAGACTTGATGATCAAAATTTACCCCGACCCGGCGAGTATCCAATAAACGCTATTGATAAGGCGTGTCATGCTCATGATGTCGCTTATAAAAGCAGCAATCTTCAACATAGACATCTCGCAGATGTAAAATTAATTCATGCGTTAAATGCTATTCCTGATAAATCCTTCAAAGAAAAATTGGCTTCGTGGTTGGTAAAATCTGCTATGAAGGGTAAATTGATGTTAGGTGCTGGTAATTGAAAATGCTAGCATTTTAATATGGAATCTATTTATTATTCTCCGAGAGGATACTGGAGAGGTTACGCAGCAATTAATAAACTCGCTAGTGCATCAAAGGTGAAAAAAACTACAGCGGCAAACTGGTTATCTAAACAGGCAATATGGCAAATTTATCTACCAGCGCCTAAACAAATTAACTATTCGCATTTTGATGTTACAACACCTAATGAAGTTCATCAAGCTGATATACTATTTCTGCCGCATGACAACGGTTACAAATACGCGTTAACGTTAGTTGATATTGCAAGTCGATACAAAGAAGCAGAACCGTTAAAAACAAAATCATCTACTGAAGTAGCTTCTGCATTTGAAAAAATTTATCGACGAGGTCCTCTGCGCTGGCCAAATCTGTTACAAGTTGATCCTGGCAAAGAATTTCAAGGTGTTGTTACATCTACGATGAATCATCATAATGTCGCCATCAGACGAGGACACACTGCGCTACATCGCGATCAGGCAATTGTTGAACGGTTTAATAAAACCCTTGCTGAGCGGTTATTCGGATATCAATACGCAAAAGAATTCATCCAGGATAAACGATCCCGTGAATGGGTCAAGAGATTACCAGCTGTGATTACCGCAATCAATAATGAGATTACTAGAACAATTAATATGAAACATGTCAACGCTATTAAGAAGGCGTCTATCAAAATGGAAATCCAAGGAATTTCACAAAAAGAACCAATTCTTGGTAGTAATGTCATTGTAAGGTACTTATATGAACCAGGAGAGCTTGAGGGTGGTAAAAAAAGAGCTACTGATCCTATTTGGAGCGTCACTACGCATAAAATATCCGGCATAACACGATCAACTGGTAGACCTCCAATCTATAGACTGGATTCAACTGCTCCTCAGCGAGGATTTACACGCGAACAATTACAAGTGATTCCCGAGGATACTCAATTGCCACCGCGTGGTCTTAACTAGCACCTAAGGTGCTGTCACCCCGGCGTCTGTTGCACTCAAGACAGGTCAACATCACATTGTTTCTGACATGACCGAGATTGTTATCTTTTCTATCTACGGTGAATTGGCGAGGATCTTTATCCGAATACTGCCAACGCATTATACAATTGCAACTCGCGCAGTGATTGTTCTGTTGTTGCTTTAGTGTCTTAATTAATTCAGCATCAATGTCAAATTCTCTTTTATTTTTTTTATCCTGTTGTTTATAACCAGAGAGTTTTTTTCTGATTATATTATCATCGGTGTGTATATTACTTATTGTATTGTCATTATCATTAACCACAATTCTTCGAAGTTGGTTTATTCGCCGTACTCTGGATACTGCGAGATAAACTAAATTTGACCACTCAATATGATTATCTACTATCCAAAGAGTTGTATCGGATATAGTCAATCCCTGTGAAGAGTGTATTGTTGCTGCATAACCTAACGTCCATGGGGATTTATCAGCACCTAATGCATCTTTAACGACGCTGATATCAACCAGCACAATATCATTTAATACTAAATTCTGCTTTTGTTGTTGTCCAGGAATGTCAACGTCGATATTCTGCTTTCGTGTATCCTTAGGTCTATAACAGAGTGGTACTGGAAGTGTTGCAAATTTTTCTTTATGTAGCGCAAACAACTTCATCTGAAGTGCGTCTCTGACTATTTTTCTACTCGCGATTATTAAATCATTTGGCCTCCACATTTCCCAAAAATCATTCATGGGAGTTTCTGAAATTATTTCACGCGCTATTTCACATTGGATTTTATCCGGTTGTAATCTAATTAGCGCTTTGAATTCTCGTAATTGTTCATCAAGTGATCTATGGTCGGTATTAATCTCTTCATAATAATCTACAAATCCTTTTAACCATTCATGTGGAGATCCACCAACAAATGGCTGCGGTTGGCCGTGATCCCCGCACATGACGACTTTTGTGTTTTTGTTTAACAACCATTCAAGAAATATCTGTAATACTGTCAATGATACCGTGCATATTTCATCCCAGATTATTATTTCAGGAATAAATTTATCGCCCATTCGATCAGGAGTCCATGTATCGCCTTTCCATCGAAAGAAGCTATGATAAGTACAAGCTTTTACTCCACGCGCTATCATCTCTCTGGCGAGTCTGTGAGTTGGTGTTAACACAACCATGGTTGACCGACGAAATAATTCGATTGCACGAGTTGTCTTTCCTGATCCACCACAGCCGTTTAAATAAACTGTCTTGTATCTACAAATCGGATCGGATACAGGTGGTGCAGTAGAAAATTCTTCAGAAATATTATCTATATTTCTACAAATATATTTATCATCCATAGCAACGTCTGCGGATTTACAATACTCATGTAGTGTTTCTTTTTTAAACCTCCAATTTCCCCACGCTTCCTTAGGATCTGTGAATTTAGCTACATCTGATTTGTATTTCTCATGGATATACATCGAATCAGTAGCTACTCTAACCGCGGTATCGGGAAATCTGTTTATCATCGAGAATAGATTAATACAAGAATAGGCTAGCATAGAACTTCTCAAATTTGTGTACTGACAACTATATCCATCACAGTAGGTAATAACCGTACCTAATTTCTCACCATTGGATCGAAAAGCATCCCTACGGGTTACAAATTTTCCTTTTTTTATTAAATCGGTTATGATAAAATCGTATTCTTCATTGTCTAAGATCAATCTCGAAGAATATTTTGCATTGTCAAATCTTCCACCTTGAGTGAATTTACCGATTATTCTTCGTCCGAGCTCTTTAGCCTCTCTATTCCTACCTTCGAATAACCTCTTAGACCAATCCATAAGTGTTTCACAATCTCCTAATTGTTTTCTTTGTTCGTTAATTATTTTTTCTAGATCGGGTTTTGGTAACCAAACATCTTTCTGAGCGTTATAACAAATAATCGCTTCACTGACAATTAATGATATTAACATACCACAATCGATCATATATCGCAATAGCACAATTGGCATCCACGCTTTTTCATACATATGTCTACCAAGCCAAAGATAACTACACGGATGTAACCCTGTAGCTAATTCGAATGATATCACACGAGCGAACCCGGTTAAATCAAAATCAGGCAATGGACCATTAATCGCAACACGAGTCATTTCATGTGTGGGATGTCCAAATCGTTTAAAATATTCAGAGCATTCTCCATATCCGAGAAAACTTCCAGGATAACACGCGGATATATCAATTGAAATCATACCATCACGTGAGTATTTCATATTCCACAATCCTCCATGACCAAATTCGACGCAACTCAACTTCACGTCCTCCAGAAAATCACTTCGTGTTGGGCGCCATGAATTCTTTTCTCTTGCGAAGTGAGCTACCACTGATGGAATAGTAAAACTATCCGTAAGTAGTTTTTCTGTAGAAATGCTAGTGTTTCCTTCTAAATACTCATTAGCGATTTTTCTCATTCTAGTATCTAATTCTTCAGTTCGATATAATTCACCATTTGGTTTTACAAACTGATCAAATCCTATTTCCGGATCCTCATTACTCCTGAGTAACCATACTGACACAGGGTCGTCTTTGGTTAACGCGTGAATAGCATCAAATAATTTCTCTTCATAGAAATCATCTGAAAATTCCCCGGAAAATTTCCGGGGGATATATCGAACAGTTCTTTCTCGTGGAAATATATTTACCGCGGGTGTCCACGCGTGTTTGTTATGATCAATAATTTCAATTGGAGCTCCTCGCGATTGATATTTCGGTTCGTATAATACTTCTCCGGTTATTGTCGCTACCGATATTGGAAATTTTAATAATGCTTCTAATTTAGCTATATCGGAAATCGTTGCCCCGCGTTGTTTCACTGTTAGTTCCCATTCGGTTATTTTTTTTCTTCGTAGATCAGTTAATTTGTTTCCCCGGGATGCATTTTTGAAGTGTTCTATTAACCGTGTTGCTACACAATTAAGTGGCAAAGCCACTGATGATGAAAACATCGGAGCTAGTTTTGTAATATTAGGATTATTATTTATTGGATATAACCCATACACAACTGCTGTTACAGGGTAAGATTTCTCATAGTATGGTTTGTCAATTCCAGTTAGAATTCCTGGTTTGGAATCTCTACTCACAATAACAGTTTTTTTATCCTTAAGGATTGGGTCAAATTTATCTCTGATAATCCATTCACCTTCCTCTTCGATAATGAATTTTATTCTAAAAAAATACCTCCGTAGAAATCCTTTGGATTTCTGGCCAAGGTGTGAAAGTATCTCAGCTGCTCTTATATCATTCATAGTAGCATCAATTACAGGTACATTGACATCTTCATCAATAATTCGAAATGTCGACCACGTATGAGATGCTCCATCACGCTTAAACTCATTAAAACAGTCGCTGATTTTACTCAATATGGTTTTGTCATCTACTAGACTTTTAGGTATATCAGAGATTCTATCGAGATTAAATCTAACATTTTTCCAAGGCTTAATTTTCGATAATCTCTTGAACTCCTTCATATTATAATTAAAACAAGTATTTAAATAAGAAAATTTTATATAATGAATCATTGCAAATGGCTTATGATTGGATCAAAGACTCCGTGTAACAAATCATGTAGAAATGAATTCTGTGGGTATCATATGCAGAGTGTAAGAAACGGTTCGGAGGGACCTCTACCATGCTTGCATTGTGGGGTAGGTGTAAGAGGCAAGTCGCAGTTATGTATTAATTGCGGGGGTAAGCGTTATAGAGAGTTAAAACGTTATTATGACAAGCGAAGAATCAAAAATCCTGACGACGTCAATAGCAAAATCATAAAAACTGCTCAAGATTACTTAGGCAGATTTGCCAATGTTATAATTCAGCCAATTAACGAATTAGACAAATAGATATATTATATATAAATGAGCCAAGAATTTCAAAGACATCCTGTTATTAAAAATTACGAAGCTTCTAGTGATGGTGTTGTTAGACACAGTAAAAATAAGAAATCTGTTGGGCGGGATAATGGTATGGGTTATTTGATATTTAAAGCTGGAGGGAAAATGTATCTCAATCACCGTTTCGTTTATGAAGTGTATAATGGATTAATCAAGGATGGCCTTGTTATTGATCATATTGATGGTATTAGGACACAATTCTTTGAATAATTTACGAGCTGTTACACAAAGTGAGAATACTGCATTTGGAAATACTGGTACTTGTAAATCAATTGGGAAGAGACCAGTAAGATCGTTTAATACTGACAAGGGGGAGATGGTATTTCAATCAATGTCAGAAGCTGGTAAGTATTTCGATATTCACACCTCATCGGTACAAAAAGTAGCAGAGGGAATTTATAAGACCGCTTTTTCAAAGCGTTTTAAAAACAAAATTCAGTTTGTTTATGTATAATTTGCATTGGAAATTGCTTCGTGAAATTGTGAAAGAATTTCCATTGAAAATCTTCAATTTTGCAATTTCACATGGGAGATAACTCCGTTAGGTATAACGCGTGTGAAATCCATAGGATTTCCACCAATGACAGAGTTACGGATCTTAAACACGGAAATACTAGCGTTGGAAAATCTTCGATTTTTCATTGGCTGTTATAATTAAATAAATCCGAACAAAACACAATCAATTTTGTCTTTTTTCAAGTCTAAAATTCTTCGAATTTCAAGAACTGTTTTATAAACACGTCGTATTTAAACATTTTTTTTAATGTCTGTTTCAAGTATTATGCGTGTTTTCAACGTTGTCAGTGATCGCTAATAAACAAACAAATAATTACAATCACTACACCTATTTTATATCACCTCGTCGTAATGAGTGTATATATATACAAATTCGTTCTTATTATAATTGGGCATTTAGCCGAAATTCAAGTGTAAACAAAACCACACCGTCACACGTGGTATGAACGTTATTATTGACATTCAAAACCAAAGTTTCGATTTTGCGGTTTTGTTTACACTTGAATGTAGAATAGCCCGCGTCATCCATTGTCATTGAAATCAATTCATTCATTGTTCACCTATAATCTATTGTTGTACCGTCGTCATTGTCATTGAAATCAATTCATTCATTGTTCACCTATAATCTATTGTTGTACCGTCGTCATTGTCATTGAAATCAATTCATTCATTGTTCACCTATAATCTATTGTTATGTGTTTGTCGGTTGTAACCGTAGAAATCCCTTGGATTTCGGGCGCTGCTTGATGTATAAAACACCAAGGGGGTTCAAAACGGTAAATGTGCCGTCGTCATTCATTATATATAATCATAATCACCTATAATCGCATTAAGCTTCTGGGTATACTAAGATGATCAACACCTTAGTGTATCCAGAATTCATTTTAAAATACTTTGTATTTTTAATACTTTGTATTTGAAATACTTTATTTAAACAAATATATTTTTATATATATATGAATATTGAAAATCTCAAATTGATTATTATTGAAATCAACAAGTTGAAGGATCAAAATGTAAAATTATGTTCAGGGTTAGATTGTGATCAAATTATGACCAATTTCGAGGATATACAATTTGCAGAACAGACCGGAAAATATGTCCTATCTAAAAAATATTTTTTAATTAAGAATATCCAAAAGCTTATACGTGAGAGCTTAGTCAATACTGAAGATGTTAATGTCTTCGTACCATTATGTAGCATCGTTGAACGTGTTCGAAAGCAATTAGGATTAGAATATGAACAAAAGAGACTTATTAATTGTAAAGTGAGACAATTAAAAACATTAATGGAAAACTCTGAAGGTGATGAGCCCACGCGTAGAGAGCCTCCTTTGTTTGTATAACCAGTACGGTATAATCATTACCTATAAGGAAGTAAAATTATGTGTGACTCAGTACAATAACAAGGAAGTATTAAAATGCTTTGCATTTTTAGGTTAGTGATTTCTTTCGAAATGATTTGCAATGAAATGCTTTGCATTTCTAATTTAACAATAATGATACTCTTTTAATAATGATAGGACAATCATTAACTACACGGAACACTAAAGAAAGACTTGAAGCTCTTAAGAAAATATTACCACTTCGTGATAGAATCCGTGAAAAACTTCAACAACGGCAATCAATGGCCACCGACTTCACAGAGGATACAGAACAACTCTTCAAACCGGTTGTCAAGGCAACTACAGATGTGAAAACAGCAACTGAACGGGCGATATACGGCGATGTCCCTAAAGAAGGTCCTAGAACAGAGAAGCCTCTTCTCCCTGTGTTGGAGAAAATAGCAAAACGAACTAAACAAACGAAACAAGCTGTACAAATACTTCCAGGTGAAATCGCAGGGGAGATGGAACTACAACGACAGCAAGAACGAGAAGAACGAGAAGAACTACAACGACAGCAAGAACGAGAAGAACTACAACGACAGCAAGAACGAGAAGAAGAAGAAGAAGAACAAGAAGGCGCAGTTTCCACGAAGAGTCGTGTTTCCTTTATAGACAAATTCAAACCTGAGATTGTATCACATATACAAGAATTTCAATTTGAAAAACCCAGCGATTATACCGCCTTTGGTGAGTTTGCTGTCAAGAGTTATAATATAAAAGATGAAATTATCAAAGAGGAGTATAAGGATAGTAAAGTATCAAAAGATGAGTGGTATGATTGGTTGTATAAAACGAAGAAGAATATTAAGAATCTTTCTGAGAAGAGGAAAGAAGAACAGTCGTATATAGACTTTCAGAATGGAATTAAGGAAGGAGTAAAAAAAGCTAAATCAGACCCTGAATTTCTTAGATTACCAAAACAATCAAAACCCGGTTCAGAAATAAAAACACAAGGTGCAACTGGTATCACTGAAAAAAAAGGCAGTGGTTTAGTTGGAAACTCTAATGTAACATGTCCCGGCAATATTCTCGGCGATATAGCACGATTAGAAATACTTGTAGGAGGAAAACGAGCCGGAAATAACTCACCAGAAATAATCAATGAAGCTGCTGATATCTGTAGGCGGTTATTTCAAGGTGGTATCATGGATATTGCAACATATAGAGATTTCATTGAAGAGTTAGCCGAAAATCCTGCAGATTTTTACGGTTATCATAGCGATTAGATAAATATCAATTTGGAAATGCTAAAGCATTTGGAAAAACACTAATGTTTTTGTATATAGAAGAATGATCATACACTACAACCATGATAAACCAACTAACGTCTACGTGGTAAACTCACGATTACCAAAATACCGAGTATACTATGGAGATGGTCTCGGTAATACTATAATGGGATTATTTTCAAGAATGGCTCCAAAAGTGGCTCCATTTGCAAAACAGGCAGCAATGAAAGCAATTGATGTTATCCGAGATAAGGGTATTAACACTGTTGGTGATCTTGCTAGTAAGGCATTTTCAGCCGCTCGGGATAAACTAACAGCGCTAGTTCGACGACGAAATTTTTCAAAACCTGGAAATGCTAGCATTAGAAACACTAATGTTTCTGGAATGACTTCACTGCCATCTACTGCAGTAATGCCTACACAGGTTAGTAAAATAATAAATAACGCCGTGGATAAAAAACTACAGTCGTTAATGACTAACGCCCAGGATAATATAACAGCAAATATGATAGCCGGAAGTGGGCTTTTGGGAAGTGGTTTTAAGAAGATTCGCCGGAAACGTTAGAAATATTTATTTGAACAGGATTTCCAATTATGATAGTTATTGTAGAAACACTAGTGTTTCTAATGCTAGCATTAGAAATATTTGTGTCAGAATCACTTGTGATTCTATTTATTTGAATAGGATGCTCAGTGTTATGGTTATTGTAGAAATGCTAGCATTAGAAATATTTGTGTCAGAATCACTTGTATCAGAATCACTTGTGATTCTACTTACGTTATCTTCATTATCAGATATTTTCATCATCATTATTAAAATACACCCAACTAAATAATTTTTTTATATTATAA
Organism: Unio delphinus; assembly: GCA_029339505.1. Classification (NCBI taxonomy): domain Eukaryota; kingdom Metazoa; phylum Mollusca; class Bivalvia; order Unionida; family Unionidae; genus Unio; species Unio delphinus. The sequence continues at coordinate 3,765,766 of JAQISU010000052.1, forward strand.
AATATTTATTTTTTGCTAATTTTGTTAGATTTTTTACTTTTTTTACTCATTTTTCTAGTGTTTTTACTCATTTTTCTAGTGTTTTTATGCAATCCGTCGACAAAATTTCATGAAAATCGAGGATGAAAACCCCAGGAATTCATTTAGAGAAAATCGATTTTGATCAGATTTTTTATCCTGTGAGGCTAAAATATGTTGTTGTCATCGAATTTTCGATGTTTTTTTTATTGATTTTGTATTGTTTTTTGGCTAATCCGTCGACATAATTTCATGAAAATCGATTTTCTCTAAATGAATTCCTTGGGTTTTCAAGTCAAAATTCCTTCAGAATTTTTTAAATTACTTTCAGAATTTTTTAAATTACTTTGTAATTTTTGATTTAGACCAACGGGTATATAATAAAAAATGTTCAAACAGAACCCTGATGTTGCATTTGACATGGAAGCCCCAGTACTTAAAGATGAATCTGTACGTGATTATCAATTTTTTGCTTATCACGCAGTGCAACCTGATCTTCGGTCACGAATTGAACTTCAAGTTCATGATACTAGTAAATACTTTTTACCCGCTGAAGCCTTTATTGAAGTCGAAGGTGAACTCGTAACAGCTGCTGATACTCCTGCGGTACCAGCGCCATATCCAGCTAATACTCAAGTCGGTTTTGTCAATAATGGTATCATGGCGTTATTTGAAAGTGCAAGATATCTCATTGATGGAAAGGAAATTGAGTCGATAGAACGTGATGTTGATGTAGCAACAACAATACTAGGGCTAGCAAGATATTCCGACGATTATACAAGATCGGCCGGTCCCTCTATGATGTTTGCAAAGGATATTAAAAATACCACTGGGAAAAATCCATTTGATCGTGCTGGTGCTCCTGCTGGTATCGAGGATATGATTATAAACGCTGATCCTAATTTCAATCTAGGAGCTGCAACACGTATGTCAATGTTGGAAGGGGGACGCAGATCATTTTCATGCGCAATTCCACTACATCATATATTTGGATTCTGTAGAAATATCCGAAAAGTTATCTATGGAGCAAAACATACTATAGCGGTTGTGCGAAAGGGTACTGACAATGATGCAATTTGGAGGATTCCAGCAGATGCTGCAAACCCAAATGCTGATGCCGGTAAAGTCGTTTTAACAAAACTATCACTCTGGATGCCAGTGCTGACTCCATCGTTGTCAACAGAACCACGTTTACTATCATTTATGGATCAAGGGGGGAAGAGATTATTAAGTTGGCTAACAATGAGTACAGATGTTGTACAATCAACTGTTAACGGCATATTTACGTGGAACCTGGCATCAAAACAGGGTATTTCAGCTCCACGTCATATATTTATTGCGTTACAGGATACGACGAGAATTGGAAATCAACTCTCCTCCCATATGATATTTGATCGATTAGGTGTTAATGAAGTCTCGCTGAGAATAAACGGACAACAAGAACCATCCGAGGATATACAACTTAATTACGGTCAAAACCATATTGCACGAGTTTATCATCGATTGCTGTCGTATATGGGACGTGATCAAAATGTCGATACTGGTCTACAAATATCACAGTTGGATTTTAGTACTCTTTATCCAATTTATTACTTTTCGTTGGAACATCTTGACTTAATGAGACAGTCCGTCGTTGATATACATTTCCGAGCTCGTGTACTTCGTGGTGTTATCCCTGAATATAGAGCAGTTGCTGTCATTCTCAGTGATAAATCAATGCTACTCGAAGGTGTTGGTGGACGAATGAGACTTATTGATGCACCAGTGGAAAATCTTTAAAAATTTGTAGAATTTTCATTGAATCACTTGCGATTTAGAATTAATCAGTTTTGTATAATGTCGTATAGTAATATCAATGTTACGTTGACACCTGGTCAGCTAAAAAAATTACAATCCAAATCAGCTAAGCAATGTGGAACCACAATAACGCTGAAACCTAATCAAATGAATGGCGGAGGGAATAAGCTATCGCTGACAAAAACTCAGACTAATCATTTTAATAAAGCACTGAAAGAAAAAAAAGGAGTTCAGGTTACTCTTTCTACGAGCGCGATTAAAAACATGGAAAAGACTGGTGGTATATTCCCGTTGTTAGGGTTGATTCCAGGGTTGATTGCCGCAGCAGCCCCAGCGGTAGCGAAGGCAGCAGCATTAGGAGCTATTGGTACCGCAGCAGGAATGGCATTGAAAAAGGCAACTGGAAAAGGGTATAAAAAAAAAGGAAAGGGTCTAAGACTACCAGGAACCCCGAGTTCATGGTACAGCGGAAAGGGTCTTCGAATTCCAGGAACGATATAGTTCCCATGTCCAATTTTGATTTAATTGATACCGCTAAAAAATTAAAAATAAAAAATTTCAGAGGGGTTTTTATGAGAGATCAGTTACCGGCACAACCAAATGATGTTGAAACCGGTATTATTAATTTAGATAACAGCTCCGGACCTGGAACTCACTGGGTTTGTTACGCAATTGATCCACGTGGGATTATTTATTTTGACTCATATGGATTAGCGCCGCCGAAAGAATTTATGCGTTATATTAAAACCCTTCCAATGAAGACTTGGTATTCTACGTTACCAACACAAACAATGCTTGACCCACCAATATGTGGTAATGAAGTATTAAACGTACTTGATGCTATATCCAAAAGATTTTCGAAACCACCTCATATAGTAGTAAATGAGTATACTAGCGGCAAATCTCTTTAAAAAATTCTGAAAGAATTTTAGATTAAAAATCTTTAGATTGAAAATCCATCGGATTTAAACGATGAAAATATTTCTATAATAATGATTGATATTTGGGGACGACCTTTATCATCGCTGAAGAAACCTGATAGTGGAGTTGAAACCGTTGATAACAAGGATATTAAAAAACTAATCGAAGATGAAATATCCGAAATATTAAACCTAGCAAATGTTGATCCTGGTGAAATAGTTGTTTTTCAAGATCGTCGGGGTAAGTTGAAAAGTAGTAATATCTCTCTTAATGATATTTTGGTTAAACAACGAGACGCAGCAGAGGATGCTATCGCGTTATTTTCTGATGAGGGTAAACTCAAACCAGGTGTACTTGTTTCAACAATTACGGATAAATTAACAACATACGATAACACGGTGAATTCATTAAAATCGCTTAATGATAAGTATGATGATCATATAATTGTATTTGATCAGTTTACTACATTACAAAGAAATATAGTTGACAAAATTGATAAACCCCTGCTAGAATTTTTTGGAAATCCACCAGTAACCACACCAAAACTCACCACAATAAAAGATTCTATATTGGAACTAGCAACTCTTCAATCCGAATATGAAAAACACACGAAACTATTTATGACGTTTCGTAAAAACCTCATGGACAAGTTTATTGGGAGCCCATTTGATAAAATTGAAATAACCCTTCCTGATATTAAAAAATCCATCGATGAACTTAAAACATTCAACAACGCAATAAGGGATGATGCAATGAGAATGATAAGCGTTGTTGAAAAAGTAAAAATTCCTCATGATAAATCTATCGTCAACAACGTAGTACACACGATTCAACACAGATCATTTATGTGGACTCCCACAAACAATACTTTAACCGTAACCGCAGCAGTCAAGGGTATTTATCGATTAATAATAGTATCACCGACTCAGTTTGAAATATCATCAAGTAGTTCATCTGGAGTCAATAATACGATATCAACGATAATCGACAAGGATACAACTGAACAATTCACGATAACGACTACAGATAAAAATCTAGCCAAGGTTTCAGTAACGTGGTACGTAGAATTCGTAGTGGATTTAAGTAAACAATTAAATTGAAAATAAAATCCTTAAAAATTACTTTGCAATTTTGAATTTCGTAATTGAAAATGCTAGCGCTTTTAAAATAAAATGACTCCATCATCGAATCAGTATCGCTATGATCAAGTCAAAGAGTTTCAAACTAAACTCAGTTCTCTCTGTGAAGAATATCAAATAAAAATCAAAAAATACAAACGAAGAATAACCACAGTTGATATCACCGTGTACTCGGTGTCAGGAGTAATCACTGCTGCTGGAATAATACTATCTTCGGTTACAATGATTGCTCCGGTCGTAGTTCCAATCGCTATTTCCGCAGTGGCTACAATTGCTGGTATATTAACTGGGATCACAAAAAAACTATCATCGTGTAGCCAGAGTAAACTACATGATTATTTAATTAAATATCATATTGCATCTGCCGGTTACTCGCAATTATCCTCGTTGATATCATCGTCGTTGGATGACACAACAATATCAGATAGCGAATTTTCAACGATGGCTCAATTGTATAAATCAACAATGCTGAAATTAGAGCAGAATAATAATAATAATGTTGTCGCAAGAACTACTTCAACAAATAGTAACAAATACAACACCAGTGAAAACAAGCACGATATCAATAACCTCAACACGTCCCGAATTTAGTGTTAATTTTCCAATTCCTGTTCCCGTGAGCGAGATCGCACTAGCAAAACTACGAGTGTATCATAGCTGGCCTAATATTAGATCGGTAGCATTTGGTGGTCAACAACCGAATAATTCCTTGGTATTCGCGTGGAAAAATCGTGAAGACGGAACACCAGATTGGCAGGTTGTCTCGTTACCAACTGGGTCATATCAAATCGAACAGATCAATGCTGAATTTCAACGAAGAATAAAATCTCTCACCGGAAAAGAATCAAAAATCGCTATAACAGTTCACGAGCCAACATTATCATCTGCTATCGAGATAAATACAGAAGGATACGTTGTAGATATTTATCAGAGTTCTATAAGATCAGTGTTAGGATGGCCTGAATTACCACCGGATAACTCGCGAGAAAATTCGAAGGATTTTCCACCCGAACCTAAGAAATCCGATTATATCACCGACAAAATAAAACCCGTTAATGAAACCAAAAATTATCAAGATTATGCTCCTAATAAATTCTTGAATAAAGAAATTTTTGAATCAATTTATGTTCCTCTCATTAACGGAAATTTCACAGTAATGAATAATGATTTTTCACGACTGCTAATATCTATTAAATCCGGCTCTCTCACCAAGGATGAATTTATCAACGTCGTAGAAACGGGTAATAAAATCATCTATGATATGAAAATATTTCACTCGAAAATTATTCAAGAAGTATTAAATGAAGAAATCTTACATGATAAGTTTGCGGATCTATATAAGATTAATAAAACGGAGATTAAAGATTTTAAAATCCCTGGATATAACCCGGATAAACTAAAGAAACAACTTGACGATGCTATTAATATTGGGTTTAAAAGAATCCATGATAATTGGAAAAAATCAAAGAATCCTACAGAAAATATTCTGAAATATAATAATGATCCAGAAGGCGACGGTAGACATATTGCTCCGAACAATGTGAATATTTCAACGGTGATTGCGCTCAATTTAGTATGTGATGTTATCGAAGGAAATTATCAAATAAATCTCGAACAATCAAATCAAGCTCAGCAAGGATATATTTTATACTCATTTGCACCAACGGCTCCTCCAGGATTTTTAATTATTGAAGACCCAACTAATCTAGTCTATATGCGATGTCATAATAATTTGTTAACGAGAATTAATTTCAAACTCACTGACCAATCTAATAATCTGATTGATTTACGAGGTGAGGTTTTACAAATTAGTTTGTTTGTGAAATCTTAAGGACTTGATCAAATATTTAGTTAGCGCATTAGCAGCCGAGGAGGTGAACGTCAACTAAATGGCGTCTTTTTTTTTTACCCTTGAGGAAGGCTCCGTTTGACAAACAGAGCTCTAAAATTGTTAAGTCTCAGTTTGGCAAATGGAGACTTAGAATATTTTGCTTAAAATATACCCCAATTAGAGAAAATCTGTTCACCCACTCTGCTGCTAATTTTATTGTTGATATTTTCGATATCATTAATTCCCCTTGGAATATGTATTGTGTGCCAATCAGGAGTTCGGTCGGGTTTATTCTTATACGAAAATACAAAACTGTTATTGGGTAACTTCTTACCGAATGGTTCCGATCTCACATTTGGCCAGGCATAATGTACTCGAATTTGAGTTAATGCTATCTATTTTGCTGGAATCATAGTCGGAAATTCAACTGTGAACTCTGGTTTCCTTGAAACCATTGATATCATTGTTGTTTTTAACGGAGCGATATTCTCCGCTATCTGTTGAAGTAATTTCTCTGTGGATATCATTGTTATTATAATCTTTTTTTTCTAATTTTGACATCGCGGATTCATAGATGTTCACCAACGAATTAAATTCTACATCGGATATTATTGTGTTGTCAAGCGACGATGATATCATCGCGGATAATTGCGAGTACGCGGTTGATACCGTATGAAACTTAATGATGTACTCTTGGAGTTTACGTTGACTACACGATATTTTTTTCTGTTATTATGGAAATTGTCCCCGAGATAGTTGTCGCCGCGGCCACACAGATTGGAATAGCGACCCGGCGATCATTATCACCGAAGAGAGTATTATCCCGGCTCCGGTGACTACACCTGAAACCGAGTACATGGTTACATCAACGACGGTAATCCTTCGTCGATATTTTTTTTATTTTCGTCTGGTATTTCTCGGAGAGCGACTTGAGTTTAGTTTGTAGTTGTAACACCTGATTATATCTGTATTGTTGAGGCGATGTCATTGTTATTAAACAGCGATGGTTTCAATTATGTTGTTTACTTAAATCAATTACAAGTTCTACGTACCATCTTATTGACGCGTTAACTAGATTTCTATCCGCGGTGACTATATCGAATCTCGCAGTTGAATCCTTGTCGATGATTGCTGATATTACACCATTCTCACCTGTAGATGATATTTACCTCGTTGCAATATGAAACCAGATCGGAGACACAAATTGTTGATCTGTAAATCCCCTTGACGGTCGCAGTGATATCTAGCGTGTTATTCTCCGGTGTCCAAACAAATTCCCCGTGCTGTATCGTATATACCAAGTTTACAATATTTGCTAGTTCGTGAGGAATTTCGGAAAATCGTTTGATGGCCTCATGAGTTTTCTTGATTTCATCGATGGATGCTTTTATATCAGGGAGTTTTACATCGATGCTGTCTATGGAACCACCAAAGAACTTATTAATGATGTTTTTACGAAAATTTAAAACTTGTCTTACGTGGTCTTCATACGTGGATTGTAACGTTGATAGTTCATCAACAGCGGTTTTTATCTGTGAGAGTTTCGGTGTGACCACCGGTGGAACCCCAAAGAAATTATCAATGATGTTTTTACGAAAATTTACAAATATTGCTTCGTGATCTACATATGAGGATCAAAGATCTGTTAGATTAGTAATAGTTAATTCTATATTTGATAGTTTTATTAACGTATTTCCCAATGGAGGCTAAAAAAAATTCGAAATTTTTATACGAAAATCTGGATATTCGGATAATATTTTTTCTAATTCATCAATGGTGATTTTTATCTGTGAGAGTTTCGGTGTAATTACCGGTTGAACCCCAAAGAAATTATCAATAGGAAGTTGGACATCTGTAACAGATTTTTGTAAACCCGAAAATTGATTTATATGAGCGTCATACTTATCATTGAGCGTTTTTAACGATTCCGCCGATGATATAAAATTATCACCGAGAGGTAACGATCTTCCCCAAAAATCTACCATTGTTATATTATATGATCTATCTTTAAAAAGCTGGTATAATCGTGTATGAAGTAGATTAGGAGATGTTGAAATAACGTTAACACGTTAAGAACCTCTCGACCGCATATCGGAGAATCGGTTAAGGTCTGCGTGTGTAACGTTAAAACCCAAACAGGTACTTTTAATTGTGTTACGTATTTGAGAAATTCTTGTAGCGGTGCTAGTCCATACCTGTTAAAAAAAAATAATTGATTTTGGATGTATCGCATAAGCTACCCAATGAGTTCCAGGTCCGGTGATATCATCAAGATTAATTATACCTGTTTCTGGTATTGATGGTTGTTTAGGCATTTGATCTCTCATTTTCCATTACCACCTTCGAGTGTCATCGTCTTATTATTAAGAATAACAGCGATTAGTCTGTATGACCCTCGTATATAGGTGGACCAGCATCAATAATAGAAAGTTCTCCTATACGAGCTTGAAATTTTACATCGACGACCGAGTGCTTAGATAAATCAAATTGTTGTAATGAGAAATAATAGATCGGATACAAAGTTTGGAAATCCAATTGTGATATCTGTATTCCGGTATCAATATTTTGATCATGTCCCATATAAGACCACAAACGATGATACACATGACCTATTTGACTTATTAGGATAATCGATCAGAAGATTTTCGGCGGATTCCTGTTGATTGCTTATTCGCAATGATACATCACTGACGTTTAATTTATCAAATATCATATGACAACGCAGATGTCTATGATCTCCCTCTACTTGATTTTTACTTTGTAGTGCGATAAAAATATATCTAGGCGCGGAGATATTTTTTGTTAAAGTGACCTGCCAGGTAAACATCCCAAGAGAGGTGTTTGTCGCAGTAGCTGTTGTAACATCCAACCATGACAATAGTGATTTTCCTCCGCGATCCATAAAATATAACAAACGAGTTTCTATATCGAGTGATGGAGTCATTATTGGCATCCATAACGACAACTTGGATAGAAGTATTTTACCATCGGGAATATCAGCACCATGCCAAATAGTATCATCATCATTTGATTTTCTCATAAGCACCACAGTATGACTGGATCCAAAGATAACTTTTCTAACATGTCAAGAAAAATCCAAAAATATGAGAAAGAGGAATCGCACATGAAATCTTCCATCGCGGTTGAACATCTCTTTTCGATTTGCAAATCCTAGATTAAAATTATTATTAACACCCCTGATTATATCAAACACAGCCGCTGGTCTAGCTGGATATCCATCTGGTTGTTGGTTGAGATGCAGTAGCTCGTGGTGTACTTACTATAATAAATTGATTATGTTCGGCATTATCGGTGAGATCCTTTGCGAGCATCATTGAGTTACCGACAGATCGGATAAAATCATCGGAGTATCTTGCTAGTCCTAGTATCTTGGTTGCAACATCAACGTCGTTATCGATGGATTCTATTCTGTTAGAATTAATCAAAAACTGCGCCCTGCTAAATAACGCCATTATACCATTGTTGACGAATTCTATTGCCGTCGTTGAAAGATTATTATACGGATTATTTTCCGGAACATTTTGTGCTAATTGTCCCTCCACCTCGAAAGGCTTCACACGGCAAGAAGTATTTAGGAGTATCATCAAATCGAAGTTCAATTCGTGATCTAGCATTGGATCCATCGTGTTATACGAAAAAAAATTGAAAATCGCGTACAGAATCATATCGCGGTACAGGCTCATCCATATCAAAAGCATCATCGGAAATTGACTGGAACATTTTGTTATATAATTGCTGATCTAAATCATAATATTCTAAGACCGGAACCAGCGACTAAATTAGCAACAATATTTCTTTGGAAATCATCATCTGATTGTACCAATGGAACCAATTTTTGAGCTACTATTTCATTTATCACTTTACTCTCCCGCGGTGGCATTAATTCCGTAGACGGTAATTTTACCGGTTTTCGTTTTCTTCGAAATAACGACATAACCTTTTCCTTGACGGTATTAAACGCGTTACCAGCTAAATCACCAACTGTGCCGACCACCTTACTACCAATGGCACCAATAGCCTTTGATGCTAGTTCTTTTCCAACGGGGATAATTTTTGGAGCAATTCTAGTGAATAATCCCGAGACGACATTACCCAATCCATCTCCGTGATATACTTTATATACGGGTAATCTAGAGTTCATTATGTAAACTATTGTTGGTTTGTTACAATACATTTTATTTAGATGTTATCTATCTAATCGCTGTGATATTCGTCAATTAATTCATCGATGAAACCGCGATATAAAACAATATCCATGAAACCTTCCTGAAATAACCGCTGGCAGATATAACCTTTCTCTGGTCAATCCAGTAATCTGCGCCTCTCTGATATTTGCCATATATTAACACGTATAACATTAATTTGGGAAATCTGCGATTTTCAACACAGCCTTCCCACTGAAACCTAAATATGTATCATCGATGAATTAATGTTATTTCACCAAAAGGAAGACTACATCGTTAAATTACAAGGAACCGTTATTTTAGCAAAACAAAAGCTGTATTGTTAAATTACAAGGAACCGTTATTTTAGCAAAATAAAAGCCGCACAAATTTTGTAGGGTTTAGGCTCCCTGCTGCTGGGTGGGAAAGTCTGCATCCTAAAATAAAAAATAGAATAAAAAATACTAACACTCCACAAAATTAAAACGAGCCATTGAATTACCCCACCCCCATCAGTTTCAGAACAAACAAATTATAACCCTCGACGTTAAAACAATATGGTCATCGGCAGTTTCAGGCTAAATTCTACTAAATCATATTTTTAATCTCAACAGTATCTTTGCTGAACAATCTCAAACCGGATCTTCAAAGTAGTATGTCTTACACAGTTCATATCGTTCAGAACTAAACAACATCACTAGATGTGATTGGTGCATTATGTAAGAGTTTTAATTTCTGTTAGGCTTTAAAACAATAAGCCTCTTTGCAACATGTGAGATGTTAATTCATATCTAAATCATATTTTGTATTTTTTATGATTTTATTTTAATGTGGTACGCACAGCTGAAACTGTCTGTTTTGACTAGATAACTCTGTTATCCCTGTCTAGTTCCAGCAGAGAATTATCTCTTAAATGCAATGGTGTACCTGGTTTTGTTCTTGTAAAATTGACAGTCTAACATTGGTCTCTATGACAGTGTGTGAAATGCATGCTGAGGTAGGATAGAAAGTATATTTATTGAACAAAGCATTAGTATTGAGGTCTATTGTATAGATGCTACCATCAACTTCCGGTTTTGTTGTTATCGTTATCCAGGAGACGATCGACCATGGCGTTCGCTTCGAGCAAACAATAAAATTAAATATGAAATAATGGATGGAAAAACAGAGATCGACGCAAAGATATAGAATAGAAAAACACGAGCTTCATCAGTAAATTATAACAATTAAAATCAATTACACAAACAAAATGAAACTGAACGTGACATTTAAAGAATACACTTCGTTTTCGAAATAAAATTACAAAAGTTATGCGAAATTTAATTAACCGTAGAACAAAGCCGATCGACACACGACGAATTTCTTGGTTAATAGAATTGACTTCTTACACAAATGAATTAATGGAATTCACGTCTTGTCTTAACTGCATTACTTGCTAACAAGCGATTTAGTGACATAGGTAAATCAGTTCTTAGCCTCCATGACGCATATCATTTTGGATATATATATATATATATATATATATATATATATATATATATATATATATATATATATATATATATGTGTGTGTGTGTGTGTGTGTGTGTGTGTGTGTGTGTGTATCAATGAGATGCATAACTGTTTCATTAAAAGTGAACAAGGCTTGCCCGAGGTTCCATTCAATGAAAATTTTATATGAGTACAGATTACATAATATACATATATTTTATTTATATCACATAAAAATATACATATCGCACTTTGAATAGAGTTAAGATATGCTTCTGGAAACTTTGTATTGACCGAGTGAATGAACTCCTCGTATTCCTGCGTGTGTGTCCGCTACAAAATGTAGTTTCACGACTTTTCTTCCCGTTCATAAGCACATACGCATATTGTCCATGTAAGAGATGCGAAGGATGGGTCAGTAGCATCGCATTTCAAGTTCCATGGTTTAGTCGTTGTAATTCTGCTGTCAGGGTCCCGGCCTCACATGAATACAAAAATATTGAGATTACTAGTGCTCTCAATAGTCTGATTTTAGTTTTCAGACAGATATTATTGTCTCTCCAGATGGGTCTTAGCTTTGACATAGCTGCCGTTGTTTGTGCTGCCTGTGACAACATTTTTGCTCTTGATTCCTCTTAGGTGATTATTGAATCAAGATATTTGAACTAACCCACTGTTTCCAGTTCCTGTTCTCTGACTTTAATCTTGGTTGAGATTTGTTTGCCACTATTTGTCATCAGCTTTGTCTTCTCTCTTATCCCCATGCCAAATCTGGAAGATGTTTCATCCAGGTACTTCACTAAGGTTGCAAGCTAGTCTTCGATGCCTTCAATGTCTTCTGCAAAGTGTAGATTGGTGATGTTACGCCCTCCAATGCTGACTGTCACAAATTGGTTTTCCAGTGCTTTGCTCATGACGCACTCTAAGTAGATGTTGAAAAGCATGGGTGACAGGAGACAGACCTAACGTATTCCAACTGATGTCTTTAATCAGTCCCCAAAGAACCTTGAGCAATTACTGCACTGGTAGCCTTGGCGTACAGCTGCTTGATAGAATTGGTCAGCTTTTGAACAATATTGTACTTCATCATTGTGGCCCACAATGCTTCATGCCATTCTCTATCAAAAGTCGTTTTGAAATCTATGAAGAATTATAGATGTCCTGTTGATGTTGCGAGAACTTTGGACACAGAACCCTAAGATTGATTAATTGTTCAGTTGTGCTTCTTCCATTCCGAAACCGTGCCTGTATTTCTTCTTCTTGTCGTTTCATTCTGTCCAAGATTATATTCAGCACCACCTTACTAGTATGGCTGATCAAACTGATAGTTCTGTCAGATTTTGTTGTAGATTTTTGTTAGTAGCTCAATCGCTGATTACCATACTAGATAATTTCAGCTGGGATGTTGCCTTCTCTAGCTGCATTCCCATTCTTCAGTGATCTTATTTCTGATTCCACCTCTTCTTTGATAATGGGAAAATGATCATCAATTTTGGAGTTTGGAACCTTAAGCACATTTGGGTCTCCTGTGGACAGATGGTTGTATAGTTCTTTACAATATTCAGTCCATCTTTCTGCAATGCTTTTGTGAGGCATTTTCCAGTCTTGTATTAAATGGTACTGACTCTTAGTTGCTTCTGTCTGGGGCGGTATTTCACAATTTGGAATGCCTTTTTGCTGTTATTCTTTATCAGACTGCTATCTATTTCAGTACACTTTTGTCCAATCCAATCTTCTTTTGCTTTCTTCAAGTTTTTTTCTTCTGATATTCTTGTTTATTACTCGGTATGCCATTACCCTTGTTGTGTGTCTGGTGTTTTTAAGGTCTCTTCGGGCATCACACAGATTCAAAATCTCTTCTGTAACCCATGTTTTTTTTATTCGGGCGATGGAGGCCAATGATGTCCTTGACAACTGTTTGTCATGACAGTGTTGAAAGTGTCTGTCATTACGTTAACATAAACACCTGTCACAAGGAGTGGAGCAAATTTTCCTCCAATTGTGGCTTGGAATGACTTGCAGATATTATGGTCCTTCAGTGTTTCAAGGTTGAATTTGAGCCTGATTTTCTTTGGCTTTTTAATTTTCTTCAGCCTGACTAGAAAGTTCATAATGAGGAGGTAGTTAGTGATCACTCCCAACATAAGCACCTGGGAACGTTCTTGTTATTTTTTCTATTGATGCCAAATCGTTAAAGAATTTGAGCCAGTATGTAGTTGATCTGGTTATGATGGGTTCTATTTGGTGCGTTCCATGTCCAGCATCGTAAAGCTTTATGTTGGCCCAGGGTGTTGGCCAGTACCAAGTTGTTGTAGCTTGCGAACTCGAGCATCCTTCTCCATTTATCATTGGTAAGCTCATTGCAAAAAGGTCCACAATGATCATCCCAGGCTTTTAGAGCATCTTTGCCAACTTTGGCATTCCAGTCTCCTTTTTTAATGAGGACGTCTTTTTTACTGACCATGTTTATAATACCCTGGAGTGTGTTGAAAACCTCTTCTATTTCTTGATCATCATGATCAGTAGTTGGAGCATAGACTTTGATAATTGTGATGTTAAAGAATATACTTTCAGACGAATGGAGATGATTCTGTTTAATATGGAGGAGACATTCAAGCAAAGATCTCTTGATGGCATTGTTTACAATGAAGTCAACGTCATTTATGGACTTGTCCAAGTCTCCACTATAGTAGAATATATGCCCATCTTCAGTTTGGTGTTCTCTTAGGGATTTTTATCTGTCTTCACAGATACCCAGAATATGCCATGTGTAATGTTCCATCTCATGTGTCAACTCTTTGAGTCTTCCAATTTGCGCCAGAGTTCAAATGTTCCAGGTGGCGATGGCGATGCTCTCTCTTGCTCTGATTTTATGCACTGGTGGACAACGATAGGCTTGGTCCTAGTTGACCCGGGCAACTATCAATCCGGTATGGTAACTTCAGATTTGTCCAGCATTATCAGTGTGTCTTGAGCATAAGTCATCTGGCGGAGCCCATCCCTCTCCAGCCCAAGGAGTTGCCAGAAGGAGATGTAGTACATCCATCGTCCAGCTGTCTTAGGGTCTTCACTCCGGATTTTCGTTTAAGTTTTACTCCCTTAGCCTTTGGTTAACCAAAGCCGACCAGCAAGACAGAAGGACACTCGTATATGGGCGGGTGCGTCCATTTCCCGAGGCGATGAAGCATCTGCCACTGCCCGAACTATGCATCATGATATAAGAAAGTTCGGAGACTTTCACGAAATATGGAGGATGGATATACAATCTCAGCAGCAACGGAAGTGGGATGAAGTTTTCTGCGAAAAGAAACCATGACTTCAACATTATTCATACCATTGTAGTCTAGTTCCCTACTTCGTATTCACCTTGCGCTACATTCGTTTAGCAGAGTGCAATGCAGGGGCATGCGAAGCATGGAACCAGACTAGTACCATCCGCGTCGTTACTTTTCCAAATTGCAAACTTTGAAAGTCTGAGATGGTTGAAGTTTTAATATTGTAAGTATATTTAAGCGTTTCTAATGTTTGCATTTTGAGGGTTGAAAATTCTGCGGACTTTTCATGTATATAAACGTAGTCGTATAAACTTTGACATGTCATAAAACTGCAATTAAAAATTAAAAATCGTCCAGTATAAAACGTAAACATTTGTATACTATCCCATGAGCAGGTAGCAAGATAATTCAGACCAAATCAACATATTATTATATATCTAATACTAACATACCTGTTTCTTGTTTTTACTGCAAAACACATGATATGCTATGCATGGCGGTCAATATATTTGAAGGAGGAAGAACCCAGGAAGAAATCTTGACCCAAGAGATGCTGCTGGCAATCTCTATCGCATGCCTACCTTGTCTGAACCGAGGGGGGGGGAGACAGACAGAGACAGAGACAGAGACAGACAGACAGAGAGAGACAGAGAGATAGGCAGAGAGGGAGAGAAAGATATGTAAAGGTTATCACCTAAGACCACTCGACCACCCGGATCCAATCAAATGCATCAATACTTTACACGACAAAATAGTATCATATGACAATTTTATCTTCTTCAGGAAATTTCAACATAAGAGGCAAATAAGCATTGACAATACAATGACAAGAGTAATGCATAGTACACACTATTGTTATTTCCTGGTTCTGTCAGATGAATTATAATAGTACACACTATTGTTATTTCCTGGTTCTGTCAGATGAATTACAATAGTACACACTATTGTTATTTCCTGGTTCTGTCAGATGAATTATAATAGTACACACTGTTGTTATTTCCTGGTTCTGTCAGATGAATTACAATAGTACACGCTATTGTTATTTCCTGGTTCTGTCAGATGAATTATAATAGTACACACTGTTGTTATTTCCTGTCAGATGAATTATAAAAGTAGATAATAGTAGATGAATAGTTGTTTTACCATGCCCATTTAATGGGGGTGGGGGTGGGGGTGGGGGCGAGAGCCTTCTGATCAGTTTTGATACGAGATAAGCAGTATATCAAGTAATTTACACCGACTTGAACTTCATAACAAGCTGCCAGTGTCAGATACATCGATAAATAATCATATTATGGTAACCAACTTTGTATATACTCTGTCAGGTAACATGTAAGAATTTGTTCTTTTTATCTTTGCATTTTGCTTCCCTTCTTGCTTTGATACCTTCACCATTGCAGGCAATCGACTTTACTTTTGTCTTCTTCTTCAGCATTATTATCATTATCACTGAGATCATGAGTATTAATTGTGTGTGTGTGTGTGTGTGTGTGTGTGTGTGTGTGTGTGAGAGAGAGAGAGAGAGAGAGAGAGAGAGATAAAGAGAGAGAGAGAGAGAGAGAGAGAGAGAGAGAGAGAGAGAGAGAGAGAGAGAGAGAGAGAGAGAGAGAGAGAGAGAGAGAGAGTTATCTCTATTGATTAAGTCCTAAGACCAGCTTCTGGACAAAAGAGTGCGTGTCAGTACGAAGGTAGACGGGCTTTTTAAATTTCTCCTTAAGACCAATTACCGAACGTAATCAAAATACCATTTCTAGGATCAGAATTCACTTTGTCTGCCACAATATCATACTCTTGATGAATGTTGTGTCACGTAACAAGAATACGGATTTTAGGTCCAAAGTAGTAATTACACGAATGAATGATACAGCAGAGAGACGTATATAATATTCCGAATGAATTTAAATAGCCTTAAATGTTTTGATGTTTGAATGAGTTTTCAAAAATCCCAAAATAGCGTTTTAGTCAAAAACGTCAATGAGAACCTTGTAATTCCAATGATTAATGATTTAAATAAATAATTCTTCTCGAATTATTTCTGAACACAACTTCAAACTTTGATCAGAGATTCCCATATATTGATATAGAAGAGGGATGAATAAGTGTTTAACTATATAGAATTATATAATATAATATAGTATATATTAACTAACCTCTTTATGTACAAATACCTACTTAACGTACGATGTAATAGATTTCCAAATCTAGTTTAAATGTACACAAGACTGACCTCGAACTCGAATCTTATTATAGTCTGTGGTTGCTACTTAAAATCATGAAAAAGCAAAAATACAAAACCATCGATCACGTTGTAAAATTAAGGACACACTAGAGATAAGCAAAAAACGAAACAAAAATATTAAAGGTATTAAATAAAATCCCTAGTAGTACTATTGACCATATAATCTGAATATTTGCAATAGGGTCTCATAATTTTTGTCTCTCGAAACTATGTGTCCTTAGTGACACTACACTGAGTGTGACACCAGTTAAGAACAATAATATACGTTGGTATGAAACGTCATTTTATTTATTTACTTTTTTTTTTATCAAATCTTCTTACAGAGTCTTTATCGTCATCGTCTGCATTATCATCTTTTTTAGCATATTGTCCAATAACTATAGGTTTGATTATGTCAAATCAAATAGCATACGTATATAAAAATTGAACAAATTTACTTAAAGGTTTGTGTTCACATTCACTTACTACAGTGTATTGAACGAATGGCTGATGAAATTTACTTAAAATTAAATACATATATGTTAATACGTTTGGCAAAAGACGTGACCATAAAAATAAAAAACTTCAAAAATCTGGATATACCAAAATATTTGTTATCTGCTTGTACATATTCAAATGGTTTTCAGCCGTCTAAACCTAAAATATCATATCAAATTTCGCAGGATCTGCTTTGCAAAATTTTAAATTTGAATGTATCGGGATGTGTCCCAAATTAAAACCCGTTTGATACACCATACCTTGTCAAAGTTAATGAAGACAGGTAATCACTGTAATATATGTAGGTTGTTTTATGAATCAGAATACGTGATGCCGAATATAGCCGATTTATGATCGTTGTTAACGGCCCTATAATACGTTTTCCAATCGCAGCATATAAACTGTATGTAGTACACATCCGTGAAGAGGGTTAATATAACCTCGCATGAACACAGTTGTTTATTTAAACGTTTTCCAAGAGAAAACATACAACATAATATTACCGAAGATAGATTTCTGAGATAAATGTATTCAATTTTTAGAGTGCAAAATGAAAAATTAAATTTTTTAACTGTGGAAAATACAGGATCTTACAAGAGTGCACATGTGAAATGAAATGTATGAGGCGAGTTAGATAATTTCAATCTTCTGCCAACCTTGGCAAGCAAAGTGTTCCGATTATTTAAAGAGTATCATACACAAATTTGGAATAAGCGCAGATGCAAGACCATGTTCATCACGTGACATAGATCTGATCTGAACATTTAGCCGCAAAATAGTTCAGCGCAATCACTTGCAAATACATTCTGGTGAATCGATCATTATGATTTTGTCGTACGTATGTGTTATGTTGTTGGCATATTTACATACATAACACAATAGTTATGTAATAAATACAGGCTATCTCTTTCCACCTGCATCTATTCCATCGGCCTTAACAATTTACTTGTTTAAAAAAGGCCTGAACATTGTAGGTGCTGTAGACGGCTTAAGTGGTATTAGTCATTGTTTATTGGAGAGGAAGAGAGAACAAGACCATGAAGGAAAAATTTGTTTTATAAGCCATGACGGTCATCGCAATGAACACGGTTGCTGACTAGGCACTTTTGCAAACAACAAAGACTGATGATGAAGAGGATCACGCAAAATCGGGCCGACTTCGACAAGTAACACAGAATGATTGTGCTGAATGAAAGTAGGTTCATGGTATCACCATGGTCTGATAACTGAGTCGACCGAGGTCTAGTCAAAGTAAGCTGGTCATTAATCGGATCATAATTATAATTTATGATACAGCAATGAAAGCGAACGCGTCGAACAACCAGGAGTGAAAACTCGGTCAAATTAGGACATGCAATTGTAACTACCACCTCATTCCCCCGTGATTTAGTCTTTAAAAGGCGACACGCCGAATATGGTTTACCTATATTGTGTGCGTGTGTGTGTGCGTGCGGCCGCATGGGGGGGGGAATAAAGAATTATGATGCTAAATCGAAAATGCAATTCAGGGGCAAAACTTCAATTAATGGTAACGTAAAATGCTGCCTAATAATTCCCAAGATATATCTTTTCAGTATCATACACTACTTACAATATGATCGAAAATTAAATAATTAGCAACTTATACATAGTAATATCGAGGAAACGAAAGCGTTTCTGGGCCATCATGGAACATAAATCCACTAAACGATACTGTATAATTATAAACAATAAACTCATTTAAGATATCATTTTTAAAGAACTTGTCACCAAAATGTTTCAGTCTGAAATAACAAGGTCAATTTTTGAGCCAAAATCAAATTTTGGAAAAGCGGACAACATCTTTACTATTACGCTTCACCCAAGCGTCCTTTGCAACGAGGAACATCTAACTATACAGTATGAGCAGTGGCGTCGCTAAGGGGGGGGGGGGGGGGGGCATGCGGACCGCACCGGGTGACACCATCGCAGAGGGGTGACACCAAAATATGAAAAATTGCAAATTTTACATAATTTTTTTTAAAATAAAGTAAGTTTAATGTAAAAATAACTATAACTTAACAGTTCTTAAATACTTTTACTTTCTGATCTTCAATTAATTTGTTTTTGTTCTTGTCATTTTTATACTGTGGACTAATTTTATGAAGAAGAAATCCATGGTGGGAGTCTGGAGGGGCGACACCATGAGTTTACCGCACTGGGTGACACCAACTCTAGCGACGCCGCTGAGTATGGGCATTTTTTTTTTTTTGTATAACAAGGCCTAATTTGATGCAGCATTGTGCACAGGGGCTAGTGTCTTTGCTTATAAGTTATCGGTCATCAGGGGCTAGTGTCTTTGCTTATAAGTTATCGGTCATCAGGGGCTAGTGTCTTTGCTTATAAGTTATCGGTCATCAGCGGCTAGTGTCTTTGCTTATAAGTTATCGGTCATCAGGGGCTAGTGTCTTTGCTTATAAGTTATCGGTCATCAGGGGCTAGTGTCTTTGCTTATAAGTTATCGATCATCAGCGGCGAGCTTCTGCCTAGACAAACTAGGCAGCTGCATAGGTCCCCAAATTACGAGGATCTCCGGCCAGGGGCCGAAATGGTACACATTGATGACACAAGTTTTTTGTGTGGATTTTTGTGTGCTAAATTACCAAAAAGGGGGCCCCGGACTCTGTTAATTAACATGGGGCCCTGGGTCTCTGTCCGGGCCTGTCGTTCATACATCTACAATCTAATATTACATAATACATGTATGACGGATAACTTGTAAACAAGGACACGAGCCCTTCTCGCTGTGTGTGCTAGGGGGAGGCAGGCTAATTAGTTAACTAGGGGACCCCGGGGGACCAAATTTGTCTAAAGCACTATCTGCCATTTCACCGATGTCCGCGTGGGTTCAAGTTTCGAACTCGGCTAATGGAGGTATATGAGAAAACTTGTCAGTATCTTCCCGTTGGTTGGTTGCTTTTTCCGGGATTATCCAGGTTTTCTTCCTTCATCAAATATGCTGGCCACCATCAATAAACAAAAAGTATTAGATATTTACATTTTAGGAATTATTTGTTAGATTATATACGGTACACGTCTCTCCTTAGCTTCCAGCGTGGGTTCACTTAATGCATCGGATATATACAGTTTATACGCTAATGACATAAAGGCTTGATTAAGCAGGCACACACTTATCAACTTCTGTTCCATTTAGGAACTGACACCGAAAGCTGAGTTGTGTTTTTCTGTTTAAATTCAACGACTGTTGACCTGCGCCACACCAACATTATTTTCAGGACAGTGAAATAATAGCTACTTTGTAATACTTGCTACAGTCTTATCCAAATTTTGAAGTCGATTGAAAACAGATGGGTTATCATCCCATGCAATTACAAGCTAATTTTTTAAAAGTAAAATATGTTGTTAGTTGTAATATACGATTAGTCACTACCAAATACGTGATAATACCTAGATGAACATATTATGATTATGATTATGATTATTATTATTATTATTATTATTATTATTTAATTATTTACTTAATTAATTATTATTTAATTATTTACTTATCAACACAACCCGAAGTAAGACACTGGTGAAAGAGAGCGTAGGTCAAGGAGAAACTAGAACTGACAACGACTATCAAAATGCATTAGAAGTAATTAAACTACATATCCGAATACGTGAAGATTTCCCAGAAAGGGTACGTGACGATTTCTTTTTCCCCGAAAGGGTACGTGAAGATTTGCTTGAAATTCTCGTTTTATGTCCAGACCATTTTCATACTATACTTACAATAATGGAGCATCATGAACTGGACACTGCTCTTGTTCTTTCATGCTGAGTATTTGTGAATAAGCACATACGATGAAAGTACGTCAAAATGATATAAATAAAAAAAGTGATTGGATTTCCGTCAACAAAAACCCTGGAAGGATGCAAAGTATAAAACTGCAAAACACCAGGCAGTTGATGCACTTAGACACTTCAGAAATAATATGATAGATAACTAGGTTTATTACAACCACCATAGAGATAAATGCAAAAACAAAGACAGGCACAAACACAACCAATATGAAAAGGCAAGATTTTAAAAAGCACCTTCAGAGAAAGAATCGAGATTTTAAATAGGTCCAAAATACTATTATGAATGAACCACCCCAAAAAACACCAAACAAACAAACAAAAGAACACCTCACCCAATAAAAGATGAGAAACAAGCAAGCAAAAACGCAACTAATGGCGCCATTAATTTTAGGAAATATTTAATACACATAAGGAAATGGACTGAAATGTCATTTTTAAACGAAACAAACTAATATTTGCCATGAAAATCTGGACTGTAAATTAACTTAAATTTAATGGCAAACAAATTTAAGGTCGAAAAATCATGTTGTATTAACGACTTTTCGAGTGATTGTTTTTCATGGAACTGGAAATATCACTGTAAGTATTTTTTGCTTTATAATTTCGTAGATTTATATTTAACTGCCGGGCTGGGGAAAAGCAAAGTTGTGTTTTATCACCTATTTTATTTTCATTGTTTCTTCATGTTTTAAGGAGACATATTTCAGATCAGAATAACGGTGTAACATTAGAATTTGCTAATTTATTTGCACTGTTGCATGCAAATGGCATGGTTACTTTTGCAGAAACATTATTCAGCTACAACGAATTTTCTTAGTAAGCTACAATAATACTGAAACATCTGGAAATATAAGATACACTTGAAAGAGAAAAAAAATCTAGAATTGAAGTTTCAAAACAACAAAAACTTGGGGGGAGGGGGATGGATATTTGAGAGGATATGAAAGATCGCATTTTGGCCATTCCTGATGAAACAGTTATCTGATTTATAAATATATAGGTTGTGTGTTATCTTTTAAAATCTCATGGCATATGTGTCTCAAAAAGTTGGCAGCACAAACTTCAAAGGCACAGTCTGCAAAATCTCAGAGTCGATCCAAAAATTTCCGAATGGTTTCCAAGTGATTGTTCCAGGTGGTTTTTTTTGTAAAGGATAACGTCATCCATATAAGGTTCGCAATTATCTAGATCATATGTAATCATATCCATTAAACGCTATCAATTACAAGGGGAACCTTTCATCCAAACGGTATCACTTTATATTGATAAAGTCCATCTGGAGTAACGAATACCGGAATTTCCTTTGCGATTTCCATAAGTGGTATTTGCAAGAATCATTTCATAATGACCGCTTCGGTGGCCCAGTGGATAGAGGATCTGCCTCGGTTGCGGGAGGTTGTGGGTTCGATCCCCGGCAGAGTCATGCCAAAGACTTACAAAAAATGGTACTAACAATTGTCTCCCTTAGCGTTCAGCATTAAGAGGTTAATGTTAGGACTGGTCGGCCAGGTGTCAGGATAATGTGACTGGGTGGGAAAGCATGCTAGAAGTCTGTCTTATGATGATCGAGTGCTAGACATCACTATAAATTGTCACAATGCAGACGTCGTAGCGATCAAATTGAAAAATTGTAAAGATACGTTAAAAATCCAAATCACACACACCCCATTCAAAATGTCAAACTTGGTAAAATATTTTGCATTTCAATAATTTTTAATTTAGTCATCGATTATTGGCACAAGGACCTGGTTCTATGAAAACATTCTAAGACTAATTTCTTTTTTTAAACATTCCTGTTGGAGAGTTTCATCTTGTATGGATGCTGTTCCACCTGTGTCGAATCATACAATATCAATATGATTGTTAGATTTTATGTTCGAACATCTGGAAACAAATGATCATTTTCAAGTAATATATGTTTTAGATCATTTCATTCTTGCTTCTGCAAACTGAAAGTTTCTGGTCCAGATTATTAAATATTTCTCAAGCCCGAAAACAGGTTACACCAAAGTCAATGCAGTTCGATTTCATTCCATCGCTTAAATCCTTATTGTGTGGGACAGGAACAACTAATTGACTTAACGATTAATAGCACTATTTCTATCAACATATTCATTTCATATCTTAACATCTAAGTAGTAATAATGATACAATTTGCGTCAATTCTGCCTACGATTGTAGTACCATAATAATTAGCCTGAAGAGGATTTTGAGGTATGGGCAAGAAACCCAAACACGCCAGGCCCTAAGGCAAGGCAAACGAGACAACCGCCTTGGGCACCTCGCTTTCAGGGATCCTCACTATTGGCTATGCACACATTTATTGCCAATTCTGTATTGATAGTAAGTCAACTCTGCAATGCAGTTTTGTTGCATGGCATCCCGCTCATCGCTTGCTGCCTTAGGCCCCGCAGATCCTAGGCCCGCTCCCCAGAACTTTATCATCAGCCTGGAAACTAATTTATTTTGTAGTATAAATGTAGAACGCAACAAACCAGATTACTAAGCACTATTTATTTTAGAGAAATTTGTATCCCAGAGGGTAACTTCTAATTTTATATTATGAATATATGGACTTAAAATAAAGAGCAGAAATGAGCCAGAACTTACACGTTTTTATAGAATTCATAAAATATTTTTTTTTCCTTTGTATAAAAAATTAACATTGACAACGATCTTAAAGTATCGATAATTAAATCACAAATAATCCTAAAAGTTCTGTCACAAGTCCAACTGTATTAAATTCCAATTGAATTCCAGTGGTGCTACCAAAAAAGTCCAGTATTGGATGTGTTCATGTACATAAAGTCTCGAATGTGCTTATGTGCTATGAAACGTGGCGATGTGTTAATATTCTTTTGATATATCGCAATAATATTATCAAAAATGTCATTAACTGAATCCACTCTACTTCCAAATTATTGATTTAGTCCAAGAAGTCTTAATGAGTACTTTGTAACTCCAGTGAATAATTGTGTTAAGTGCTGAATTTTAGATGAGCATTGAACCTTAAAGTTAAATGCATCGAGCATTAAAATTGTATCGTATTCAAGCCCGATCATCTTTAGTTTATCTTCCCATGTCAGTGTTAAACTTGAAACGCAACATATACGACTCCTCGAGATTAGACTGGGGCATTGCAACGCTGTCAAGAGAAAGTAAACAGTTGAGCTACCAACCATAATCGCTTGTCAAGCATTCATTCTTCAAGGGGATGAAGTAATGCAACGTAGTTTAGAGATCCCCGGGTCCAACATCTAACGGAATAAATGATTATCTTGAGGGGAAATTAAGGAACATCTGATTACGATTGGTCAGAATAAAAAAAGGCGTACACGTAAAAAGTAGTGTGAATTAAAAAAAAGATAATCTTGGTCGAAATTCTTTAGTTCAAAATTTCCTGAGAGAAGAGAATTATGACTCCGAGAAAGCCATACAAAAAAATAGTGTTTCCCGCGTTAAAAAAGAAAAGGGACAAGAAGGCTGTCTTGTAAGAAAAGACAGGGTTTTGTGCTAGGACTTACACTGTCTGAAAGAGAAGAGCCAATTAAGGTACGCAATTGAAATTTTCCACGTAATTTTATATTTTGTTTGTTTTGTGCAAATGTGCTGATTTGACTAGGATTCATATAATGTATCGTTTACTTAATGTCATGGCAGTGTGTTGATGCTAGAGCTGTTAGGCAATTATCTCTTTAATTGTACAGTTACTAGTTTATTGATACAATTCACTAATTTCCTTTCTTCTGTTAGGTCGATACTGATTATCGTGAGTTAACGATAAGTGCATATTTTTATTATTTTGTAACGTTATTAGGGATTGCTGTGAGCTATAATTTGTGAATTCAATAGTACTCGAGTATGTAGTAGCATAGCTAAAGAGCTATGGTAATGTTCGAGACGCCGCTCACGTGTTAAAGGCATACAACCTAAGATTTTTGACGTTTTTGTTCTTGCAAATGCATGATATTATGAATAGTATAGTATAAATAATGAGTAATTACAGGTCATTCAGTTTCAAAAACTGTACAGTTTAAGCAAAAGAAAATATAACGATTTTCTGTACGGATTGCTAATTAATTATGCAGAAACGGAATTTACCGATATACTCCGAAGTCGTAGTGTCACGTGACGTGCGTCAACAAATATGATGGAAAATCCTGACAATGAGTGGTTCCTTTAAGGGGCCATTCTTGAAAATGTTTACTTGTCGTGTTTGTGAGAATGTGTTACGTTTTAAGATAAACCAACTAAAAATATGATAATTTGTATCACTGTAATCAGAACCGCTATTAAAAGGTCTCGCTAAACTCGCTTCTTAGGCTCAGAATAAAGTTGATTTTCTTGCGCATTTGCATTACCACCTCATGCTCACGTATCCGATAGTTGATGTGATTTGTGCATTTGTTTGTATATTTACACATTTGCTTCATTGCATAACAAAAAAATTAATATTTTCCAACATAACATTTAATGTATTTATTTTATTTGGAATATTTTTTACTGACAATTTTATAAAAAAAAAAATGTCAAGGAAGTCGTGCTCCTTGTTTCACAGAGGTATATGCAAGATGCCCTGGCAGCAGAAGAAGATAATGATTACAACCTGGGGAAAAGGCATACTGCTAATAGGCAGTTTATTTTATGGACTTAACGGATACCTAAGTACTGGCTACAGACATGTCATTCCAAGCTGTTGTGTATGGCATATAATGGATAAATAATTTTGGCCAGTACCATGGCTTTACTCAAGGAAGACTTGGGTGATCTATCCAATTATATTTTGTGTGAATAATATAATTTATGTTGATTTTAACTTGTATAAAGCATTTTTTTTTGTAGTATGCATTTTTTTAAGCTACCTACCAACTAAAGAATGATTATATGTATGGCTATGTTTTGAAAGCAACTGTGAGAAGACTATTTATTAAAAACATAGGATGAATTGAAGTTGACTAGCATTGTCTTGGGATGCAAAGGATGTAAAGAACAAAAGTACACTGGTGAATATGATTTTAATTGTGCATATACAGTAACACATTAAGTGAAATGATAAATAACGCATATTCATATTGAGTTGAGAAAGCAAAACTTGTTGCAGTGTTTCATGAAAACAGATTGGCTTGTAAATATCAACAGAACTACAAACAGTAGGATACTATTCTATCCAGATACTGCTCATTAATTTTAATTACAGGTAAAACAAAATGGCTCTAGAAACAGAATAATGTTTTTAAGACTAAAATACTAGTTCATCAAAAGCAACCTTGAATGCTTATATCACATAGGTGCATCATCAGCCGTCGTATTACAACTAAATCAAATATTCTTGACACCAATTAAAAGCATAAAATTTTCAGTTTTTTTTTAAATGTGTT
Source organism: Unio delphinus (assembly GCA_029339505.1). Taxonomy (NCBI): domain Eukaryota; kingdom Metazoa; phylum Mollusca; class Bivalvia; order Unionida; family Unionidae; genus Unio; species Unio delphinus. The sequence continues at coordinate 3,792,341 of JAQISU010000052.1, forward strand.
CATTTACTATAGAAATAATTATACCCTTTATATGAATACCCAGATGAATGTACACAACTGCATACACTGTAAAACTAACTGTTATATAGTATGAAATTTACTAAACTTATACAAGTACAAATGTGAATGTACAGACATAACTTTAATTCAAGAGTACAGTCAGGCATACAAAACTGAAGGATATCATCTAAGAATAATTATGGCATATATAGAGGTTTTCCGTGTTATTTAGGTTGGATATGGTGCTCCCAATATTATTTAAATGATTACAAAAGACCTCCCCCTCCCCCGGCTTGTTTTTGAGAGGAATTGAAGTAGTGATAGATGCAATGCTCAGAGCCCCCAGTAAGTGGTGCTGACAGTTAAATTAATGAATACAAAAAATGTGAAAGTCAAATAAAAAACAATTTAATATCATTAAAAAACAGTCATCTCTCAAATGAAATTCAAACTAAAACCCTATTACTAGTCTTAAACTCGACCAAATTATGTCCTATTTTATCATCTGACTTAGTGTAATAGATTTTCCTCCTGTCCTGTGTTCCTACTCATATCTGTATGATCTTTCTCTGGACTGGTAGTCCATTTCCCTCCAGTCTAACTTTTGCCTCCGTTCTTCCTTTTTCTTTGTCTCCCAGAGACTTTTATATGAGAAACTAGTGTACCATTACTATAGAAGATTGATTACAGACATCCCATTCCAAAATGCTAGACAGTTCAATAGAAATTACATTGATGTTTTAGTATCATGTGCTTGGTTTCTATGCTTTTGACACAAGCGATTACCATTTACTCAATGCCAAACTTTAGTACATCACCTAAACAAACTACTGCAGAGAAACAAATATTGAAATGAAGCCCACCCCCACCCCCATGTATGTTTCCTATTGCATTTCTTTTAAAATTAGGGTTGCTAGACACACACACACACACACACACACACACACACACACACACATAATTCAGGAATGCAGGGGTCATGCTACCAAGCGAAGAAACTTTGCCCTCTTGATTTTTCAGATGTAAAATGACTGGTTGTACTTTATACCTTCCTTGATGTGCCCATTAAGTTTGGGCAGAGTTGTAAAACAAGACAAAATGTATTTATGCAATGTTGATACCAATTAGCCTACACAGACAAACAAACTGTTACACATTCACAGGGGTGTTTTAATTGCTAACTGACCATTAACCCTGTTTGCAGCAATATATCATTGCTCGAGTTCATGAAATTGGGCCTGCTGTACAGTGATGAAAATATACCAAATTCTGTTTCAAAATTGTAACAGTGTGTGTGATTTGGATTTTTAACATACCTTGAACAATTTTTTTAGTCATATTGCTATGATGTTTGCAGTGTGACAGTTTATAGTGATGTCTAGCACTGAGGCATCATGCCACAGTCATGTAGCATGGCATCCCACTCAGTCACATTATCCTGACAGTAGGATAACTAGTCCATACACTAACCTCTTAATGCTGAGCACCAAATGAGGCAGCTGTTAATACCATTTTTATGTCTTTGGTATATGACTTGGCCATGGACCAAGGCCTCCACAACCTCATGCATCTGAGGTGGATGCTCTTACCACTAGGCCACTGGAACGGTCAACACCAGTATGTGAATAGTAATTTGTTGTTTCTATCAGTGAAGATCATTACTAATTTATGTCTTCTTTTTTTAAAAAACAGAAGTTAACAGCATTTTTTTCTTTATAAAATCAGTTTGAAACTGTACGTTAACCTGTAATGCCAGTCATTGCTGCACCTGTGATAAACCACTTCATTACATTGTATTCTTAAAAAAATGGGCAATTAAATTCAGGAAAATAAATAATTTCATGAAAACAAAGTCTAAATATTTTGTGCTAGAAGATTTAGCTTAAATATTTAATAATGTAGGCAGAAATATGGGACAATACTATGTTGTGGAATTTGAAACAATGTTGTTGCTCAATGCTGTTTTCTGATGTAATTCATTTTCATGAAAAAAACATACTGTTACAAGCACAGGGGTATTCACTTGACCGAGCAGTGTCAAAACCCTGGCGCGAGTCACGCTGGAAGTCATATGTTTTCCCCAAATTTCCAAAGACTTCCATACAACTTAGGTTGTAAAATGGAAAGAAAGACGTGTCTGCTATAATTATTAATCTTTGCTGTAATCAATGGGCGACCCAGAGGAGACAACTTGCCCAAACGTCCATTAACTGCACCTTTACATGGTTTTTCTTCATTATCATCCGTTTTCCGTACCGATAGCTTGTCATGCCATAGAAATTACACCAGTATTCCCTTACTAACTGGGAAATATTTAACTGCGCGACCCTAGGCCAGTCCATCCACAGAATTTCCGGCGTATCACACTCATATACATACGCCAATTTTCCACTATGGCCACATAAACGGTACCTACCAAGTTCCAACTTATTGATTCCATTCTATAATTTACTGATTTCCAACCATAAATGCTGCCTTTTCAATCACACTACTTGTATACACCACTGAATTTTAATATGGACTATGTTACTATTCCAGGGACAGTCATTCGGCTTGTACCCAAAATCACTACTAACGACCCAAGCATGGTTCAAATTCACTAACACTTACTCCAAATTTATTACATTACCCCCGCCTTTAAAAGATCACTCGTCCCGAGTGACACAAACGTCACATTTCTGTGATCTAAATCACAATTTGAAGTATTTTTTTTTTTTTTTTTTTTTTTTTTCTAAATTTAACCCCATACCCGATAAACGATTACCAATATGATTATATACAACAACATAAACTATCCAAATCTAAACAAGTTGAATCCAAGATGAAATAATGTTTCAACCACTTAGTCGGGTTCAAACTCCCTCACGACTTCCTCGAAATTGACTTGTCTAAGCATAGGTCTCTAACAACAGACATCAAATGCAACCAGAACCATTCCTCTTTACATTAAAACTCTGGTCTGGAGATTGCGTTTCCACCAGGACACACGTTCTCCTAATAGACCTTGGTACACCTGTACATATCACGAGGTTAGCGTTCTTCAGAGACACCTTCTCTTACTATCCTCCAACAAGTCAACCATGACTTCAATGCGCAAATATTTTTCAACTCAGTCTGTGCCAGACGATCCTATTTGTTTCTTTCACTGTTAATTCACTACAAATTCCACACCAGTTGTTACCTAAATCCCTAAGAAAACCTATCCCCAAACGCTAAAGTTTGGAACACCATCACATCACGATTCAACTATAATTGTGGTGTGCACTACAATTTCTTCATGCTGCTAAATAACTAACACGTGCTTTGAATTGTCCTTCACAGTTTTCCAAATTGACACCATTCCATTCATGCAGACAAGTCAAACTATGCATGATGAAAACCTCGCTGAACCATATATGATCATGAAGATGCGTGTAGACGATTTCTTTCTCCCTTCTTAATGTGCTCTGTATAAATCAATTCTCAACTGGCAAGTCGCTAACAGTTCAATGACAAACAAAATACAGGTTCCGTCCTGTACTACCCCACGAGGTTAGAGAATGCGTTCTTCAAATGAAACACGACCTCTTAAGAACCTCAAAAATAAGTCAACCATGACTTCAACGCCCATCTGGCGCGACCCTATTGTCACCAACAGAACGCTAGACTTGACACTGCCTTTTCAATCATCTTTTCACCACTTAACCGTACCCTACAGCAACACAAAAATAAAAATAAACAAATAGTCCACCAGCCTCCAAACACCCATACATAATACCCTTATTTTCTTTCAATTCAGCCATGTTTAACTCCAAGCACAATTCAAACAACTAGACTTAATTTACCACCTGGTCTCATGCAGCAACAACTTCTAGAACTTTTCTGCTCTAACACCACATGATTACAAATTATAAAACTAATACATACAATAATAAAACCCCAATCAAGACCGACATCTGTCGTTACAGAATTTAAAAATATAAAACAAATAATCACACCAATAATCAAATTATTTACATAGCCTTTGGGCGCATTCTGATTTAATTGTAACTGCGCGGCTTTTAATTGTCACCCGTAGACAATATGTCTCAACCCATCCATGTAATAATTACGGGGAAAAATTATTACCCACCCATTTATAACTTTTATTTGCCGTTTCTACTGGTGTATGACGCTTATTCAAATTTTGGAGTTTTACTCATTGTCAGTGCTACTAGCACATGACATATCTGAACTCATTTACAATGTATGTGTGCACCTTAGTACAACACAGCATCGTTTCTTCGTCGCGCCCTTCTTTGTTCCATTAACTTGGCCCTTTGGGCTGTAATTGGATATGGTGATTCCTCTTCTTCCCTATCGGTTTCATCACCGCTATCGTGCATATTTTCCTGGCCATCGGTGTCTTGGTGTTCACTCTCAGGTCGCACCAAGCATGGTTTTAGTCGGTTGAAGTGAACAATCTGAGTCGCCTTATGATCGGTCCGTGCAATCAGGTATGTAACATCCGTTATCTTCTTTGCAGTTCGCCACGGTCCAGTCCATTTGACCATAAGTTTAGGTGATTTACCTTTCTTTCTTAGTGTCTGGTGCAACCACACCATGTCACCATCACTAAAAGACTGGCCGTGAACCTTGAGATCATAGGCGACTTTCTGATGCCGAATAGCTGTGCCTAATTGTTTTCGTGCTTCTTCGTTTGCCTCCCACATTGCATTTCTATAATTTGCCACAAATTGAGACAGATTCTTTGGGGCCTCGTCTGGTGTTTTGCCAACTAGAAGATCTGTAGGGAGAATCACTTCTCTACCCAGCATCAGCTTGTTTGGGGTGAATCCAGAGGAAGTGTGCTCAGATGCACGATAGGCCATGCTCGTAAGAGAAAGGTACTGGTCCCAGTTTTCTGGTTTATCATCTACATATGCTGCAAGCATCTGGCATAACGTTCTGTTATACCGTTCCACCATCCCATTACATTGCGGATGATAGGGAGACGTTCGCGTTTTCTTAATCCCTAACATTACACAGAGCTCTTTGAATACGGCACTTTCGAACTGTCGGCCTTGGTCAGATAATAGTACACGAGGTACACCAAATCTACAAATAAAATTATCCAACAACGCTCTTGCAACCGTGATGGCTTCAATATTAGGTAGAGGCACCGCCTCTATCCACTTAGTGAAATGATCTCCAATTACCAGGATATATGCATTGCCTTCGTCTGTCTTCGTAAGGGGTCCCAAAATATCCAAGGCTACTAGCTCTCCTGCTTCACCAGCCGATATGCCCTGAAGTTTCGCCCGGCGCTTCTGCTTGGGACTTTTATGCTGAGCGCAAACGGAGCATGTCGCACAGTAGTCACGTATATCATCCCGCATACCGGGCCAATAGTAACGTTGACGCACTTTACTGAGGGTTTTGTCGACACCTAAATGTCCCCCGGCGGCTCCATCATGGCATTGTTTTAGCACTTCACGCCGCCAACTGTATGGTACGACGATGAACCTTTTAACTGGCTTTCCAGAACGATCTAGCCAAACTCGCACAAGTATCCCGTCTGACATCTCTAATAATTTATATGTCCCCCATAACGCCTTAACTTCTGCGCTATTCCCAGATACCTCTTCCCATGCAGGGCGTTGCTGCCTCTCAACCCAACTAATTACTCGTGACAAAGTAGCATCTTGTCTCTGTATCCCTCCAAAATGTATCCCACTGTCTAGCCGTATAGCAGATAATCCCACGCTACATTTGCTACAGTATCTGCACCCGCTGCAAGGTAAGCGACTCAAGCCATCAGCATTGGCATGTTTAGTTCCAGGGCGATGTTCTATCACAAAATCATATTCTGATAACTGCTCCAACCAACGGGCCAACTGTCCCTCTGGCTCTTTGAAGCTCATGAGCCATCGCAGGCTACTGTGGTCAGTGCGTACCTTGAAATTTCTCCCATAAAGGTATGTCTTAAAGTGACGAATAAAATGTACGACAGCCAACAGCTCACGACGAGTGACACAGTACTGACGTTCTGTCCTGTCCAAACACCGACTAGCGTAAGCTACCACTCTTTCTTTGCCATCTATGTTCTGGGACAGGACAGCACCTATGGCTTCACCACTCGCATCTGTGTCGAGTATAAAGGGGCTATTGAAGTCCGGTACAGCCAACACTGGTGCAGAGGAAAGCGCTTTACGCAATTTTTCGAATGCCGCCTGATGTAATTCTGTCCAGTGGAAAACTGAATTCTTTGTCGTTAGCTGATGTAAGGGAGCTGCAATATCGGCAAAGTTTCTTACGTACCGCCTATAATAACTGCAAAAACCTAGAAACCTCCGCACTGCGGTAATTGATTTTGGAGTAGGCCATTTCAAAACAGCTGCCACTTTCTCAGGATCAGTTGCAACTCCAGCTGCGGAAATAGCGTGACCAAGATACCTAACTTCTCTCGCACATAGTGTACATTTGCTGGGTTTCAACTTTAGGCCAGCCCCTAGAAGACGGGTAAAGACGCGCGCTTGTCTTTCAAGCAACTGATTGAACGTGCTCCCGAAAACTATAACGTCGTCGAGGTAAATTAGACAAACTTCATATTGCAACCCGGCAAGGACGGCTTCCATAAGTCGTTCAAAGGTCACAGGCGCGTTGCATAAACCGAACGACATGACTTTAAACTGATAGAGACCCCTTCGCGTTGCAAACGCTGTCTTAGGCCGATCTGCTTGCTCAATTTCTACTTGCCAGTACCCTGACATCAAATCTAATGTGGAGAACCAGCTCATACCTGACAGTGAATCGAGACTATCATCAATTCTAGGAAGAGGGTACGCATCCTTCTCTGTAACTGCATTTAGCGCCCTATAATCTACGCAAAACCTCTTCTTCCCATCCTTTTTAGCTACTAAGACCACTGGGGCAGCCCAAGGGCTTACAGACGGTTCTATAACCCCTTTTCTAAGCATGTCGTCAACTTGTATGTCAATCTCCTGACGGAGCTGGAACGGTAATCTTCTAGGTGGGACTCTAATTGGCGCGGTATTGCCTGTTTTGACAGTGTGCTTGATCAAGTTTGTTCTGCCCAAGTCGTCATCATCTTTAGCAAACACTGTGCAAAATTCACTTAATTGTTTGCTTAGGCCTCGTGCTTCATCCGGAGTCAAATGGACGCTTGACTTCTCAAACAATTCAGTTAAATGTGAAGGCAGACTGCTGTTCGAATCCGGTTTCTGACTTTCGACAATTTGTGTCGATAGGGCCGCACTGGCTTCGGCACAACAAACACCAGCCTGCAAGTTTACCACCTCTTTAGTCGGGTTTAGCAACCGTATTGGCACTGTTCCGTCCATCGTCTTAATGACGGCTCGCGCGACAAGGATTTTAGTTTCATGCCTAAACATCGATAGAGGCTCTAGCACTGACTCTGTAGCTAGCTTCCCACAACCAACATTCGCCATCCAACCTCGCGTGATAACTTCCGTCTCTGCCGGGACAATGATGTTTTCAGCCAAGGTGATACGATGACAGCCCATAGACCCCGCAAAGTGGCATGGGAGTTTTAGTCCCTGCATCTGCAGTGTACACTGCGTAATACTAATATCGCACTTATGCAGCCGAAAAAAAATCTAACCCAAGTATTCCATCGGGCCTAATGTCAGCTACAACGAAAACATGTCGCCTTCTGACACCTGTCCAAGCAATGCAAAATTCAGCCTGACCATATGTTTCAATTTTGTTACTGGATGCACTGATTAGTTGACTATCCACGGCATTGAGTTTTGGCTTTATATGACCAAGTGTTTCATACCGCCTCTTGCTGATGATCGAAACAGCAGCGCCTGTGTCTGCTAGTAAAGCGAGCTCCACTCCATTAACACAACATTGCGTGTATAGTCCCGGCTCCTCGTTTACATAACGTACAGGTTTGGCGTTTTCTGTTCTTGTCCTCCTAGAATCTCCCTCTCTTTGGCCTCTTGTTCTCCATCGTTCATTGTATCTGTTTAAAGGCTTGGTGCATTCGCTTTGGTAATGACCCCGACCATTACAATTCCAACACTGGACCCCTGTTCGCCTTGAATCGCGTTGCTTATCCCCCGACTCGTGCCAACGACCTAATGCATCTTGATGTTTTTCAGTCAATTTCTTATTTTGTTTTAGTAATTCTTCTACTTTTGCTTCTAACCTTGCTATTTCAGTTATATTTGTACTATCGTCGTCCTTGTCTTCTGACTCTTCATAGCCTCTACATGCAGAACTTACTGGCTTCTGTCTTACGCCAGCACGCAGGAAAGCCTCCCATTCAACCCCTACTCTGATGGATTCTTGCAAACTACTAGGGTGATGCCGCCAAATTTCAAGTTTTAGGTTTTCATCTTGTACTGCCCCTAAGAAATGGTCCTTTGCAAGCCTATCGCGGATATCAGGCGGGCAACCAGGATATGCCAAAGAAACCAGTCTCTGTATCGTTTGACCTAATTCAGGGAGCGTTTCTCCTTTTTTTCTGAAACAGCTTCGAAGCTGTGCCTTGTAGTGCTCATCTTGGTTACGAGGCGCAAAGCGAGCTTCCAATGAAGTTTTCAATTTCTCAAATTCGACTTGACCGGGCTGGACTTGGAGATCGGTTAAGACTTGGAGAGCGTCTCTCCTTAAACACGCTGCCAAACGCAATCCCTTTTCAGTTTCGCTCCATTCATTAATCATAGCGCAGTGTTCGAAATGTGTCATATAGTCGAGAAAAGGTTGAGAACCATCATAAATGTCTGCTTTCACTGTTGCCTTATTTCTAGTTGGAGGCGCAGAAGCACAGAGTTCTGTTTTTGCAGTTTCGACCTTCTTGCTCAACTGAAAGTCTGGCGTCTCCCTTACTTCCTTAACCTCACTGCGGCTCCCATTCGAACATTTTGTCAACAAATGACCCATGGTGGTACTTAACCTGTCAAACTTGTCCGTAATGAGTGTGTCAATGGTCTGAAGCAGACTATCAGTAGGCGAACTACTCGCTCCCTTGGATACTGAGTACGTGGTTCGATCATAAATGTCTGCCTTCACGTTCTCAGGCACACTCTCTTTAATGGTTCTGAACCTCAGATCTTCAGCCCATCCATCACGTGCACGTACATTGCCACTATCGGCCTCGCACGGAGTTGAAGTCGCATAGCATTGAACACCACTGTCTACGTCTATTAACTTTCTTGGCCTCCTATCAATAGGCGACAATGGCGACAAGAGTCGCCAATGCACAGACTGTGGTAAAGGCGTATTCAATAATGAGGTAGGTGTACCTCTGCCTGTAGCCATCCTAATAATTTATAATACTCTTGCAATACTCACAATTTGCCTGTGTCGATGTACTTGGTAGCACACTACCAATTGCTATTTAAGACCAATGAAACCGTATGCGGTTGTTATTGCTATTATTATTATTATTATAAGCCCCCTAATCCCTTATTGAATTTCAATAAATACAGCATAAGGTTTATGAATTTACCAAATACAGCGGGGAGAAAGTGTTGTCAAACACACGTTCTTTTGCTTTTATTAATTGTTCTTGTAAACTACTAACTTTAAAAATAATAACCAGCTAATGCCTTTACTCTAACATAAGTAAAAATACTAACACAGCCGACTATCATAAAAATGTCTGCTCAACTTTTCGCTTTCTGCGCGACCTACCAAATACAATACTTTTGTCATCGCTGTTCTATATCCCGGATAAAACACTCCATCCTGCTTGAACATAGTACTCCTCTTAAAAATCCTTCTCAGCAGCAAATGCATATATCTACTCTCGCAGACCAAATGTCGCGAAATCTCAATAAACGAAGTTAAAGTCGCACTAGCCATAATATTTCTTTCCTCTTTCTTTCCAAATGCGAAGCAATAGTCAGTTTCACACATAATAACTCTGAATAAATTGCAAACCATGACAGAACTATTCACACATATCCCAAAACGCTGTCACCAGAAATTTTTCTTGTTACAAGCACAGGGGTATTCACTTGACCGAGCGGTGTCAAAACCCTGGCGCGAGTCACGCTGGAAGTCATATGTTTTCCCCAAATTTCCAAAGACTTCCATACAACTTGAGTTGTAAAATGGAAAGAAAGACGTGTCTGCTATAATTATTAATCTTTGCTGTAATCAATGGGCGACCCAGAGGAGACAACTTGCCCAAACGTCCATTAACTGCACCTTTACATGGTTTTTCTTCATTATCATCCGTTTTCCGTACCGATAGCTTGTCATGCCATAGAAATTACACCAGTATTCCCTTACTAACTGGGAAATATTTAACTGCGCGACCCTAGGCCAGTCCATCCACAGAATTTCCGGCGTATCACACTCATATACATACGCCAATTTTCCACTATGGCCACATAAACGGTACCTACCAAGTTCCAACTTATTGATTCCATTCTATAATTTACTGATTTCCAACCATAAATGCTGCCTTTTCAATCACACTACTTGTATACACCACTGAATTTTAATATGGACTATGTTACTATTCCAGGGACAGTCATTCGGCTTGTACCCAAAATCACTACTAACGACCCAAGCATGGTTCAAATTCACTAACACTTACTCCAAATTTATTACAATACATACATACATACATACATACATACATACATACATACATACATACATACATACATACATACCTCTTTAAAGCAATGCATATCGTTGCTATCAGTATTTAGGCAAATAATAAAACCATAAATATGCAGTCCTAATATTGGATGTTTGTAATAAGTCTAAAAAGTGTGTAGCTAAATAAAGATGCATTCACATGGCACAACACATGTTCTTTGATGGGTTTTGTTGGAAAAAAGGGTCCAGTTTAGTTACATATCAATTTTAATGCTTCAGTGTGTTGTCTATTGATAGGTACAGTAATGTTTTGTGGGACAATGAAATCAAAATGAAGAGTATGGACTGAAGTCATTTGCTCCAATGTACATTTTTTCTGCTTCAAAGTATGCTAGAAATCTTTCTGACTGCAATTTTAAACAAAACATTTAGAAAATAAAATTATTAAAAGGTACTTTATTATGCAATAATACCGACTTGCAATTACATGATTTTAATCTTGTTACTCCTATACGATTAAATGAATTACAATGTATAGTTTCTGCTGTGCTTTTTTAATACATCATATGGCCAAAATACATTGCATTTACCTCAATCTAAACATACATACGACAAGTATAAATGCAATGGGTATGAAAAGTTACAAAGGTCTTACATGTTTTTGCTCAAGTGCATGTTTTTAAAAGCTTTAAGAACATAATCAACAGTGGTCTGAAGATAACTGCTACTTGGAAATCAAACAGATGCAGGACTTTGGCTCATGGTAGGCACTTCAAGAAAGACTTAGTCAAAGTCTATATGGGTTCTTGGTAGGGATCATTTGTTACCATACACTTACTAGAATATACTCTCCATAACAATTTGATATCAATAGATGTTACCCGACTAAAAGGCCTAAACCATTTTAACTTAAAATGAGATTTCTTGCTTTCTAACAATCTCTTCTGTAGGTGGTGGTGGTATTTGAATTGAATAATATGTTTCAAGTGCTTCGTCCGTGAGGCTCTTAGCACTGGTTTGTCCTTCAATAGAAGGTTATTTAATTATCCTGTGGGTGGGAATGGTGCCGCGCACCCACTAGGCGTTTATGTGATCAGAGATCACTATTTAATTTGGCCGTCACATCTGGTCAATAATTGTACTGACGCGGTGTGATTGGAAGGCCAGGGTGGGTAGGAATGGAACCTACACACACCCACCCAATCATTCTATTTCCTATCAGTCTGCAAGAGCAATGAAGCGAGAGAAAATTAGCTTTCTCATATCGCTTTTGGCTGCGTAATATGGTCGTGCAAGCACGAGAATTTACTGCAGCATGGAGCAAAGGTGGTGAAGCGCCAAGCACGCACCTGTATGTCAAATTCAGTCCAGTTATACTAATGGACAACCTAACAACCAATAATGTGTAAGCCACCTGTGCAATTAACCAAATATCTAAGTTACAAAATATTAATTATCATCCTATAAAAAATAGGGACTAGTACTAAGTGTACATGTGTAAGTCCCTATTGTATTTAAACTAAAGTGTCTAAGCGACACATAAAAGTGTAGTCAATGGTAGGGGAGTTTGGTTATGAATTTTGTCGAAGGCATACCAAAAAGGTCATATTTGTCTTTTCAGGGCCAAATGGTTAGTCAAAGAGGGGTGCTCGATACCAAATGAGTCCCCTATTAATAATAAAAATGGCAATGAAAGTAGCCCTATTTGGGCTAGTACTCCACGGGTTGGAAGGTGGCCCTTCTGTCTTCCATCTCAGCAAGGAATGCGGCAGTTCTTTCTTCCAAGAAGGTTCGTCTGGGAAAGTAAAATCCGTGCTTCTTGGCGATATATGCTGCCGCATCTTGTAGGTGGTGGAGTGGCCTATCCTCAAAGGCCTCGTAGTAGTAGCTCCCCAAAATATTCAGTGCGTGATGCCACTGACTCACCCGTGGTGGCGAAGTTTGCATGGATCTAAAACCAATGTATTGGACCGCAGAGATAAAATTCGATGCCTTTTTCTTATTGGTTAATAAAGGTTCGAGTCCCATGTCGCTGCATAGCTTCGCCATTAATTTCTCTTTGTGTTCATCTGGCATCCGCACTGTCTTGACGGGCGACTCCCACTTGGCCTTCGGGCTTTCCTCTTCCAATATTTTATCTAGGTTCATTGCCGGACCTGGTGAGGGAGTGGGGGGTGTAGATGTTATTAATTTCCCCTTTTTCCCCTTATCCTTTCCTTTTTTCTTTTAGGGGGTGGTGGCGGTGGTTCTGGAGTTTCCATTGCTGGTTCTAGTGGTATATCAATAGGAGAAGTGGCCGCTTCCACTGTTTCCGCTGTGATAAGATTCAGCATTCTGGTAGATAGTGTTTCTATCTGTTCTCGAAGAGCATGTAGCGTAACCTCTTGTACAGGTGAGTCTGCAATAGCCTCTCGTGTTACCTCTTCTTGAACTGCTGGTGGGGGGGTGGATGGGCGGCGTGGTTGCTCGGTTTCCCGCCTTCGCCGTCGTCCATCTTGTCCTCTGTACTTTTTGCCCCTGGTATGTCCTTGAGGATTTTTGTTTCCCAGATAAGCAGCAGAGAAGTTCTTTTCCCCGCCGCTCTTAGGCTCCAATTTGTAGCCATTTGCTGCCCCAAGCTAGATATTGCTCGAAGGGCCATCTCTGGTATTATTTCCATCGCTAGAGTAGATTTCTCCGACATTGTGCTCGTGTGTATAACGTGCCTGGTTCGCTGCGACTGGTGGTGGTATTGGAGCAAGTACATCAGATATTCAACTAGGATCATTTATGTCAGAAACAACTGGCTGGTTCATGCCAACTCTATCACATAACCTCATTTTCAATATTTTCAAAATTATTTCCGGAATATACAGGTACTGTTGATCAGCTTTCTTTGGATTTGCAGACCATCTCTCCCTTTTTTGTTGAATGTTGGTATCTAACAAGAAAATGCAAACATTTCACTGACAAGGTCATTTTATATTTTTTTAATTCTCAAAAGTCCAAATAAAAACTGCATAAAATTATATGTAATAAATCATTTTGCTACAGATGAAAATGGCAATATAGCAAACATGTATCTTACCCAAATATCATAAAGATGTTTAGATTATTTACAGAATTTTCTAATTACATTAGCTTAATCCTAACCAAAATTGGTTTATAAAATTTATTTTAAAAAATTTCTTCTGTAAAAGATTAAATTGTACCACAAACAGATGATTTATCAACTTTCAGGTAAAGCACTAATATTTTAACAAAATTGAATTTTTACGTTAATAAACAAGAATAAAGTTTATTACCTTATTGTTCCATCTGTGTTTACAATCACATCTCTGTCAATATGACTGTTATGATCAAGAGCTGCCAACAGATCCCTAGCTCTGAAAGCTGATGGCTTATATGAATGTCTTTTGGAGGCATACAATAAAATCAAACTTCTGGAGATTCTCCAGTTCTGCTGTACTTCTGAAACAAAGTAAAATGACTAAATAAATAAATTGATTCAGATGCAGAGAACTATTTAAATTTTATAAATCCCCATAAATCTGTTTTGATGAAAACGCCGATGCACAGTAGCATTATACAGGCAGAGAATAATCAACTCATTCCACCCTTACAATTTTTTTTCCTTGTTACCTGAAATGGGGATAGGGAACGCATTTGTGGGCTAATTTTGATTACATCGAAATACATCTGCTTCCAAGATTTTATTGCTTAGATGAATGTCTAGGTGTGCTAGAAACATCATTCGGCATCTGCATAAGGGTAAAAGTTGGAGTTTTCTCTTCTTCTGACCCATCATTTTCCTCCTGGAAACTTTTTACTTCCAATCCTAAATTTATCCTACTTTTGCAAATCTTCACTTGTCTGTGTATAGCTCAGACCGGTGTGAATTGGATTGCATGCAGAAAAGTAAAAAATCCGGAAACAAAATCTGATTCCAACAATGGGCATGTGCACAAAATCGGGCAAAGCTTGACCCCTTCCTCCCTGTACACATGCATACTTTTATTTTTACACACACCCCATCTGCGTACATGCAATTGCCTTCCTCATTCTGCAGAGCATCTTATTTTTAGTCCACACAGAAAAGATCAAAGATTAACAATGTTATGTATTTAATATAACAGATAGTCCACCAATGTTGAATATCTGGCTGCATCAAAGAAATAAGCTACGTAACTTTAAACGTTTGTCTATTGTCCACTAAAACTCAATCACCAACTGAACCCAGTCAAGCAGGTTACATATTAGACAAATTACTGTCGAAGTATATGTGTACGTATATTATCAGTAGACCACCCACCCCCATACACAAGCATATACATTTGGGTAAACCCCCCTTGCCCTCTCCATGTATACTAAACGGACAAACCATAACTATGGCCTTAGTGTGGTTTGTATTAATAATACAATGCATTCATTTTCTTACTATTGTTACAAGCACAGGGGTATTCACTTGACCGAGCGGTGTCAAAACCCTGGCGCGAGTCACGCTGGAAGTCATATGTTTTCCCCAAATTTCCAAAGACTTCCATACAACTTAAGTTGTAAAATGGAAAGAAAGACGTGTCTGCTATAATTATTAATCTTTGCTGTAATCAATGGGCGACCCAGAGGAGACAACTTGCCCAAACGTCCATTAACTGCACCTTTACATGGTTTTTCTTCATTATCATCCGTTTTCCGTACCGATAGCTTGTCATGCCATAGAAATTACACCAGTATTCCCTTACTAACTGGGAAATATTTAACTGCGCGACCCTAGGCCAGTCCATCCACAGAATTTCCGGCGTATCACACTCATATACATACGCCAATTTTCCACTATGGCCACATAAACGGTACCTACCAAGTTCCAACTTATTGATTCCATTCTATAATTTACTGATTTCCAACCATAAATGCTGCCTTTTCAATCACACTACTTGTATACACCACTGAATTTTAATATGGACTATGTTACTATTCCAGGGACAGTCATTCGGCTTGTACCCAAAATCACTACTAACGACCCAAGCATGGTTCAAATTCACTAACACTTACTCCAAATTTATTACAATACATACATACATACATACATACATACATACATACATACATACATACATACATACATACATACCTCTTTAAAGCAATGCATATCGTTGCTATCAGTATTTAGGCAAATAATAAAACCATAAATATGCAGTCCTAATATTGGATGTTTGTAATAAGTCTAAAAAGTGTGTAGCTAAATAAAGATGCATTCACATGGCACAACACATGTTCTTTGATGGGTTTTGTTGGAAAAAAGGGTCCAGTTCAGTTACATATCAATTTTAATGCTTCAGTGTGTTGTCTATTGATAGGTACAGTAATGTTTTGTGGGACAATGAAATCAAAATGAAGAGTATGGACTGAAGTCATTTGCTCCAATGTACATTTTTTCTGCTTCAAAGTATGCTAGAAATCTTTCTGACTGCAATTTTAAACAAAACATTTAGAAAATAAAATTATTAAAAGGTACTTTATTATGCAATAATACCGACTTGCAATTACATGATTTTAATCTTGTTACTCCTATACGATTAAATGAATTACAATGTATAGTTTCTGCTGTGCTTTTTTAATACATCATATGGCCAAAATACATTGCATTTACCTCAATCTAAACATACATACGACAAGTATAAATGCAATGGGTATGAAAAGTTACAAAGGTCTTACATGTTTTTGCTCAAGTGCATGTTTTTAAAAGCTTTAAGAACATAATCAACAGTGGTCTGAAGATAACTGCTACTTGGAAATCAAACAGATGCAGGACTTTGGCTCATGGTAGGCACTTCAAGAAAGACTTAGTCAAAGTCTATATGGGTTCTTGGTAGGGATCATTTGTTACCATACACTTACTAGAATATACTCTCCATAACAATTTGATATCAATAGATGTTACCCGACTAAAAGGCCTAAACCATTTTAACTTAAAATGAGATTTCTTGCTTTCTAACAATCTCTTCTGTAGGTGGTGGTGGTATTTGAATTGAATAATATGTTTCAAGTGCTTCGTCCGTGAGGCTCTTAGCACTGGTTTGTCCTTCAATAGAAGGTTATTTAATTATCCTGTGGGTGGGAATGGTGCCGCGCACCCACTAGGCGTTTATGTGATCAGAGATCACTATTTAATTTGGCCGTCACATCTGGTCAATAATTGTACTGACGCGGTGTGATTGGAAGGCCAGGGTGGGTAGGAATGGAACCTACACACACCCACCCAATCATTCTATTTCCTATCAGTCTGCAAGAGCAATGAAGCGAGAGAAAATTAGCTTTCTCATATCGCTTTTGGCTGCGTAATATGGTCGTGCAAGCACGAGAATTTACTGCAGCATGGAGCAAAGGTGGTGAAGCGCCAAGCACGCACCTGTATGTCAAATTCAGTCCAGTTATACTAATGGACAACCTAACAACCAATAATGTGTAAGCCACCTGTGCAATTAACCAAATATCTAAGTTACAAAATATTAATTATCATCCTATAAAAAATAGGGACTAGTACTAAGTGTACATGTGTAAGTCCCTATTGTATTTAAACTAAAGTGTCTAAGCGACACATAAAAGTGTAGTCAATGGTAGGGGAGTTTGGTTATGAATTTTGTCGAAGGCATACCAAAAAGGTCATATTTGTCTTTTCAGGGCCAAATGGTTAGTCAAAGAGGGGTGCTCGATACCAAATGAGTCCCCTATTAATAATAAAAATGGCAATGAAAGTAGCCCTATTTGGGCTAGTACTCCACGGGTTGGAAGGTGGCCCTTCTGTCTTCCATCTCAGCAAGGAATGCGGCAGTTCTTTCTTCCAAGAAGGTTCGTCTGGGAAAGTAAAATCCGTGCTTCTTGGCGATATATGCTGCCGCATCTTGTAGGTGGTGGAGTGGCCTATCCTCAAAGGCCTCGTAGTAGTAGCTCCCCAAAATATTCAGTGCGTGATGCCACTGACTCACCCGTGGTGGCGAAGTTTGCATGGATCTAAAACCAATGTATTGGACCGCAGAGATAAAATTCGATGCCTTTTTCTTATTGGTTAATAAAGGTTCGAGTCCCATGTCGCTGCATAGCTTCGCCATTAATTTCTCTTTGTGTTCATCTGGCATCCGCACTGTCTTGACGGGCGACTCCCACTTGGCCTTCGGGCTTTCCTCTTCCAATATTTTATCTAGGTTCATTGCCGGACCTGGTGATGGAGTGGGGGGTGTAGATGTTGTTAATTTCCCCTTTTTCCCCTTATCCTTTCCTTTTTTCTTTTTAGGGGGTGGTGGCGGTGGTTCTGGAGTTTCCATTGCTGGTTCTAGTGGTATATCAATAGGAGAAGTGGCCGCTTCCACTGTTTCCGCTGTGATAAGATTCAGCATTCTGGTAGATAGTGTTTCTATCTGTTCTCGAAGAGCATGTAGCGTAACCTCTTGTACAGGTGAGTCTGCAATAGCCTCTCGTGTTACCTCTTCTTGAACTGCTGGTGGGGGGGTGGATGGGCGGCGTGGTTGCTCGGTTTCCCGCCTTCGCCGTCGTCCATCTTGTCCTCTGTACTTTTTGGCCCCTGGTATGTCCTTGAGGATTTTTGTTTCCCAGATAAGCAGCAGAGAAGTTCTTTTCCCCGCCGCTCTTAGGCTCCAATTTGTAGCCATTTGCTGCCCCAAGCTAGATATTGCTCGAAGGGCCATCTCTGGTATTATTTCCATCGCTAGAGTAGATTTCTCCGACATTGTGCTCGTGTGTATAACGTGCCTGGTTCGCTGCGACTGGTGGTGGTATTGGAGCAAGTACATCAGATATTCAACTAGGATCATTTATGTCAGAAACAACTGGCTGGTTCATGCCAACTCTATCACATAACCTCATTTTCAATATTTTCAAAATTATTTCCGGAATATACAGGTACTGTTGATCAGATTTCTTTGGATTTGCAGACCATCTCTCCCTTTTTTGTTGAATGTTGGTATCTAACAAGAAAATGCAAACATTTCACTGACAAGGTCATTTTATATTTTTTTAATTCTCAAAAGTCCAAATAAAAACTGCATAAAATTATATGTAATAAATCATTTTGCTACAGATGAAAATGGCAATATAGCAAACATGTATCTTACCCAAATATCATAAAAATGTTTAGATTATTTACAGAATTTTCTAATTACATTAGCTTAATCCTAACCAAAATTGGTTTATAAAATTTATTTTAAAAAATTTCTTCTGTAAAAGATTAAATTGTACCACAAACAGATGATTTATCAACTTTCAGGTAAAGCACTAATATTTTAACAAAATTGAATTATTACGTTAATAAACAAGAATAAAGTTTATTACCTTATTGTTCCATCTGTGTTTACAATCACATCTCTGTCAATATGACTGTTATGATCAAGAGCTGCCAACAGATCCCTAGCTCTGAAAGCTGATGGCTTATATGAATGTCTTTTGGAGGCATACAATAAAATCAAACTTCTGGAGATTCTCCAGTTCTGCTGTACTTCTGAAACAAAGTAAAATGACTAAATAAATAAATTGATTCAGATGCAGAGAACTATTTAAATTTTATAAATCCCCATAAATCTGTTTTGATGAAAACGCCGATGCACAGTAGCATTATACAGGCAGAGAATAATCAACTCATTCCACCCTTACAATTTTTTTTCCTTGTTACCTGAAATGGGGATAGGGAACGCATTTGTGGGCTAATTTTGATTACATCGAAATACATCTGCTTCCAAGATTTTATTGCTTAGATGAATGTCTAGGTGTGCTAGAAACATCATTCGGCATCTGCATAAGGGTAAAAGTTGGAGTTTTCTCTTCTTCTGACCCATCATTTTCCTCCTGGAAACTTTTTACTTCCAATCCTAAATTTATCCTACTTTTGCAAATCTTCACTTGTCTGTGTATAGCTCAGACCGGTGTGAATTGGATTGCATGCAGAAAAGTAAAAAATCCGGAAACAAAATCTGATTCCAACAATGGGCATGTGCACAAAATCGGGCAAAGCTTGACCCCTTCCTCCCTGTACACATGCATACTTTTATTTTTACACACACCCCATCTGCGTACATGCAATTGCCTTCCTCATTCTGCAGAGCATCTTATTTTTAGTCCACACAGAAAAGATCAAAGATTAACAATGTTATGTATTTAATATAACAGATAGTCCACCAATGTTGAATATCTGGCTGCATCAAAGAAATAAGCTACGTAACTTTAAACGTTTGTCTATTGTCCACTAAAACTCAATCACCAACTGAACCCAGTCAAGCAGGTTACATATTAGACAAATTACTGTCGAAGTATATGTGTACGTATATTATCAGTAGACCACCCACCCCCATACACAAGCATATACATTTGGGTAAACCCCCCTTGCCCTCTCCATGTATACTAAACGGACAAACCATAACTATGGCCTTAGTGTGGTTTGTATTAATAATACAATGCATTCATTTTCTTACTATTGTTACAAGCACAGGGGTATTCACTTGACCGAGCGGTGTCAAAACCCTGGCGCGAGTCACGCTGGAAGTCATATGTTTTCCCCAAATTTCCAAAGACTTCCATACAACTTAAGTTGTAAAATGGAAAGAAAGACGTGTCTGCTATAATTATTAATCTTTGCTGTAATCAATGGGCGACCCAGAGGAGACAACTTGCCCAAACGTCCATTAACTGCACCTTTACATGGTTTTTCTTCATTATCATCCGTTTTCCGTACCGATAGCTTGTCATGCCATAGAAATTACACCAGTATTCCCTTACTAACTGGGAAATATTTAACTGCGCGACCCTAGGCCAGTCCATCCACAGAATTTCCGGCGTATCACACTCATATACATACGCCAATTTTCCACTATGGCCACATAAACGGTACCTACCAAGTTCCAACTTATTGATTCCATTCTATAATTTACTGATTTCCAACCATAAATGCTGCCTTTTCAATCACACTACTTGTATACACCACTGAATTTTAATATGGACTATGTTACTATTCCAGGGACAGTCATTCGGCTTGTACCCAAAATCACTACTAACGACCCAAGCATGGTTCAAATTCACTAACACTTACTCCAAATTTATTACAATACATACATACATACATACATACATACATACATACATACATACATACATACATACATACATACCTCTTTAAAGCAATGCATATCGTTGCTATCAGTATTTAGGCAAATAATAAAACCATAAATATGCAGTCCTAATATTGGATGTTTGTAATAAGTCTAAAAAGTGTGTAGCTAAATAAAGATGCATTCACATGGCACAACACATGTTCTTTGATGGGTTTTGTTGGAAAAAAGGGTCCAGTTTAGTTACATATCAATTTTAATGCTTCAGTGTGTTGTCTATTGATAGGTACAGTAATGTTTTGTGGGACAATGAAATCAAAATGAAGAGTATGGACTGAAGTCATTTGCTCCAATGTACATTTTTTCTGCTTCAAAGTATGCTAGAAATCTTTCTGACTGCAATTTTAAACAAAACATTTAGAAAATAAAATTATTAAAAGGTACTTTATTATGCAATAATACCGACTTGCAATTACATGATTTTAATCTTGTTACTCCTATACGATTAAATGAATTACAATGTATAGTTTCTGCTGTGCTTTTTTAATACATCATATGGCCAAAATACATTGCATTTACCTCAATCTAAACATACATACGACAAGTATAAATGCAATGGGTATGAAAAGTTACAAAGGTCTTACATGTTTTTGCTCAAGTGCATGTTTTTAAAAGCTTTAAGAACATAATCAACAGTGGTCTGAAGATAACTGCTACTTGGAAATCAAACAGATGCAGGACTTTGGCTCATGGTAGGCACTTCAAGAAAGACTTAGTCAAAGTCTATATGGGTTCTTGGTAGGGATCATTTGTTACCATACACTTACTAGAATATACTCTCCATAACAATTTGATATCAATAGATGTTACCCGACTAAAAGGCCTAAACCATTTTAACTTAAAATGAGATTTCTTGCTTTCTAACAATCTCTTCTGTAGGTGGTGGTGGTATTTGAATTGAATAATATGTTTCAAGTGCTTCGTCCGTGAGGCTCTTAGCACTGGTTTGTCCTTCAATAGAAGGTTATTTAATTATCCTGTGGGTGGGAATGGTGCCGCGCACCCACTAGGCGTTTATGTGATCAGAGATCACTATTTAATTTGGCCGTCACATCTGGTCAATAATTGTACTGACGCGGTGTGATTGGAAGGCCAGGGTGGGTAGGAATGGAACCTACACACACCCACCCAATCATTCTATTTCCTATCAGTCTGCAAGAGCAATGAAGCGAGAGAAAATTAGCTTTCTCATATCGCTTTTGGCTGCGTAATATGGTCGTGCAAGCACGAGAATTTACTGCAGCATGGAGCAAAGGTGGTGAAGCGCCAAGCACGCACCTGTATGTCAAATTCAGTCCAGTTATACTAATGGACAACCTAACAACCAATAATGTGTAAGCCACCTGTGCAATTAACCAAATATCTAAGTTACAAAATATTAATTATCATCCTATAAAAAATAGGGACTAGTACTAAGTGTACATGTGTAAGTCCCTATTGTATTTAAACTAAAGTGTCTAAGCGACACATAAAAGTGTAGTCAATGGTAGGGGAGTTTGGTTATGAATTTTGTCGAAGGCATACCAAAAAGGTCATATTTGTCTTTTCAGGGCCAAATGGTTAGTCAAAGAGGGGTGCTCGATACCAAATGAGTCCCCTATTAATAATAAAAATGGCAATGAAAGTAGCCCTATTTGGGCTAGTACTCCACGGGTTGGAAGGTGGCCCTTCTGTCTTCCATCTCAGCAAGGAATGCGGCAGTTCTTTCTTCCAAGAAGGTTCGTCTGGGAAAGTAAAATCCGTGCTTCTTGGCGATATATGCTGCCGCATCTTGTAGGTGGTGGAGTGGCCTATCCTCAAAGGCCTCGTAGTAGTAGCTCCCCAAAATATTCAGTGCGTGATGCCACTGACTCACCCGTGGTGGCGAAGTTTGCATGGATCTAAAACCAATGTATTGGACCGCAGAGATAAAATTCGATGCCTTTTTCTTATTGGTTAATAAAGGTTCGAGTCCCATGTCGCTGCATAGCTTCGCCATTAATTTCTCTTTGTGTTCATCTGGCATCCGCACTGTCTTGACGGGCGACTCCCACTTGGCCTTCGGGCTTTCCTCTTCCAATATTTTATCTAGGTTCATTGCCGGACCTGGTGATGGAGTGGGGGGTGTAGATGTTGTTAATTTCCCCTTTTTCCCCTTATCCTTTCCTTTTTTCTTTTTAGGGGGTGGTGGCGGTGGTTCTGGAGTTTCCATTGCTGGTTCTAGTGGTATATTAATAGGAGAAGTGGCCGCTTCCACTGTTTCCGCTGTGATAAGATTCAGCATTCTGGTAGATAGTGTTTCTATCTGTTCTCGAAGAGCATGTAGCGTAACCTCTTGTACAGGTGAGTCTGCAATAGCCTCTCGTGTTACCTCTTCTTGAACTGCTGGTGGGGGGGGGGGGGTGGGTGGGTGGGCGGCGTGGTTGCTCGGTTTCCCGCCTTCGCCGTCGTCCATCTTGTCCTCTGTACTTTTTGGCCCCTGGTATGTCCTTGAGGATTTTTGTTTCCCAGATAAGCAGCAGAGAAGTTCTTTTCCCCGCCGCTCTTAGGCTCCAATTTGTAGCCATTTGCTGCCCCAAGCTAGATATTGCTCGAAGGGCCATCTCTGGTATTATTTCCATCGCTAGAGTAGATTTCTCCGACATTGTGCTCGTGTGTATAACGTGCCTGGTTCGCTGCGACTGGTGGTGGTATTGGAGCAAGTACATCAGATATTCAACTAGGATCATTTATGTCAGAAACAACTGGCTGGTTCATGCCAACTCTATCACATAACCTCATTTTCAATATTTTCAAAATTATTTCCGGAATATACAGGTACTGTTGATCAGATTTCTTTGGATTTGCAGACCATCTCTCCCTTTTTTGTTGAATGTTGGTGTCTAACAAGAAAATGCAAACATTTCACTGACAAGGTCATTTTATATTTTTTTAATTCTCAAAAGTCCAAATAAAAACTGCATAAAATTATATGTAATAAATCATTTTGCTACAGATGAAAATGGCAATATAGCAAACATGTATCTTACCCAAATATCATAAAAATGTTTAGATTATTTACAGAATTTTCTAATTACATTAGCTTAATCCTAACCAAAATTGGTTTATAAAATTTATTTTAAAAAATTTCTTCTGTAAAAGATTAAATTGTACCACAAACAGATGATTTATCAACTTTCAGGTAAAGCACTAATATTTTAACAAAATTGAATTATTACGTTAATAAACAAGAATAAAGTTTATTACCTTATTGTTCCATCTGTGTTTACAATCACATCTCTGTCAATATGACTGTTATGATCAAGAGCTGCCAACAGATCCCTAGCTCTGAAAGCTGATGGCTTATATGAATGTCTTTTGGAGGCATACAATAAAATCAAACTTCTGGAGATTCTCCAGTTCTGCTGTACTTCTGAAACAAAGTAAAATGACTAAATAAATAAATTGATTCAGATGCAGAGAACTATTTAAATTTTATAAATCCCCATAAATCTGTTTTGATGAAAACGCCGATGCACAGTAGCATTATACAGGCAGAGAATAATCAACTCATTCCACCCTTACAATTTTTTTTCCTTGTTACCTGAAATGGGGATAGGGAACGCATTTGTGGGCTAATTTTGATTACATCGAAATACATCTGCTTCCAAGATTTTATTGCTTAGATGAATGCCTAGGTGTGCTAGAAACATCATTCGGCATCTGCATAAGGGTAAAAGTTGGAGTTTTCTCTTCTTCTGACCCATCATTTTCCTCCTGGAAACTTTTTACTTCCAATCCTAAATTTATCCTACTTTTGCAAATCTTCACTTGTCTGTGTATAGCTCAGACCGGTGTGAATTGGATTGCATGCAGAAAAGTAAAAAATCCGGAAACAAAATCTGATTCCAACAATGGGCATGTGCACAAAATCGGGCAAAGCTTGACCCCTTCCTCCCTGTACACATGCATACTTTTATTTTTACACACACCCCATCTGCGTACATGCAATTGCCTTCCTCATTCTGCAGAGCATCTTATTTTTAGTCCACACAGAAAAGATCAAAGATTAACAATGTTATGTATTTAATATAACAGATAGTCCACCAATGTTGAATATCTGGCTGCATCAAAGAAATAAGCTACGTAACTTTAAACGTTTGTCTATTGTCCACTAAAACTCAATCACCAACTGAACCCAGTCAAGCAGGTTACATATTAGACAAATTACTGTCGAAGTATATGTGTACGTATATTATCAGTAGACCACCCACCCCCATACACAAGCATATACATTTGGGTAAACCCCCCTTGCCCTCTCCATGTATACTAAACGGACAAACCATAACTATGGCCTTAGTGTGGTTTGTATTAATAATACAATGCATTCATTTTCTTACTATTGTTACAAGCACAGGGGTATTCACTTGACCGAGCGGTGTCAAAACCCTGGCGCGAGTCACGCTGGAAGTCATATGTTTTCCCCAAATTTCCAAAGACTTCCATACAACTTAAGTTGTAAAATGGAAAGAAAGACGTGTCTGCTATAATTATTAATCTTTGCTGTAATCAATGGGCGACCCAGAGGAGACAACTTGCCCAAACGTCCATTAACTGCACCTTTACATGGTTTTTCTTCATTATCATCCGTTTTCCGTACCGATAGCTTGTCATGCCATAGAAATTACACCAGTATTCCCTTACTAACTGGGAAATATTTAACTGCGCGACCCTAGGCCAGTCCATCCACAGAATTTCCGGCGTATCACACTCATATACATACGCCAATTTTCCACTATGGCCACATAAACGGTACCTACCAAGTTCCAACTTATTGATTCCATTCTATAATTTACTGATTTCCAACCATAAATGCTGCCTTTTCAATCACACTACTTGTATACACCACTGAATTTTAATATGGACTATGTTACTATTCCAGGGACAGTCATTCGGCTTGTACCCAAAATCACTACTAACGACCCAAGCATGGTTCAAATTCACTAACACTTACTCCAAATTTATTACACTATGATAACCAGTAGATCTTAATTCTTTCAATTATGCATCAATACTATATTTAAGATATATTATAATTACACATTTTTAACTTGTATGTTCATATACAGTAAAGAAAGCTTTTGTGGGAGCAACTTTCTGGGTCATACACAAATACCATCCACAAATACCAATACAATACTATACATGTGTGTGTATATATATATATATATATATATATATATATATATATATATATATATATATATATATTATGATGCAATTACTTTTACTTTAGTTACATATATCATGCATGTATCATGTATCACAATTATTTTTGTTAGTATACTTACTCAAATGGGTTGATAAAACTTTTAAACTTTTAAATCATTACACTTCCCTTCTCCTTTAGTTTTTCAACTTCAGACAAGAGTGAATCCCTTAAAATAAAATTTTGAAATGTGTAAATACTAATGTTGAACTTGGAAATCTTTAGTTTTGTATCATAAGAAAGCATTATCATTTATCTTGGTTATTATGATGGGAATGATACTGCTTCAAGAAATACTACTACTACTACTACTACTACTACTACAACTACTACTACTACTAATAATAATAATAATAATAATAATTTTTAAAGGGGTGACTAATTTAGTAAAAGACTTCTCCCTTGAGGCCATTTAACTAAAATACAAACAGCATATCAATAACAAAAAAAGACATTTGCCAACAAACAATTTACAAAAAAATATTATTCTAAATAAAACAAACCATATTTTAACAAAATATACAATCTTTACCAACTGCAAAATATTAAACTAATACAGAATGAAACATTTCCAGGTAATACATACATTCCTTCGTCTTTTTAGATGTGCATCTACCAAAATATTTGTAAACAAGGAAATATACATACATACAACAACAAGATCTGACAGACAGGCGAATGGCCAACACAGTGGACCCAGTCACTAATTATAACACTCCCCAAAAAAGGCAATCTCCAGCTGTGCCAAAATTACAGAACTATTAGCTTGATCAGCCATGCTAGTAAGGTGATGCTGAAGATCATCTTGAACAGACTGAACCCACAAGCAGAAGAAATAATCGCTGAAGAACAGGCAGGATTCTGTAATAGTAGAAGCACAACAGAACAAATTTTCAATCTTAGGGTTCTGTGTGAAAAGTACTCAAAACATCAACAAGACATCTATCATGTGTTCATAGATTTCCGAAAGGCTTTCGATAGAGTGTGGCATGAGGCATTGTGGGCCACAATGAAGAAGTACAACATGGGTCAAAAGTTGACCAACACCATCAAGCAGCTGTACGCCAAGGCTACCAGTGCAATAATTGCTCAAGGTTCTGTGGGGGACTGGTTCAAGACTACAGTTGGATTACGGCAAGGCTGTCTCCTGTCACCCATGCTTTTCAACAGCTACATAGAGTGCATCATGAGCGAAGCCCTGGAAAACCACTGTGGGACAGTCAGCATTGGAGGGCGTAACATCACCAACCTCCGCTTTGCAGACGACATTGATGGGCTGGCAGGCAGCAAAGATGAGCTTGCCACCTTAGTGAAGAACCTGGATAAAACATCTTCCAGATTTGACATGGAAATAAGTGCCGAGAAGACAAAGCTGATGACAAACAGTGGCAAACAAATCTCAACCAAGATTAAAGTCAGGGGACAGGAACTGGAAACAGTGGGCCAATTCAAATATCTTGGTTCCATAATCACTGAAGAGGGATCAAGAGCAGAAATTTTGTCACGAGCAGCACAAACAACGGCAGCTATGCCAAAGCTAAGACCCATCTGGAGAGACAAGAACATCTGTCTGAAAACTAAAATCAGAGTATTGCGAGCACTAGTCATCTCAATCTTTCTGTATTCATGTGAGGCCTGGATCCTGACAGCAGAATTACAACGAAGAATTCATGTACTTGAAATGAGATGCTACAGAACTACCCTTGGCATCTCTTACATGGACCACATCAGAAATGAAGTGCGCAACACCATCAGACACAAAGTAGGCCATTATGAAGACCTCCTCAACATTGTCAAAAAGAGAAACTGAAATGGTATGGCCATGTCACTAGAGCCAACAGTCTATCCACAACAGTACTTCAGGGTAGTGTCCAAGGTGGTAGAAGGAGGGGTAGACAGAGAAAAAAGTGGAGTGACAACATAACAGAATGGGCCAGGTAAAGTTTTGCAAAGGCACAGGCATTGGCACATGATCGAGTCAAGTGGAGGTTACTGGTCAGATGTTCAGCAGCACAGTGCCTCAACGACCACACTAGGTCAAGAGACTGATGATGATGATAAAATATACATAAAATTTAATAAAATGTAGTAATACTTACACAGATGCCATATCTGATTCTGATGTGGTTATATCAGACACAGCGGGAATTTGTATCCTATGAATTGTTGGCCCAGGTGTAGAAGTTGTTGCCATGTCTTCTGTGACATTCCTCTCTGTTTCTGATGTTTTCTTTGCACTGCCATTCAATTCATAACTAATATAGCAAGGGAAAATAAATGTTTCTTTAGACACAATAATTGTATATACTTTACAAATAATAGTATGCATAAAATATATTTAACTGTATTGCATTACTTTAATTTACAGTCATCACCATTTACATTATATATAATTTTTATTTAAAAAAAACAGTAGTGACTGCTTGCCTCTAAATAAAGTCTTATGGTTGCGAAAATGAAGATGATCACACCCCTTTGGTAGCCTCAAAAACAGCAGTATATTAGCAGCAGAGAGGGTGAATCCTACAACGTTTTTAGACAAAATTTGATTGAAATCCTAAAACGAGCCGTCTTATAATCTTATTTTAACCAAAAAAAAGGTGAACCCTACAACGTTTTCAGACAAAAAATTGATTGAAATCTCCCTACGAAATCATTTTAACTAAAAAAATGAAAACGATTTTTTAGTTAATTTTGGTCGCAACTTGTTGTCATCCACCCTCTCTGCTGCTTAGTGATTTCATCACTGGGTTAACAAAAATAATAAATAATTTGATCGAGTCTTTATGATTTCACAAACAGACTAATCGCTAACACCTCTTCTTGTAAATCAATCAGATTATTTGACTGGTCGGTGAGTTTGAAATTAATTCTGGTTAATGAATTATTATGGCATCGCATGTAGACAGGATTAATTGGGTTTTCAATAATTAGGAATCCTGGAGGAGCTGTTGGTGCAAATGAATAAAGAATATATCCTTGCTGAGCTTGATTTGATCGTTCGAGATTAATTTGATAGCTTCCTTCGATAACATCACACACTAAATTAAGTGCAATCACTGAGGATATATTCACGTTGAACGGAGCGATATGCCTGCCGCCACCGTCTGGGTCATTATTGTGTTTGAGGATTTTTATTTCCGGTGATGCTGTTTTTTTCCATGCATCATGAATTATTTTAAAACCAATATCGATGGTGTCACTGAGAAGTTTTTTTAGTTCCGGTACGTTATATCCTGGTAGTTTAAATGTTGGGATATCTTCAACGCGGATTTTATATTGATTTGCAAATCCTGTTCTCGACGTGGGGTTTTTATCATCGAGTATTACTTGAATAATTTGTGAATTAAATGTTTCCATATCGTCGATAATTTTATTGCATGTTTCTACGACGCTGATAAATTCATCTCGGCTGAGAGAGCCGGATTTAAGAGATATTAACAACAGCGATAAATCATTATTCATTGCTGTGAAATTTTTAATGATTTCAGGTTCGTTAACAAAATTATATTCCTGCAATGGTCCACCCTCCGCCCTATGTTCGTATGCTAACCCAAAAAACTCTATAAATATGTTGTATTTTTTATAACTCCTTATTGGATTTTTAGGTTTTATCCTGTCTGTGACATAATCAGTTTTTTGTGGTTCTGGTAAATCAACGGTTTCCTCCAGAGTTTTACTCTGGGGCGGTAATTCAGGCCATCCTAGTACGGTTCTTATTGAGCTTTGATAGATATCTACTACGTATCCTTCTGTGCTTATCTCAATTGCGGATGATAGCGTCGGTTCATGAACTGTTATAGCGATTTTTGACTCTACTCCAGTAATCGATTTTATTCTACGCGCGAATTCATCATTGATTTGTTCTATTTGGTATGACCCTGTTGGTATCGAAACAACTTTCCAGTCTGGGGTTCCGTCGGGTTTATTCTTATTCGCAAACACTAAAGAATTATTGGGTTGTTGACCACCAAATGATTTTGATCTGATATTAGGCCAACTGTGATACACTCGTAGTTTTGCAAGCGCTATCTCCTTCACTGGGACCGGAGAGGGGAAATTCACACTGAATTCTGGATTCGTTGATGTTATTGATATCATGCTTGTTTGTACTGGGTTCGTGTTCTCCACTATTTGTTGAAGTAATTCCTGCGGTGTTGTCATTGTTATTATACTCATGATTTATTTCTAATTTTGGTATCGAGGAATCATAAATACTGACCATCACTGAGAACTCACAATCTGGTAATGTTGATATTATTGAGATCATTTTGTTTTTTGGGTTCGTGTTTTCTGATTCCATCGGTGTTGTCATTGTTATTATACTCATGTTGTCGCTCTAATTTCGATATCGCGGAATCAAAAATACTGACCATCGCTGAGAATTCACTATCTGATATAATCGTATTATCGAGTGACGACGATATCATCAATGATAATTGCGAATATGCGGTTGATGCAATATGAAATTGAAGTAAGTAATTCTGCAGTTTACTCTGGCTGCATGATGATATCTTTTTTGCTATCCCGGTTAATATACCCCCGATTGTAGCCACCGCAGAAATGCAAATTGGAACTACGACCGGGGCAATCATTGTAACCGATGCAAGTATTATTCCGGCGCCAGTGAGAACGCTTGACACCGAGTACACAATAACATCAATTGCGGTGATTCTTCGTCGGTATTTTTTTATTTTTATTTGATACTCCTCAGTGAGGGTTTTGAGTCTATTCTGAAATTCTCTGACCTGATCATAGCGACATTGAGTTGTTGAAATCATTTTTATTTTAAAAACACTAGCGTTTTCAATTGTGAAATCCTTTTAATTTATTTACTTAACTCCGCTACGAATTCAACATACCAGGTTACTGAAACCCCAACCAAATTTTTATCAGTAGCTGTTATAGTGAACTTTTCAGTTGTATCCTTGTCGATGATCGTTGAAATCGTATTGTTGACCCCGGATGAACTCGACGATGATATATTAAATTGAGTTAATGGTGTTACTAGTGTTAATCGATAAATACCCTTAACGGTTGCTGTGATATCTAATTTGTTGTTTGCAGGTGTCCACTCAAATGATCCGTGTTGGATTGTATATACTACGTTGTTGGTTTTCTCATGAGGAATTTTTGTTTTTTCAATGATTGTTATCATCCTCGAAAAATCACCTTTGACGGCTTCGATGAAGTTTTTCGTCTCATCGATGGATTTTTTAATATCAGGGAGTTTTATTTCAATTTTATCCAACTGGGTTCCAATAAATTTATCAATGATATTTCTACGAAATGATATAAACTGTTTTACGTTATCTTCAATTTTAGATTCAAGTATTTTTAGTACAGCCAGAGAATTGTTTAACTCATCGTTGAGAGTTTTTAATCGATTTGTAATCGTCGAAACGAGTACACCCGGTTTGAGTTTACCCTGATCGGAAAATAACGCGATAGTATCCTCGATTGCGTTTTGTTGTTTAACTAAAATATCATCCAGAGAAATAATACTGGTTTTCAATTTACCCTGATCCGAAAACAACGCAACGGTGTTCTCGATTGCGTTTTGTTGTTTAATTAAAATATCATCCAGAGAAATATTACTGGTTTTCAATTTACCCTGATCCGAAAATAACGCAACGGTGTTCTCGATTGCGTTTTGTTGTTTAACTAAAATATCATCCAGAGAAATATTACTAGATTTCAATTTACCCTGTTTGTCCTGAAATACAACTATTTCATTGGGTTCAACACTTTCTAAATTCAACGTCTCAGCTATTTCATCTTTAATTTTTTTTGTTATATCCTTGATAGAATCAGGGGTTGCAGTGCCATCGGGTTTGGGTTTCAAAGATCTCCCCCAAATATCAATCATGTTATTGTAAAACTCTTTCTCTCTATAAAATCGTTTCGATTTCCAGCGATTGCTGGTGTAGTCATTTACGACAATATGAGGTGGTTTTCTAGATGCTGAAATAGCGTCAAGGACATTTAATACTTCACTGCCACATATTGGTGGGTCAATCATCGTTTGTGTTGGTAGCGTAGAATACCAAGTCTTCATTGGAAGGGTTTTTATATACCGCATAAACTCTTTTGGTGGGGCTAATCCATATGAATCGAAATAAACAATCCCAAGTGGATCAATAGCGTATGCAACCCAGTGAGTTCCAGGTCCGGTGCTGTTATCGAGATTAATGATTCCGGTTTCAGTTTTGTTTGGTTGATGTGGTAATTGATCTTTCATAAAAACACCTCTGAAATTTTTAATCACTAGTTTTTTAGCCGCATCCATTAAATCAAAATTGGACATAGGAATCTTCGATTCCTGAATTAATAAATCGTTCCTGGTAGTCTCAGGCCTGATCCGTGAACGGATCTCCCGCTGTACCACGAATACGGGGTTCCTGGTAGTCTTAGACCCAATCCGTGAACGGATCGTCTCTTTTTTTTATATCCTTTCCCAGTTGCCTTCTTTAGTGCCATTCCTGCTGCAGTACCAACGGCTCCTAACGCTGCCGCTTTAGCCACCGCTGGGGCTGCTGCTGCAATCAATGCTGGAATCTCAGCTAACAACGGAAATATACCGCCTGTTTTAATCATATTTTTGATAGCAGCCGCAGAAAGAGTAATCTGAACACCTTTTTTGGCTGCAAGTGCATCATTGAAATGTTTTATTTGACGAGTTGTCAGCGATAATTTATTTGCACTACCAGTCATTTGATTAGGTTTCAACGTGATTGTGGTTCCACATTTTTTAGCTGATTCCGATTGCAATTTTTTTAATTGACCGGGAGTTAACGTAACACTAATAACACTATATGACATTATACATAATAGATTGATTCTAAATCGTTTACAATTTCAATTACATGTTTTCTACTGGTGCATCTACCACTCTCATTCTTCCACCAACACCTTCGAGTAGCATTGATTTATCACTGAGAATGACAGCAACCGCTCTATAATTAGCAATAGCACCACGAGTCACATTAGCTCTAAAGTGTATATCAACGACGGACTGTCTTGTTAAATCGAGATGTTCCAGTGAGAAGTAATAGATTGGATACAGATTTTTAAAATCATATTGTGATATTTGCAAACCAGTATCGACATTTTGATCGCGTGCCATAAATGACAACAGACGATGATACACGCGTGCAATATGATTTTCTGTGTAATTAAGTTGTATATCCTCAGATGGTTCCTGCTGGCCGTTTATTCTCAGTGAGACGTCTTTCACACCTAACTGATCAAATATCATATGACTGAAACGTTGATCGCCAACTCGTGTGGTATCTTGTAACGCTACGAATATATGACGTGGCGCAGCAGTGCCCTGTTTTGATGCTAGATTCCACGTAAACACATTATTAACATTTGATTGTTTAACATCTGTACTCACGGTTAGCCAACTTAGTAATGATTTTCCTCCTTGGTCCATAAATGATAGTAATCGTTCTTCTGCGGTGATTGCTGGAGTCAACACTGGCATCCACAATGATATTTTTGTTAAATTGACTTTACCGGCATCAGCATTGGCATTTGCATTGTCTGCTGGAATCCTCCAAATTGCGTCATTATCATCACTTTTTCGTACAAGCGATACTGTATGCTTTGCCCCGTAGATAACTTTTCTGACGTTTCTACAGAATCCAAATATGTGATGCAGTGGAATCGCGCATGAAAATGATTTACGCGCTCCTTGCAACATTGAGTTTCGTGTTGCAGCTCCTAGATTGAAATTAGCATCGTTGTTTATAATCATATCTTCGGCATCAATATTAGCGGTGCCAGCATTATTCTTTGGTCGTCTTACAACGAATTGTTTTCCTCCAGCGGTATTTGTAACATCTTTTGCAAACATCATAGAAGGTCCTGCTGATCTTGTATAATCATCGGAATATCTCGCTAACCCGATTATTGTTGTAGCCACATCAACATCGCGATTTATCGACTCGATTTCCTTTCCATCAATGAGGTATCTTGCACTCTCAAATAACGCCATAATACCATTATTGACAAAACCGACTTGAGTATCACCTGGATATGATGCTCCACCAGCTGTTACAAGTTCTCCTTCTACTTCAATAAACGCTTCAGCGGGTAGAAAGTATTTACTGGTATCATGGACTTGAAGTTCAATTCGCGATCGACTATTTGCGTCTATCGCATGATAAGCGTAATATTGATAATCGCGTACAGAATCATCCTTGCCAACTGGGGCGTCTATATCAAACGCCGGATCATGTGATTTTTTGAACATTTTATTCTATTTATCAGAGTCTAAATCGTAAAAATCCGTAGGATTTTCATCGTAAACGATTTTCATCGACGTAGTTTTTTAAAGCCGCTTCCTGCTATCATATTTGCAATATTGCTTTGGTCGGGAGTTAAAGCCATCGACGCTAATTTTTCGTCTACTGCGTTATTTATAATTCTACTAACACTTGCAGGCATTTCCGCTGTAGATGGTAACGGTTTCTTTGAAAATCCTTTGGATTTTTCTCGTCTCACTAATGATGTTATTTTATTCTTCGCAGTTGAAAACGCTTTTCCAGCAAGATCTCCAAAAGCACCAATACCCTTATCACGAATAACTTCAATTGCTTTCATTCCTAGTTGTTTAGCTAACGGCATCACTTTTGGAGCCATTCTCGCAAATAACCCTGCAATGGTATTGCCTAAACCATCTCCGTAGTATGCTCTATAAACTGGAAACCGTGAATTAACTACGTAGACGGGGTTTGGTTTATCATGATTGTAGTGTATGATCATTATTTGAAATCAGAAACCATTTTTCAATTGGAAACGCTAGCGTTTTTATTCAGTCTCGGTGATTAATCACTGTGATAATCCTCCACTAACTCGCCAATGAAATCTCGATATGTGCTGATATCCATGATACCACCCTGAAATAATCGTCTACAGATATCAGCTGCTTCATTAATTATTTCCGGTGAGTTATTTCCAGCTCGGAAACCTCCTACAAGAACTTCTAATCGTGATATATCATTGATAACACTACCAGGGCAGAAACTCTTTGAGTTTCCAATCCTTGGATTCTCACTGGAATCTTGCAATCCACTTCCACTATAACCAGTTGCGTCATCCTGTTTTTCTAAATCGGCTTCTTGTAATAAATAATCAAGAAAATCATCATCATCAGGTGGTAGTTGTTGTTTTTTAGGAGAGTAGAGTAGTTTCTTTGCAGGTTGCTGTCGCCGCCTTTGCAATTTTGGTGGTTTTTGTTTTTGTTTTTGTTCTTCAAATCGTTTATACACGTTACCCACCGCATTGATATATCCATTGTATGATGGACTATCTGTCTTAATTTGACTTTTTCAGTTTTGATCTTATAGAATATATCAGCCCAGTGAGTTATATTTCTAACATATTTATGATGTTCTGGTTTCAACATTTTTTTTCTGTTTTCATAAGTCGTAACAACAAGCGCAGGAATATCTGCTAGTTTAGTCTCATCAATTGCTGCTAACCCGGTCTCGGTAAATCTCACGCGTAAATCATCAACTGTTCCTTTTGATTCTATTTGTTCTATTTGTTCTGTTTGTTCAGTTTTCGCTGCTATTTTTTCAAGTTCACCAATAACAGATTTTCCCGTCTCGGGAACATCTCCCAGTATAGCACGCTCTATCCCCTTCGTTGCTGTGGTCACTGGTTTAAACAATTCTTCGGATCCCATAGCAAAATCAGTCTGAAGACTCTGTCGTTGTTGTAGTTTATTCCGTACAGAGTCACGAATTGGTACAAATCTCCTGATTGCATCCAGTCGTTCACGAGCCAATCGGGTTGTTAATGCTTCATTGACCATTATTTGAAATCGCAAACAATTTTTCAATTGCAAAACAATTTTTCAATCCAACCTAACACCATCGGATGGTCATGGAAGTGTTATTTCGTCGTGAGACAGCTTCGTTCAATGATGAGGGAAGTGTGGAAATCCTTATAAAAATAAATAATATCACACTTCCCTCACTTTTCCATTTGATCAATCCGAACCAGCCATCAATTTTTTATTCACTGATTTCAACAGTTTTGATCAAAAAATGCTAAAAAAAAATTAAAATCTCTATGAGGGACGGTCACAATCAAATAATGATAAATGGTCAATCAAAATTGTTCATTTTCTTGAATTAACGCCCGTAGGTTTCTAACTTTAGAATTAACCTCCTTTTTCAATTCGTATTCGTACCCCAATTCTTTTCGTATTCGTTCTACGATGGTATACAACGGAGCGAACACACTTACGTCACTGGAAAATGCGAGAGAGTCCTTAATAGAATTCTGAATTCTTTTGATGAGCGCATACTTCTTTGGTAGCATGTATTTATTGTTGTTAACTCCGTATTCTATGTCCTGAAAATCAGACATGATTTGATCAGGATTTAACCCATCTGATAGTTCAATATCCCAACCTTTCAATTTTGAAATCTCGGATATGATGCTATTCATGTTTTCAGAATTCATTATTCTATAATAATGATATATTTCTAAATGAAAAATATGACGCATTAAACATAACTAAATTGAACTTTTTGTCCCGTCCTTTTTGAAATAGCCGTCTTGGTTATTCCCTCTGCAACATATCGTACTGAGGCTCTACAAATATCGAAGTGCCTACCGGCTTCATTCATTGATTGAAATATTTTTTCTTCGTTAGTTATCGTATTCAAAGATTTCACAGGTCTCGCTTTTTTCGAGTATTTCCCAGTCCCCCCTCGTTCGGTATTCTCACTTTGTGTAACAGCCTGCAGATTTGATAAAGAATTGTTTTTCGGATTAGAATCGATATGATCAATGACAGAATCATCCTCGATCAATCCATGGAAACACTCGTACACGAAACGATGATTGAGATATTTCTTCTTTCCAGCACCAAACATCAAATACCCCATACCATTATCCCACCCAACTGATTTCTTCAGTCTGCGGTTTCTTACAACACCATCACTGGATGCTTCATAATTTGTGATCACAGGGTGTTGTCTGAATTCTTGGTTCATTCGTATACATAATACTATTGTTTGTCTAATTCATCGTTTGGTTTAATGATAAATCTTTCGATGTAGTCTTGAGGAGTTCTTATGATTTTATCCTTGACTCTGTCAAGGATACTGACTTTGTCAGCGTCAAGAATACTGACTTTGTCAGCGTCAGGGTTAAAATTTTTGATTGATTGTCCATTTTTTATTCTTTTATCATAATAACGCTTCAACTCCCTGTATCGCTTACCACCGCAATTCAAACACAACTGAGATTTTCCCCTAACCCCAACTCCACATCGTATGCACGGTAACGGACCAAGGCTTCCACGACGAAAGCTTTGCATATGATACCCACAGAACTCATTTCTGCATGATTTGTTACACGGGATTACTGATCCAATCATAAGCCACTTGCAGTGATTCATTATATAAAAATCTTTCATTTAAATGCTTGTTTTAATTATAGCATGAAGGAATTAGGGAGAAGGCCTTCGAAAAATGCTGATAAGGAGTTTAAGAGATTATTAAAAATCAATCCTAGATTTAATCTCGATAAACCCAAAAAACGTAACAAACGTCCAATAGACGGAAACATGAAAGAGTTTAAGAGATTATTGAAAATCAATCCTAGATTTAATCTCGATAAACCCAAAAAACGTAGCAAACGTCCAAGAGACGGAAACATGAAAGAGTTTAAGAGATTATTAAAAATCAATCCTAGATTTAATCTCGATAGACCAAAAAAAAACAAAAAACGTCCAATAGACGGAAACATGAAAGAGTTTAAGAGATTATTGAAAATCAATCCTAAATTTAATCTCGATAAACCAAAAAGACGTAACAAAATCAATCCTAGATTTAATCTCGATAAACCAAAAAAACGTCCAATAGACGGAAACATGAAAGAGTTTAAGAGATTATTGAAAATCAATCCTAGATTTAATCTCGATAAACCAAAAAAAAACGTCCAAGAGAGATTACCCCTGGAAAGATGCTCAATTCAATCTCGATATAGTTTCTAATACACCAAAGAATACAATTCTTGATAAAGCCATGATTAGTAAAATCAGAGATTGTTTTAATGAATTCAAGCGTGATGGAGCATCTTATTGTTGGTCAACATTTCGAATTGATGGTGTTGTTGATGCTACCATGACTGATGAAAAAGCAGCAGTGATAATTTCACGTGTTGGGGAAAAACGGCATTTTTTCCGAATCAAATTCATTATCGAAGTCGATGGCAAATGGATTATTAAGGATAAATTTGAACCAATCCTCAAGAATAAAAAAGCTGTCATTGTGAGTAGAGATTCCAAACCAGGGATTCTAACCGGCATTGATAAACCATACTACGAAAGATCTTATCCCGTAACAGCAATGGTTTATGGGATATATCCGTTAAATGATAAACCCGATATCGCAAAACTAGCTCCTATGAAATATTCGTCAGGGCTTAATTGTGTAGCAGAACGAATAATAGAACACTTCACAAATGCATCCCGAGGAAATAAACTAACTGATCTGCGACGTAGGAAAATAACCGAGTGGGAACTGACAGTGAAACAGCATGGTGCAAAGATTTCTGATATAGCTAAATTAGAAACATCATTACGATTCCCAATAACCGTTATGACGATAACCGGAGAGGTTTTATACGAACCGAAATATAACAAAAATGGAGCACCAATACAGATTATTGATCATAACAAACACGCGTGGACACCTGCGGTAACAATATTTCCACGAGAACGAACCGTGAAATATATCCCTAAGGAGTTCGTCGGGGATGTTTTCTATGAAGAGAAATTATTTGATGCTATTCATGCGTTGTGTAAGGATGATCCTGTGTCAGTGTGGTTACTTAGAAGTGATGAAGAATTCGATCAATTTGTAAAACCAAATGGTGAATTATATCGCGTTGAAGAATTAGATAACAGAATGAGAAAAATCGCTAGTGATTTTTCACCGGAGAATTCCCATGAAAAACTACTCACGGATAGTTTTACTATTCCATCAGTGGTAGCTCACTTCGCAAGAGAAAAAAACTCATGGCGTCCAACACGAAATGATTTTCTCGAGGATGTTAAATTGAGTTGCGTCAAATTTGGTCATGGAGGACTGTGGAATACAAAATACCATCGTGATGGTATGATTTCAATTGATATATCCGCGTGTTATCCCGGAAGTTTTCTCGGGTATGGGGAATGCGCTGAGTACTTCAAACGATTTGGACACCCCACGCATGAAATGACTCGTGTTGCGATTAATGGACCATTGCCTGATTTTGATTTAACCGGATTCGCTCGTGTGATATCATTTGAATTAGCTACAGGGTTACATCCGTGTAGTTATGTTTGGCTTGGTAGACACCTATCTGAAAAACACTGGATGCCAATAGTGCTATTGAGATATATGATTGATTGTGGTATGCTAATATCGTTGATTGTTTCCGAGGCTATTATATGCTATCGAGCTCAGAAAGAAGTTTGGCTACCACAACCCAATCTAGATAGAATAATCAACGAACTACGAAAACAGTTTCCAGATTTCAGTGAAGAAGAAATCATAAATTGGTCTAAGAAGTTATTTGAAATTAAAAAAGAACAAGCAAAAGATCTCGGAAGAAGAATAATCGGTAAATTTACCCAGGGTGGACGATGCGATAACGCAAAATATTCTTCGCGGTTGATCATAGATGTCGCTGAATACGATTTTATTGTAGCGGATTTAATGAAACAGGGAAAACTTGTATCCCGTAAGGATGCTTTTCTATCCAATGGTGAGAAATTAGGTACGGTTGTTACCTACTGTGATGGATATAATTCCCAGTACACACATTTGAGAAGTTCAATGCTAGCCTATGCTTCTATTAATCTATTTTCGATGATAAATAGATTTCCTAATACCGCGGTTAGAGTGGCCACTGATTCGATGTATATACACAATAAGTACAAATCAGCTGTAGCGGCATTCACAGATCCCGAAGAAAATTGGGGGCGTTGGCGATTTAAAAAAGAGATGCTACATGAGTATTGTGAATCCGCAGACGTTGCCATGGATGATAAATATATTTGTTGTAACCGTATTGAAATTCAATCAGAACTTTCTAATGCACCACCGGTATCTGATCCAGTATGTAGATACAAGACAGTTTATTTAAACGGTTGTGGTGGGTCAGGAAAGACAACTCGTGCAATTGAATTATATCGTGGTGGTGGAAATACTTGTATTTCTACTAACATGATTGTGCTAACACCGACTCACAGACTCGCCAGAGAGATGATACAACGAGGGGTAAATGCTTGCACTTATCACAGCTTCTTTCGATGGAAGGGTGACAAATGGACTCCTGATCGAATGGGTGATAAATTCATTCCTGAAATCATAATCTGGGATGAAATATGCACAGTGTCATTAGATGTATTAAAAACATTTCTTGAGTGGTTGTTAACCAAAAACACAAAAGTCGTCATGTGCGGGGATCAAGGCCAACCACCACCATTTGTCGGTGCATCTCCACATGAATGGCTAAAGGGTTTTGTAGACTACTATGAAGAAATCACCACTGATTATAGATCACTTGATGAACGATTACGCGAGTTCAAAGCGCTAATTAGATTACAACCGGATAGAATCCAATGCGAAATAACGCGTGAAGTGATTTCAGAAACCCCAATGAATGATTTCTGGGAAGCGTGGAGACCAAACGATTTGATCATTGCAAGTAGAAAAATAGTCAGGGATACACTTCAGATGAAGTTATTTGAATTGCATAAAGAAAAATTTGCAACGCTTCCAGTACCCCTTTGTTATAGGCCATCGGATACACGAAAACAGAATATTGAAGTTGATATTCCAGGACAGAATGAAAAACAAATTCTGGTATTAAATGATATTGTGCTGGTTGATATCAATGTCGTTGAAGATGCATTGCGTGCTAATAAATCCCCGTGGACGCTAGGATACGCAGCAACAATACACTCTTCACAGGGATTGACTATATCGGATACAATTGTTTGGATGGTAGATAATCGCATCGAATGGTCAAATTTAGTCTATCTCGCAGTATCCAGAGTACGAAACAT
This sequence comes from Unio delphinus, assembly GCA_029339505.1. Classification (NCBI taxonomy): domain Eukaryota; kingdom Metazoa; phylum Mollusca; class Bivalvia; order Unionida; family Unionidae; genus Unio; species Unio delphinus. Next base: position 3,833,370 of record JAQISU010000052.1, read on the forward strand.
AAATCAACTTCGAAGAGTTGTTTTCGATGATAATGACACAACAATAAGTGATACTGATGTTAGCATCATTAATAAAAAACTCTCCGGTTACAAACAACAGGACAAAAAAAAAACAACGAGAATTTGATATTGATGCTGAATTAATAATCACTTTGAAGAAACAACAGAATAATCACTGCGCGAGTTGCAATTGTATAATGCGTTGGCAGTATTCGGATAAGGATCCTCGCCAATTCACCGTAGACAGAAAAAATAACAATCTCGGTCATGTCAGAAATAATGTGATGTTGACTTGTCTTGAGTGCAATAGACGCAACGGCGCTAGTTAAGACCATGCGGTGGCAATTGAGTATCCTCGGGAATCACTTGTAGTTGTTGTCGAGTAAATCCTCGCTGAGGAGCAGTTGAATCCAGTTTATAGATTGCTGGTCTACCAGTTGATCGTGTTATAGTAGATATCTTATGCGTAGTGACGCTCCAAATAGGATCAGTAGCCCTTTTTGTACCACCCTCAAGCTCTCCTGGTTCATATAAATACCTCACAATGACATTACTACCAAGAATTGGTTGGGAAACGCTAGCGTTTCTAGGGAAATCTTTTTGTGGTTTTTCAGGTATCGACTTCTTTTTAATCGCGTTGATAGGTTTCATGTTGATGGTTCTAGTAATCTCGTTATTCAGTGCGGTAACTACACCTGGTAATCTCTTCACCCATTCACGGGATCTTTTTTCTTGGATGAATTCTTTTGCATATTGATATCCAAATAACCGCTCAGCAAGAATCCGATTAAATCGTTCTACAATGGCCTGATCACGATGCAGTGCAGTATGCCCTCGTCTGATAGCGACATTGTGATGTTTCATTGTAGATAACACTGCACCCTGAAATTCCTTGCCAGGATCAACCTGCAATAGATTTGGCCAGTGCAGAGGACCTCGTCGATAAATCCTTTCAAATGCAGAAGCGACTTCAGTGGCTGATTTTGTTTTTAATGGTTCTGCTTCTTTGTATCGACTTGCAATATCAACTACGGTTAGCGCGTATTTGTAACCACGATCATGTGGCAGAAATAATATATCAGCCTGATGAACTTCATTAGGAGCGGTCACATCAAAATGCGAGAATTGAATTTGTTTAGGCGGTGGTAGATAAATTTGCCATAGTGCCTGTTTGGATAACCAATTAGCCGCAGTGGTTTTTTTCACTTTTGCAGCTCTAGCGAGTTTATTGATTGCAGCGTTACCCCTCCAGTATCCCCTCGGAGAATAATAAATTGATTCCATATTATTAATTACCAGCACCTAACATCAATTTACTTTTCATAGCCGATTTTATCAAAAATGAAGCCAATTTTTCTTTGAAGGATTTATCAGGAATAGCATTTAACGCATGAATTAATTTCACATCCGCGAGATGCCTGTGTTGCAGATTGCTGCTTTTATAAGCAACATCATGAAGGTGACAGGCCTTATCAATGGCGTTTATTGGTTCTTCACCGAGGTTGGGTTGATTTTGATTATTGAGTCTGATATCAAGTCTGGTTCCCGGTCCACAGTAGCTATATCCTGGGAGGTGCTTTTCTCCGGGGTACTTTGCCCATGGGGTTCCAGGGAGCTTTGCCAATTTGGCTGCGATATCACCTCCTCGTTTTTTTTTAAATCAGATCTCATAGACACAAATCTAAATTTCTTTGTACCACATTGCACGCATTTACCAGAAAGCGCTGATCGGTTATTTTTAGTTGTAATCGTCGTCAAGTCATCTGTGCCAGTACGCGTTTTACACTTCACACAATATAGATCCATAATTTATGTATAGAAATATGGATATAATTGATTTTTCAGCGACTAAAACAAGAGAACCAATTAAGCATCATGCAGCTCTACCAAACTCTATCCGGATGATTATAATCGGTCCATCTGGATCCGGTAAAACGCAATTGTTACTCAATTTAATAATGAGATGGATGAAGTGGGATAAGTTGTATTTAATTGCCCCTAGCGTAGATGATCAACGATGTTATGAAGTGTTAAAGGATTTTAACGAGAATGCATCAGAAATTAAGGGTGAGAACGCCATTGATTTTATAACCGATATCGATGAAGCACCGAGTATTGATGATATTGATGGAGATATTAACAATTTAGTCGTATACGACGATATAATGTTGGATAAACAAAACAATCCTGCTAGAATATTTTCCCGTGGGCGTCACAAAAACACTGACGTGATATATGTCACTCAACGCTACACTCAGGTTCCAAAAGTCATCAGAGATAACTGCAATATTCTTTCTGTATTCAACGGAGTTGATACTCATACGCTACGAAATATTTGGCAGACATGGTGTTCTGATATGGACTTCAATCAATTTCGAGATTTCTTTAGTCATGCTCAGTCGACTCCGCACGGATTCGCAACAATAAATTTACATGATCCTCGGACACGATATCGTATCGGACTTGATCAAATATTCGGTTAAAATCATTTATTATTTTTGTTAACCCAGTGATGAAATCACTAAGCAGCAGAGAGGGTGGATGACAACAAGTTGCGACCAAAATTAACTAAAAAATCGTTTTCATTTTTTTAGTTAAAATGATTTCGTAGGGAGATTTCAATCAATTTTTTGTCTGAAAACGTTGTAGGGTTCACCTTTTTTTTGGTTAAAATAAGATTATAAGACGGCTCGTTTTAGGATTTCAATCAAATTTTGTCTAAAAACGTTGTAGGATTCACCCTCTCTGCTGCTATATTTATGTAATGGTGTACATGCGGGTTTCAAACTTTTAGCGGATATTGTTGCAGGGCTATGACATTTTATTTCAAGCTAAATGGAATAATGCCAGTTTATATAAAATATGTTATTTTATGAGCTGTGATAAAGAATTAACAATACAGAAATAAAATAGCGGTATAAAAACTTGACTTTTCATTGCAAAATTGAGACTCACATATCCATCAAGAATTTTCCGACCTCTGGATTAGTATTCAGGCTCAAAGTGGACTTTTTTTATTCCATCGTTCATGCTGGTCACCAATACATATGCTTGTGCTGGCATAAATTTGCCCAGAGAACTTTTTTTTCCCCCTCCTTTCAGAATCTAAGTTTTCGCATTCGATACTGTTGCGAACGCCATTATTTTTGTAAACATCGTGTTTGCGCATGGCTAAAATTCTTAATCTTCGGGAGAGGTCAACTTAGAGGTTACATGAATATAGGCATGGCAAATAGCGAATTTTTGTCTGCTAGACAATAATGAAAAATCGCGTATTTTATCACAAAATTTCCGATACTATCCTGATTTCGGCTTCAGTAACAACCTGAATCGTAATTTTTCAACTAAATAAGTAATCACGAACTGAAAAAAAGAAATATATAATTTCATTCGTTTTTACTTAGGTTGTATGCCTTTAATTTATGATCAGTCGCAGCAAAGCGAGAGTGATTATTTTTCGAATTAGGTCAGAATTTAAGCAGTGTACGGATGGCTAGTCACGCTTTTGAGTAACGATCTTGAGGGAACCTTATGTAAGAATAAAAAGTGGTGCATAAAGAGATTTAGGTGTAATTTTGTCCTTTAAGGAAACAGCTTTCTTGGGAGAGACCGGACAGTCCGAAGACGGAAGTCTGAAAAGAGGTGACGAGTTCAGAATAAATGACTAGGAAGTCCAGAAAATAATGAAGCACGTTTGATAAAGGGATCAGCCAAAAACGACTGGACTCGGAAATCGACACGACGGCGTCTTTATACGCCAGTGCATTATCATAAATATAGAGTATATAAATAAAATGAGAGGACGGGTGGATTGGTTGTGTTCTAGAACTTTTGGCAACACTTTGGAGGCATAAAAATGTCCAGTGACACGAGCAGAGTCGGGCACAGGTACCTGGATAACCACGCCTTTTTCTTCGTTACGTCCTCTTGAAGTGCACAATAAGCCATGAGTTTACAAACGCTGACAACATATGTTCAGTTCAAAGAAAATACTAAGCTTATAATATAATTTCTTAAGTTAAAAGTGACTAATTTGATATTATCATCTGCTCATTGTTTCTCCGTTAACTTTATATTGTCAAAATCGCGCAGTATTTTTCAATATTTTTTTCACAAAGCAGGACACGTGTGTAAAAAAGGTATAGAAACTACTGTGTAGACAATGAACACTGAATCAGAACATGCCTTAAATTTTGGCTCATTTGATTTGTGGATGAACTCAACAAGTTACATCGTCGATTTTAAAGTAGAGATGATCAAATAAATTATGTAGAAGAGTTAAATGAGTCACAAATAAAACTTTCACTGAAGAAAATGAATGATGGTGATATTCACAATGTTAACAGCAGGAGACGCAGTAATTGAAAATACCAGTCTGATCGTTTTAGGAGTTATTTAGGAGAAGTATTCGTAAATTTTCGCATATAGAATGGTTATTACCAGTTAGGTTTATGCCACTTGCATGTTTACTGTTTGGAAGAACCCAATCTGTGACTTGTATCGTACTGAGTTTATGTCTTCTGTTGCTTGCCTAACATTGTATCAAAATAGTTAAACGGAGAAAAGTGTAAGGCAGCTGTTGTGTGACAGTCCATTTAGCCAGGGAAAATAATTTAGCCATCGGAAATAATACTTTTACGACCTCCTGGCTCTGAAGCTCTTATATTCCTACGAAAACCTTGAGTCGCATTTTTTTTCTTCTTCTTGACTGACTAGTAAAATGATACGTTTCTGATAGATATGCAAGAGCCCTTGGCCTCAATATGCATTTATCTGCTATTATTGTATACCCATGGAAAAGTTTTTTTTTCCTAACGTCGAGCGCGCGACTAATTTCTAAGGTCTATGGGTGGTGCCCATTAATATTGTAATTGTGCATTGATAAATCTACGGTTGCGTATTTTGATTTTGGAATACAGCATACCTTCAGCTCCTCTGTATCTTGTAATGTACTCTTTTATTATAAAGCCTTATGTACGCAGACGAAATGAATATACAATTAAAAGGTTACTGCATTTGTGTGGGAAAACATGGACTCGTGTTTTCGAAATAATTCTGCAATTCCAAGGTCGTGCTGGATTATTCAGAATAAAACTCGTTCATATTTCCAATATAAATGCAGTAACCTATAATTACAACATAGCTGAACAGGATTAGTTTCAATTGATAATATTTTTCATGAATTATTCCCAAATTATCAAAATAAATGCACACAAAGGAAAAATGAAATGCAACCTTACCATTTCATCTTTTACACACTTCGCGATGGTGTACGAAAAGGGTCAAAACAATCGATACCGTCTGAACGCTATCTAAAATATCATTGCATCTCTAAGGTCTGTTGGTTCATTAGCAATGATTGCTGTTGGAACTATGTTTAAATATTGGCGAAACATTATATTTTCTGTTATATATCAATGATGACATAAATATACAAAGGGAAAAATACACCGCTCCACAACGAAAAGTACAGCACTAGTATTTGCATATCGTTGTAACAGTAACTCAATATTGTTGCAACGGTATACGAAAATAATTGCACAGGTTACAAATACCGCTTCAGTGACATTAGTTTCAAGCATACTACTGGGATTATGTCTAATCGTTGGCAATTTAGCGTTGTAATGCTAAATGGATACAACAGTACAGAAAGTTAGGACTTGTACACTATACTTGACGGACCTTCCGACCTACCGTAATCGACTTCACTAGTCCTCATCTTCATGTGGCTATCCCAACATATTTCTCAGTTTTTATGCACAAAGAGAGAAGATAATTGCATGCTTGATTAATTAACGGACGTGTTTTATCGAGTGGATGAAGATATTTCAGTTTTTCACACACAAGATGAAATAGATCTGTCTTCACTCAGTGCAAATATTTCTTTTTTGTATAACATACTGTAGGAATGGATTCATTACTGTATCACGCGCGATAACATCGGCGGTTTACTGCGCAGGTTCGGTTGGTTTTTGTGTACATTCGCATAGTACTACCATAATCCTCTTCCCAGTTCAAGGTAAGAAAACACAAAAAACTAAAACGAAGAAAACAATATATTCGCACCCTTCTGGGTTTGATCCAGGGTCATCTATATGCGTGGCAGGCGGGTTTACCACTACAGAGTCGTTTTATATAGACTGGAAATTTCTTGGTCGTAATGAAATCAATGTCTAAATGATGTGCAGTGAAAAACAATTATCATATTTAACTCCAATGAATTATGAAGATTATTTCTCTTAGTAATTCATATATTTGAAGGCCTAGCAAACAAATAATATAAATAATTCCTAAGAGAATGAGAATGAGAGTGCGGTGTATGTGTTGGGATGGGTAGAGGTGTGTTGCCAAGAGATCCAAATGGACACTTAATCGTATAATATCGTGCTGCAGTAATGTTAAACTATTATACATATTCATTTGTGTACTGATTATTTACAGCATGTTGATAACATTAATCAACAAAAGAGACTTATTACGAAGTGCTAATTTAATGCAAAGAAATGCTAAAATTCAATTACTCTGTCCTAGGGCTTACTTAGATGACAGCTAAGATGTGTTAATCTTGATATGACCAATGACAGCTAAGATGTGTTAATCTTGATATGACTAATGACAGCTAAGATGTGTTAATCTTGATATGACCAATGACAGCTAAGATGTGTTAATCTTGATATGACCAATGATAGCTAAGATGTGTTAATCTTGATATGACCAATGACGACAGCTAAGATGTGTTAATCTTGATATGACCAATGACAGCTAAGATGTGTTAATCTTGATATGACCAATGACAGCTAAGATGTGTTAATCTTTCTTGATATGACCAATGACAGCTAAGATGTGTTAATCTTGATATGACCAATGACAGCTAAGATGTGTTAATCTTGATATGACCAATGACAGCTAAGATGTGTTAATCTTGATATGACCAATGACAGCTAAGATGTGTTTATCTTGATATGACCAATGACAGCTAAGATGTGTTAATCTTGATATGACCAATGACAGCTAAGATGTGTTAATCTTGATATGACCAATGATAGCTAAGATCTCTTTATCTTGATATGACCAATAACAACTAAGATGTGTTAATCTTGATATGACCAATGACAGCTAAGATGTGTTAATCTTGATATGACCAATGACAGCTAAGATGTGTAAATCTTGATATGACCAATGACAGCTAAGATGTGTTAATCTTGATATGACCAATGACAGCTAAGATGTGTTAATCTTTCTTGATATGACCAATGACAGCTAAGATGTTTTAATCTTGATATGACCAATGACAGCTAAGATGTGTTAATCTTGATATGACCAATGACAGCTAAGATGTGTATCTTGATATGACCAATGACAGCTAAGATGTGTTAATCTTGATATGACCAATGACAGCTAAGATGTGTTTATCTTGATCTGACCAATTACAGCTAAGATGTGTTTATCTTGATATGACCAATGATAGCTAAGATGTGTTAATCTTTCTTGATATGACCAATGACAGCTAAGATGTGTTAATCTTGATATGACCAATGACAGCTAAGATGTGTTAATCTTGATATGACCAATGACAGCTAAGATGTGTTAATCTTGATATGACCAATGACAGCTAAGATCTCTTTATCTTGATCTGACCAATGACAACTAAGATGTGTTAATCTTGATATGACCAATGACAGCTAAGATGTGTTTATCTTGATATGACCAATGACAGCTAAGATGTGTTAATCTTGATATTACCAATGACAGCTAAGATGTGTTAATCTTGATATGACCAATGACAGCTAAGATGTGTTTATCTTGATATGACCAATGACAGCTAAGATGTGTTAATCTTGATATGACCAATGACAGCTAAGATGTGTTTATCTTGATATGACCAATGACAGCTAAGATGTGTAAATCTTGATATGACCAATGACAGCTAAGATGTGTTAATCTTGATATGACCAATGACAGCTAAGATGTGTTAATCTTTCTTGATATGACCAATGACAGCTAAGATGTGTTAATCTTGATATGACCAATGACAGCTAAGATGTGTTAATCTTGATATGACCAATGACAGCTAAGATGTGTTAATCTTGATATGACCAATGACAGCTAAGATGTGTTTATTTTGATATGACCAATGACAGCTAAGATGTGTTAATCTTGATATGACCAATGACAGCTAAGATGTGTTAATCTTGATATGACCAATGACAGCTAAGATGTGTTAATCTTGATATGACCAATGACAGCTAAGATGTGTTAATCTTGATATGACCAATGACAGCTAAGATCTGTTTATCTTGATATGACCAATGACAGCTAAGATGTGTTAATCTTGATATGACCAATGACAGCTAAGATGTGTTTATCTTGATATGACCAATGACAGCTAAGATGTGTTAATCTTGATATGACCAATGACAGCTAAGATGTGTTAATCTTGATATGACCAATGACAGCTAAGATGTGTTAATCTTGATATGACCAATGACAGCTAAGATGTGTTAATCTTGATATGACCAATGACAGCTAAGATGTGTTAATCTTGATATGACCAATGACAGCTAAGATGTGTTTATCTTGATATGACCAATGACAGCTAAGATGTGTTTATCTTGATATGACCAATGACAGCTAAGATGTGTTAATCTTGATATGACCAATGACAGCTAAGATGTGTTAATCTTTCTTGATATGACCAATGACAGCTAAGATGTGTTAATCTTGATATGACCAATGACAGCTAAGATGTGTTAATCTTGATATGAACAATGACAGCTAAGATGTGTTAATCTTGATATGACCAATGACAGCTAAGATGTGTTTATCTTGATATGACCAATGACAGCTAAGATGTGTTTATCTTGATATGACCAATGACAGCTAAGATGTGTTAATCTTGATATGACCAATGACAGCTAAGATGTGTTAATCTTGATATGACCAATGACAGCTAAGATGTGTTAATCTTGATATGACCAATGACAGCTAAGATGTGTTAATCTTGATATGACCAATGACAGCTAAGATGTGTTTATCTTGATATGACCAATGACAGCTAAGATGTGTTAATCTTCATATGACCAATGACAGCTAAGATGTGTTAATCTTGATATGACCAATGACAGCTAAGATGTGTTTATCTTGATATGACCAATGACAGCTAAGATGTGTTAATCTTGATATGACCAATGACAGCTAAGATGTGTTTATCTTGATATGACCAATGACAGCTAAGATGTGTAAATCTTGATATGACCAATGACAGCTAAGATGTGTTAATCTTGATATGACCAATGACAGCTAAGATGTGTTAATCTTTCTTGATATGACCAATGACAGCTAAGATGTGTTAATCTTGATATGACCAATGACAGCTAAGATGTGTTAATCTTGATATGACCAATGACAGCTAAGATGTGTTAATCTTGATATGACCAATGACAGCTAAGATGTGTTAATCTTGATATGACCAATGACAGCTAAGATGTGTTTATCTTGATATGACCAATGACAGCTAAGATGTGTTTATCTTGATATGACCAATGACAGCTAAGATGTGTTAATCTTGATATGACCAATGACAGCTAAGATGTGTTAATCTTGATATGACCAATGACAGCTAAGATCTCTTTATCTTGATATGACCAATGACAACTAAGATGTGTTAATCTTGATATGACCAATGACAGCTAAGATGTGTTTATCTTGATATGACCAATGACAGCTAAGATGTGTTAATCTTGATATGACCAATGACAGCTAAGATGTGTTAATCTTGATATGACCAATGACAGCTAAGATCTGTTTATCTTGATATGACCAATGACAGCTAAGATGTGTTAATCTTGATATGACCAATGACAGCTAAGATGTGTTTATCTTGATATGACCAATGACAGCTAAGATGTGTTAATCTTGATATGACCAATGACAGCTAAGATGTGTTAATCTTGATATGACCAATGACAGCTAAGATGTGTTAATCTTGATATGACCAATGACAGCTAAGATGTGTTAATCTTGATATGACCAATGACAGCTAAGATGTGTTAATCTTGATATGACCAATGACAGCTAAGATGTGTTTATCTTGATATGACCAATGACAGCTAAGATGTGTTTATCTTGATATGACCAATGACAGCTAAGATGTGTTAATCTTGATATGACCAATGACAGCTAAGATGTGTTAATCTTTCTTGATATGACCAATGACAGCTAAGATGTGTTAATCTTGATATGACCAATGATAGCTAAGATGTGTTAATCTTTCTTGATATGACCAATGACAGCTAAGATGTGTTAATCTTGATATGACCAATGACAGCTAAGATGTGTTAATCTTGATATGACCAATGACAGCTAAGATGTGTTAATCTTGATATGACCAATGACAGCTAAGATGTGTTTATTTTGATATGACCAATGACAGCTAAGATGTGTTAATCTTGATATGACCAATGACAGCTAAGATGTGTTTATTTTGATATGACCAATGACAGCTAAGATGTGTTAATCTTGATATGACCAATGACAGCTAAGATGTGTTAATCTTGATATGACCAATGACAGCTAAGATGTGTTAATCTTGATATGACCAATGACAGCTAAGATGTGTTAATCTTGATATGACCAATGACAGCTAAGATCTGTTTATCTTGATATGACCAATGACAGCTAAGATGTGTTAATCTTGATATGACCAATGACAGCTAAGATGTGTTTATCTTGATATGACCAATGACAGCTAAGATGTGTTAATCTTGATATGACCAATGACAGCTAAGATGTGTTAATCTTGATATGACCAATGACAGCTAAGATGTGTTAATCTTGATATGACCAATGACAGCTAAGATGTGTTAATCTTGATATGACCAATGACAGCTAAGATGTGTTAATCTTGATATGACCAATGACAGCTAAGATGTGTTTATCTTGATATGACCAATGACAGCTAAGATGTGTTTATCTTGATATGACCAATGACAGCTAAGATGTGTTAATCTTGATATGACCAATGACAGCTAAGATGTGTTAATCTTTCTTGATATGACCAATGACAGCTAAGATGTGTAAATCTTGATATGACCAATGACAGCTAAGATGTGTTAATCTTGATATGAACAATGACAGCTAAGATGTGTTAATCTTGATATGACCAATGACAGCTAAGATGTGTTTATCTTGATATGACCAATGACAGCTAAGATGTGTTTATCTTGATATGACCAATGACAGCTAAGATGTGTTAATCTTGATATGACCAATGACAGCTAAGATGTGTTAATCTTGATATGACCAATGACAGCTAAGATGTGTTAATCTTGATATGACCAATGACAGCTAAGATGTGTTAATCTTGATATGACCAATGACAGCTAAGATGTGTTTATCTTGATATGACCAATGACAGCTAAGATGTGTTAATCTTCATATGACCAATGACAGCTAAGATGTGTTAATCTTGATATGACCAATGACAGCTAAGATGTGTTTATCTTGATATGACCAATGACAGCTAAGATGTGTTAATCTTGATATGACCAATGACAGCTAAGATGTGTTTATCTTGATATGACCAATGACAGCTAAGATGTGTAAATCTTGATATGACCAATGACAGCTAAGATGTGTTAATCTTGATATGACCAATGACAGCTAAGATGTGTTAATCTTTCTTGATATGACCAATGACAGCTAAGATGTGTTAATCTTGATATGACCAATGACAGCTAAGATGTGTTAATCTTGATATGACCAATGACAGCTAAGATGTGTTAATCTTGATATGACCAATGACAGCTAAGATGTGTTAATCTTGATATGACCAATGACAGCTAAGATGTGTTTATCTTGATATGACCAATGACAGCTAAGATGTGTTTATCTTGATATGACCAATGACAGCTAAGATGTGTTAATCTTGATATGACCAATGACAGCTAAGATGTGTTAATCTTGATATGACCAATGACAGCTAAGATCTCTTTATCTTGATATGACCAATGACAACTAAGATGTGTTAATCTTGATATGACCAATGACAGCTAAGATGTGTTTATCTTGATATGACCAATGACAGCTAAGATGTGTTAATCTTGATATGACCAATGACAGCTAAGATGTGTTAATCTTGATATGACCAATGACAGCTAAGATCTCTTTATCTTGATATGACCAATGACAGCTAAGATGTGTTAATCTTGATATGACCAATGACAGCTAAGATGTGTTTATCTTGATATGACCAATGACAGCTAAGATGTGTTAATCTTGATATGACCAATGACAGCTAAGATGTGTTAATCTTGATATGACCAATGACAGCTAAGATGTGTTAATCTTGATATGACCAATGACAGCTAAGATGTGTTAATCTTGATATGACCAATGACAGCTAAGATGTGTTAATCTTGATATGACCAATGACAGCTAAGATGTGTTTATCTTGATATGACCAATGACAGCTAAGATGTGTTTATCTTGATATGACCAATGACAGCTAAGATGTGTTAATCTTGATATGACCAATGACAGCTAAGATGTGTTAATCTTTCTTGATATGACCAATGACAGCTAAGATGTGTTAATCTTGATATGACCAATGATAGCTAAGATGTGTTAATCTTTCTTGATATGACCAATGACAGCTAAGATGTGTTTATCTTGATATGACCAATGACAGCTAAGATGTGTTAATCTTGATATGACCAATGACAGCTAAGATGTGTTAATCTTGATATGACCAATGACAGCTAAGATGTGTTAATCTTGATATGACCAATGACAGCTAAGATGTGTTAATCTTGATATGACCAATGACAGCTAAGATGTGTTAATCTTGATATGACCAATGACAGCTAAGATGTGTTAATCTTGATATGACCAATGACAGCTAAGATGTGTTAATCTTGATATGACCAATAACAGCTAAGATGTGTTTATCTTGATATGACCAATGACAGCTAAGATGTGTTTATCTTGATATGACCAATGACAGCTAAGATGTGTTAATCTTGATATGACCAATGACAGCTAAGATGTGTTAATCTTGATATGACCAATGATCTGATAACAAGATGGAGACCCAGCATCGCTTTCAAATGATGAAAAGAGGACTCACAGAGGCATTCTCAGACTTGTAAATCTGATTTCATTCAACATATAATTTGATATATGGACAAAAAAACATGCAATTAAATTATCAGCAGTATAAGGTATATCAAATCCACTTCGTTATACCATTCAACAACCACCGTGGCGCATTAGTTAACGTGCAAGCCTTAAGGGTGCGGGTTCGAGTCCTACCATCGGACCAGCTTGGATCAGTTACCGTTTTATGTCCATGGAAAGCCACTTTACTCTCACTACCTTTGCACTAAAGATAGCCTACTTGTGTTGCATGCGGAAAAGCACCAATCCAAACTAAAACATTTTCAAGTCCCTAAATATGTTGGAGAAATTCATAGAACAGAACAAAAATAATTTCATAAGCATGCATTGTAGCTTGGACATTAACATAAACGTTTAATTTCGTAATCCGGTATGTAATCCGCATTTTCTCGACTTCATGTAATATACTCTCCTTGAAGTAAAGCGGTTTGTTATGTGGAGTTTTTGAGCAGTGTATAAAGGAAGTAATTTGTTTTTGTAATGGGATCGGGCAGACTGGATGATTACGTTACAACAACAACAACAACAACAACAACTTTCTCTCTCTCTCTCTCTCTCTCTCTCTCTCTCTCTCTCTCTCTCAATAAGTAAACAAGATGATACCCCTATCTATTTATTTAGATATAGTATACAAATATTCAAAAATAACTTCTTATATCCAATTACATTAAGCTGAAGGAAAAGAAAAACCTAACAATACTGAGGTAATATAAGAAAATATTAATTCGTATTAAATAATTGGTTGGTCACTTATTCAAAGTAGTTATACATATATTTTTTTTAAAATTCCGCAAGGTTGACGTCAAAGATACTTCAATGATTTTGAAGGTTATCCGAATCGATAATAACTAAAGCTTGTTGAATTGTACAGTTCTTGAAAGTTTGATAACGTGAAATTAAGTAATTTTAAAGAAGGTGTGAACATTATGTTTTTCAGCTGGCTGTCATGGGGACGAATATACACATGCTTGTTTGTAGATTATGAAATACAAATATTTCCTTAAATTTATTAATGTTTACCACCGTATTTGGGTGGAGATTTGAAACTTTTATTTTGTCCTGGTTGCTCTCAAGCTGTCAAAACAATAACCTGCCTAAAACACCGCAGGAATGATTAACCAAAATATAATTTTTTCTTAAAATATCAAGGTATATTTTTGATCAGATTGTTTTGGAAACTAAATTTCTGAAACTTCATAACTTCATGCAGAACAGAGACAAAGGAATAATGCAAAATATTTAGTTTGTCATATCTCAATCTCTACAAGGCTTCAGGACTTAGAACACTCCTCATATCTTTAAACCTGTTTCACAAATATGTTCATGTGAAGAGTTATCTGGTACTAATATTTGTGTGATAGTGAAATGAATGGAAAGTTAAGTTTAAAAAAGACATCTTCAGTAAAGCAGCATGTCATCAAGGATCTTCCCAATGCATTATTAACAATATATCACTGTAGCTGTATGCACAGAACATTAATGAAAATCCCACGACAAAGGTGGATCTAAGTTGCATACATTCAAAGTACCTACCATTGTACATTAGTGTCAGGTGCGTTAATAGTAAAATGATTAAAGTCTACAACTTTAAACTTAAAGATGGCACATAAGGAATGAAACATGACACAACATCAGTGCTTTAAGTAACAAGAGTACCACACAGTATATTTTATGCCACTTTAAGTCTCAAGAGTACCACACAGTATATTGTATGCCACTTTAAGTAACAAGAGTACCACACAGTATATTGTATGCCATTTTAAGTAACAAGAGTATCACACAGTACGTTATATGCCACTTTAAGTAACAAGAGTACCACACATTATATTGTATGCCACTTTAAGTAACAAGAGTACCACACAGTATATTGTAAGCCACTTTAAGTAACAAGAGTACCACACAGTACATTATATGCCACTTTAAGTAACAAGAGTACCACACAGCACGTTATATGCCGCTTTAAGTAACAAGAGTACCACACAGCACGTTATATGCCACTTTAAGTAACAAGAGTACCACACAGTACGTTATATGCCACTTTAAGTAACAAGAGTACCACACAGTATATTGTATGCCACTTTAAGTAACAAGAGTACCACACCGTATATTGTATGCCACTTTAAGTAACAAGAGTACCACATAGTACATTGTATGCCACTTTAAGTAACAAAAGTACCACACAGTACGTTATATGCCACTTTAAGTAACAAGAGTACCACACAGTGTATTATATGCCACTTTAAGTAATAAAAGTACACACATGACATTATATGCCAATGTTGTGACCTCTTCCTTACCAATGACCTTGACTGTAACGGGTCGTTCGGTCCCAAGCGTTATTGGTACAATATTGCACAAGCCCACTGGTCAGAGGTATTGCGCAACTTGGAAAAACAACACCCGAAACCGTCTCTAGCTGATACTCGTTATCTAAGGAATGACCTCCACGGTGTGATTTTCCCGGTTATAGAATGGATATGGCAATCTGAGACAATATCTTGAACAAAGACAACACACGAGCCCCCGTGAAGATAAATAAAGAATTTAATCAAAAGAATCAAGAGTAGAAAAGACACAGTAAATTACAATTTTCTTTCCTTCTGAATACTCTTAGTTCAGAAGTACTCTAAAACCGAAGTTTAAAATAACTGATACATTAACTAAATTTCAAACACTAATAAAATAGACAAATTTAGCCGTTAATGGCTGATAGCAAATTTCATCACGAAATCGTGTGTACATTAACATTTGACCACTTGGTAAATTCTCATGACCTGCTCGTCGACTGTTTTTTTCTGCTTGCGTCTCGACTTTAACTTGCCCTCTGGATGAACATGGGGTTCTCACAACTCTGACTTCTAAATTCTTTTTCCTCCTTTGGATCTCGACCTCCTCGCTATTTCTCTTTCTCAAAACAAACTATTTTCCTTTGAAAAGAAAAGGGTAAAACGTCCTAAGTATCTCGTTATGCTTTAAGAGTTGAGATTGTCCGTCCATCTTTCTGGTTCGAACAATTAGATCTTACTATCAGTGATAACCTTTATAAGGCTAAAAAATACTACACAAGTCTTCAGATCAATACAGTTATACCGCTAATTATCGACATCAGAATTTGGGGAAGTCACCTATATTCCCGTAAATCATTACGTAAAGTGAGGCAATAAATCATAGCACACAATCAATATTCTCTAATATGGTAAATTCAAAATTAACGTAGCACTTTCCAATCATAAATGTACACAGCGGGTTTTCTACAACACCCATTAACCTACCTACGTATATAAGGTGAAAATTCTAATTCAGAATTCAAAAGTACATTACTAAATCATTGTAATAACCGAACTATTCATACAAAATATCAACACATCATGCATCTGTAACGACGAAACATCATATCAATTACATCATGATAAATGTGAATTTGAGTTAAATACCTTGTGTTTTTGGCGTCTTACAATCGTTCCGAGATTATCAATTTTCCCTTGAACCATAAGATACCGCCAGGAGTCTCTACTGTTTATTTTTACTTCTGTTTTCTCTCTCTCTCAGAGAACTTCAAGACTGACGAAAATTCATTAGATCGGAGAGTATATTCCCTCCAAGATTCAGGGATCGACCCACCCCCCATTCCACATTTGACCAATCGGAATAAATGCTATTCCTACAGATATTTGGAAGACTGCTTATCAATGTGCCAAACATGCCACCTGGGGTTGTATTTAACACCATGTCGTTTCTCTCAAATCACTTTTGACAGTTTTCCGTGTGAATTTCTCCTTTCTAGCCTGTCATACAACTAGTTCGTTTTTGCTATAAACATACTAACGGTGTGACCCGAGCTAGGAAAACATTCCTCCTCCACAAGATAACAGTTAATTGCTGGCTAGACTAAGAATTAATTAATGGATTTCACTGATGAAAAATTTGGCACTTTACATTGACCTTAGAGCTATAAACCTACCAGCTGCCTGATAAAGTGTAGAGCTGGATAAAACTTGGTCATAATATCTGAGGTAGTGGAAAAGTGCCAGGCAAGATAAGGAAGCAGTTCACTTACTTCCTTATGTTTGACATTAACCTTGGGGGGAGAGGGGGGGCAGAGAGTATGAACATGAATACATGAGAAATTATCCATTCTAAATGTACAGCAGGATAAAGTTGCATACAGATATCTTAATTGGTTCAAATTTTATACCTGCATATAGACAGATGTGGCACATTTATATTTTCTGGTTGTGACTTTAAGCTTGAGAATGAAGTCATTACTTTGTTATCGCTAATCGTGATATATAATTAGTTCAAATTTCATTCAAATATATTCAGTAGTTTAAAAGTTGTCCCCCCAGAGAATCTACGAAGGCACATACTTACAGTTTCCCTTGCATTGCTGTGACGTAGCCAGGTGGGTGGGGATATATATATATATATATATATATATATATATATATATATATATATATATATATATATATATATATATATATATATATATATATATATATATATATATATATATATATGATGTTTATGTATAATGTTTTACACGCTAATCATGATATATACGTGGCCAAAGTTTCATGAAATCTCACTAGTTGTCAAAACGTTTTGGGCCGTACAAGCAAATGTTAACAGATAGATGGATATAGAAGTTATTGACATAATATGCATAATTTAAAATGAATGCATGAAAATGCACAAATAGTTAAATGATAATTTAACATGGCTTAACCATACTATGATATGCAACGCAGTCTGTATTATATAAATACATATCTTAAAAAGCAAAAATTGAATGCTTTCTTATTTAATATACAACAATGAAACACTGTCAAATTATTGTAAATATAAGCATGTTCTGTTTCCGAAGCAGGACGTTTTGGCGCAACCGTTTTGACTCAGAGCCGTTTTGGCGCCGGCCGTTTTGGCTCTTATTAACATGAACTTATTTCTCAGTTAAAAAAAAATAGTACATTGTTGGCACAGAAACATTTATTTTTAAAGCAGTCATAAAAACGTAGTATATCAAAGTATTCAAGAAATGTTCAAATTATTTCGCAATAAAAGTAGTACATAACAGTTGGCAAGAAAAACTTTGTTATTTTCATAAATTTAAGCCTATAAATAAACATAATTTATTGAAATATCAAACTTCGAAACAATACATATGCTTATTCTTCAATGCCATAAATGTGCTACCTTTTAGTAACTTGACCAGTCCATCAGTCCATCAAAAAAGAAAAAAGTTATGATATATTCCTCGATGGTGCTCGATGATGTTTCGTTCACAATTTTCCTGAGTCTGACATCGGCTCTGTGCCAAAACAGTCGCGCCAAAAAACTCACGTACCGTTCTGTTTCATCTCTCTAAAAATGGATTTATAGTTCAAACCTGACAAGAAATATATGCATTCTGTCAAGATGTAATAGTGTTGAGCATTGGAAAATACTGATTTTAATGACATTAATTTACAACCACCAATATACATTACAAGAAAATAATAGTGAGATTGATCTTGAAAGAGAATCATAAAACTGTAATAAATGGCATGACCTTAGGTCACGATTCATTAATACAGAGTTATCTCACTATCCATAAGATTTTGTGAGACACAGGATGGACGTAAAAATAGATAATGTAATCTAATCCGTGATGATAGTGCCATGATTTACGACTGAAGGATAAGTTCAACCTAGTTTTGCAGATAAGTCCATGGAAATGCCAAAGGAAATCATGATGTACAGCTATACCAAGTCTAAAGTCTGTTACTTTATTTAAACGTTTGCAAGTAACGACTCCAAACAAATATAGTAATGTCTGATTGACACGAGTACAGTGAAAGTGGCAACTTTTACTCTGGCTGTACATGTATGTAAAAGTTTACTACGTTTCATATCACTATTGCTATATGATTCAGTTACAAACACACCACTGTATGTAACCTTAATCTCGGACCTAAACCTTCCAAACAGAAGGGAAACAAATTCTCTAGTTCTGATGTTTACATTTACAAGTATCCGTGGACTCTGGTTCCACATTTTCTTCAAGAAGCATCTGGACTGTGTCATTTGTACAGTTTTCACGCTCTTTGATTACTTGTTTAAACACTAAAGTCTGTGTAATCCATAGTGAGCAGTGCGATACAGAAAAGAAATTGAATTAGGTGAATGGCATGACCGTGCCTAAAACCACGCTTCCAGTCTATACAGCTAAGAGTTTAAGAGTCACGCCTGAACTAGGGAAACATTTTTCAATAGTAGAAATGCGTATTTCTCTCTTCATATCCACTTCAGTGTGTGTGTGTGTGTGTGTGTGTGTGTGTGTGTGTGTGTGTGTGTGTGTGTTTGTTTACACACATATGAACTGAATGTATTTGATTTCTTCAAACGTCCTTCATACAATATATGGTTCGATGGTGAGGATCTCTAATCTTTCCATAACACGGCTTACGAAAAAGTCCCACAGCCTGTATTGCATATACCGGTATGTCTAAGTCTATCGCAATCCTTCATACTCATATATAGTAATTGACTGGGAATTTCAAGAGTTTCTAGGTTGTGACCCAAGGGAAATATACCCACAAAGGACTATCCCTGGACAATACCAGAGAGCGAAACTTAAAATCTATATATTATAGTCCTTACCTTGAAGATGACACAAACCAACTTATAGATTTCAACCTTTAATATTTCGAATAGTTCGATTTTGTAAAGAAAAAGATACTGTCCGAAACATTGGTCCTATTCCAAGAGTCATAATTAAGATTTTGAAACTACTGTGAGCATTTATAGGAGTCACGGTACTATTTCAAATCCAGTAGAAAACACATGGAAACACCACCATATTCAAAATTCAATAACTTAAAATTTCTGGGTGCTAATAATCAGACCTATATTTCTCTATGCACAATTATCCTTGGTGCAAGCTTCTGTGTGGAGAACACCATATAAGCCGCGGCATTTGTTTTATCTACATGTGCATGAAACACGTGTTATTGATTCTGCACCAAATGTATCAGGTACACTTTCATTTTTGAGTACTCCTTAGTCAAGTTGTAAAAATACTAAAATTGCATCAATAGAATCTAGTCTATATTGTTTTATAAATTACAGATAGGAAAAGCTACCAAAATATTTTCACTAAAACTTTACTTTTATTAACCAATTATTGACCACCGAACCCGTATATACTCTATTATTTTATTCAATTTCCAGACTGTTTCACAGTTCTTCCATATAATTAGTAGCGTATGTCCTATAACCAGATATAATCTATTTTTTTAAGAAAAAGATGTACTTTACTCATTGATATTAGATTATAATTGTCAGAAAGAATTAGCCGGATTGTGCAAGGATAATAGTGTAATGGCATTTTATGTGATACCACAGATCCAAAGTTCCTATAATACTGACATTGATGATGGAGATTGAAATCCTGCTGACAAACTGCTGTAGCCCAAGCTAAGAAGTAAGCTGGAGAGTGAGAAATATGTGGAAAACTTTGCAATGCCATGGCATGTCTATGTTTCTATGCAATATTCAAACACTGATATAACTTATCACTGCATAAGCTACTTTGAAATTTTAAGTAATAGAATTGAATTGCATATTAAAGTTGTCTAATTAAAAAATCTATGCCTACATTTACTCAAAACGCATAAAAAGTTAGAAAACGCCTCAAAATCATTAGTGTGGCTACTTTCAGCTACAAACAGTGTTAAATTTATACTTTACATTATAAAGCACAATAAAATGCATAAATTATTGAAGAAAGAAGAGAAACAATGCAAATCTTTACAGTCAAAGGGTAGGTAATATACCTTGATTTGGTATACCATGTAGAAAGAACTAATTAACAGCCAAATTATTATATAATATCACTTGATAGTAAGTGCAGAGCAGCGTTGCCTTTATAAAAATAATTTGATTCAAATTTGAAACCACATTTTTGACATGAAGCTTGTTTTCATCTATTTAAATCAGCAGATCTGGTGAACAAAACATATTGCTTAGTGAACACATGAAAAACTGCAGAGATGTGGAATACTGTGTTCTGAGAGCACCAGTTCGAACATCCTGACTGTCAAGTTTTTTATCA
The DNA here is from genome assembly GCA_029339505.1 of Unio delphinus. NCBI lineage: Eukaryota > Metazoa > Mollusca > Bivalvia > Unionida > Unionidae > Unio > Unio delphinus. Next base: position 3,854,641 of record JAQISU010000052.1, read on the forward strand.
TGGGACTTGGAACATGAAGAGAAAAGAGGTCTGGTTTGGCAGGAAAGAGCAATATGTTTGACATGCAGATATACATCAAGAATGTTTCAACTTTATGAAAAACTGCCAAAGAGAGGGTGTGGAGGAAAACCTGCCTGTGTAAATAATACGATGCAGATAGGACTTTCATGGACTTCTATGGGACTTTCATGGACTTCTATGGGACTTTCATGGACTTCTAATAAAAAGGAAGGGTTGAGAACTTATGGCACCTTAATTATGCAGAAAGATCGATATTTCAATAATTTAAATGCTGCAATATTTTTCCAGCAATCGTTCTTGATATGGGGCACATAGGGCTTTAACAGAAACATTAATACCATGGTTGCAATATTTCCATTTGCACCATATATGTTATTGTATCTGAATACGTTCTATCTTTTTCATACTTCAAGTAAAATAACTTACATTAAATTTTCAAATGAGTGTGGAACAATTCAGGTGTTTGAAACAGGTTGGCTGCACGCTGCGGTTGAATTTGCAAAGTAAGAGAAAATAGTGTCAACATTAACATTCGTGGAGTCTTGAAAACAGCTTATGTTACACTTGTAGCTTTATAAACAATTCCATATGGCACCTGATTTCAAAGGAACATGTTTACGATTTTTAAATTCCTCTGGAAGGTCAGCGCTACATTATAAACCATTAATAGTTTTTGTGCTTTCCGTGAAGCAGGATTTCTAGATCTGAGATTTTTATTTTTGTGTGGAATAGGTATCTTTCTTTCTTCTTCAAAACATAGCTGCTCGCATCATTCTTAGAGCACCACGATCAGAGCACATCTCCCCGCTGCTCTGTACCTACACTGGCTATTTATTCGATCCAGAATCAAACACACAATTTGTTCTCTATGCTACGTTTCAATGACGGACTCCAGTCCATTATAGCTATCTGGCCTCACCCATGTGTACACACCAGTAAGATACTTACGCATCTCTTCTAACAATCATATACTCATTATTCCCACTATGAAAACAAAGTCATATGGACAACTTTTTTGCATACCAGGACCCAGTAATGAATTGCCCATTGAAATTAGACACGACGACAGAGTGATTCTTTCAAGAATGCATTTAAAACCCACCCTTTTCGACTGCAAGAACAAAATTAAGTACCTAATTATGTTTCTTACCTTAAATATTTTCAGCATGTGTGTATATTTTCTAATTTCATGGTGGTTTTTTTTTGTAGTCATATCATTATAGATGTTGTAAAGCGCCTAGAGCTTCTAATGATTAAGCGCTATACAATGTTATTATTATTATTATTATTATTATTATTATTATTATTATTATTATTATTATTTCTAAAAGTTGTCTATCGCCTATGGGTATATACGACTAATTGGTTGTACGCGTTTGCGGGTTATATAATTTGTGCATTTAAAGATCTACTATAGTGTAGTACACACTATATATCAGAATGTTTAGCTAAACAAAACCTCATAAATCTGGATTAAAGAAGCATATTTTAACCCAGAGAGAAGAAAAAGAAGATAATGTGTGCATTTATCGATCTTTTACGGACAACGTTCCATACTATTAGTATATTTCCGGTGATCATAGGATTTCCGAAAGTGACTACTGTCGGGAAGTCCCTCAAGGGTATGTGGTGATGCTAGCCGAATCTAGTGATGGTTCTCGCGAATTTACTGCAACATTTGTTATGCTCATTTTCGTCGTGTGAGGAAGGCGAACTTAATGAAGATGGCAAACGTAATGAATCTTAAGAAGACTCTCCTCACTCAGATTAGACAGTACCCGTTTCAACCCATGAGGTTGATGTTAAAAAAATGTAACAATCTGAAGGAAAAATAATATACTGAGTGACAAAATGGCCTCAGAATACCCCCATGACCCGTTCTGACATAGGACCCTGTCTATCATACTAAAAGAGACAAAATAAGTAACTTCCAAAACTTCGTCACACCCTCGATTCCCCTTCTGCTTTTTCCATCTTTGATAACACACAACCACATGCTCTGATTTCTTTTACTCGTGAGATATTTTTCTATTCATCAAGCTATAACTGATTTTTTCTGAGTTGCACGAAACTGAAGTTACGGGCTCCAAAACGTACGAATTTAGCGAATTTTGCCTGCCGTGAAAAAATTACGCTCATGTAGAACGTACTATGATTGCCTCAAAAGGTAACATCATGAATCATTTAAATAGTACCCTTTGAGCCAATCATATTTCGCTGTTACCGTTCGTGCCGCTGAGTCCGGATATTTTGCAAAGGAGTGTAATGTGTATTCGATATGTGTGGACTTTGATAATTCTATGAACATACTATTGCATCTATCTCTGTTCTCAGATTAATTAAGGATTTAACAGGATGGTACCCACTCGAGCGTTACTGTTTCCCGGCTGGCAAAATTCGGTGCGTAGAAACACCGGAATGCACCGAAACACAGGAACGCATTGAAAATACAAGAAAAAAAAAACAACGCAGTATCATATATACGGACCAGGTATAAAACGAACCGGTAACAAAATAGCCCATGGCCAAAACGGACTAGTGTTGAAAAGGCCTAGTCCAAAGATGCCTGACCACAAAAGCCCATTTATGTATCAATTACTAATTGTTACTATTATGTATACTACAAGTAACTAATTCATAAATATAAAATCCTTATGTTTTATTGTGAAATTATGTATACTAAAAGTAACTAATTCATACATATAAAATCCTTATGTTTTATTGTGAAATATTTATTTAAACAAATATCTAGTAAAGTAACAGTGTGCGATTTGTTACAATTCTACGTGAGTAATCATGAAAATAATTGCTACACGCTACTACTTCCTCTATGTAAAATGAACAAAGAAGAAAGTAACCCAAGCTACTGAATGTGAGAATGTTTAAATGAGGCAAATACTAATTGTGAAAGAAATATTTCGAAGCAAAGCGAATCGATAATATCTTTGTTTTAACATATGAAGGCTGAACACGAGTTTGTGTAACCTAAGTATGACTTGTGCATGCCAACTTTGTCATGGTAATACCTTAATGAAATAATGAAGATTCCATTAATGATGGATACATATTTTCATTTGCGAAGACTATTTACTCTTTTCCTGTTTCACATACATTCAGTATCGCTAGTACACGTGTATGTGTAGTTTATCTGTATTAATATAATTCAAGCTTTAAATAGACGTTTGCTCTTTTGTGTGTCTTGAAGGCACCGTTATTGCACCGTGTTTGTCAAGTCAGTACTGGAAGAGAATTAAGAAGCTATTTAGCAACAAAAGAAACAATACGCTAACAAAATTCAGATTTATAAACCTATTAACAATAACATCAATTAATGATGATACATGGATAGTAAATTCTAAAATCAAATTCTTCACATCATATACCTTACACTACAACGATATTGCACATTATAGGTGTCAAATAAATGTAACAGTACAATATAGTATGCAGTTCTTAAAAAACAGCCGCAAAAAAAGCACCTGACAATAAAAACATGTATATATAGATATTGACCATAAACAAGAAACCTTACAAGACGATATAATTGCACACAACGGCTGTCAAAGTTAAAAGTACAATAAAGAATTCAATCCTAGAATAACAGCAGCAGATAAACACCGAACTTTTAAAAACATTTATATTTAAAAACATACATAACTAAACATTCACTTTTCAACAGCAAGCCTTTTGAAATGACAACATTTGCACACAATGGCTGTCAAAGTTAACAGTACAATTTAGGATGCATTCCTAGAATAATAATACACATTTTACTTACTACTTTAATTTCCATGCCTCTGTTTGTCTAGTGTATATCACAATATTTAAAAATTTGGATAGAAAACAATGTTTTATGAATTACACAGTGTTGCAACGCGTGATTATATATGTGGCTATCAGAAAGTCTCAAAAGAACAGACAATTTTAGTGGACATTCAAGAACAGAAAAAGTCACATACAAAACAAAATATCACGCTCAAAGGAAAGTCCAAATGTGACGCAAAGTTCAAACATTATGATTTAAAACTACAGATAGAGCCAAATTCTGTGATTTTAGTTTACTGTAATAGGGGAAGTTTCTTCTAAATGTATTGACTCTTTTCAGTCATGACTGAGAAATCAGTTGCTGACCAAGGTAATTGGACCCACATGATTGGATCTGATGGACGACGAAAGGACTTACAACAATTGCGAGTCCATTGACGACGTGTTAAAAAAGATTGAAGAGTGGAAATCGAAGACTGGCAGAAGTTGTATCATTTTTAAACAACTTGCTGGACGGACAATTAAAATACGTCACAAGCGCATAAATGTGATTGGTGAATGCTAACTCACTGGCAGTCAGAGACAATTTCAAATTTCAAAGATGGAGTGGATAGCGCAAACTACCTAACAAAGATAAAAACTGTACAAAAAATTCATCATCAGACGGACAGTCAGAATATGTGAATATGAGGACACATGAAAAGAAACCAGGACAAAGAAAACGGAAAATGAACGAACAGTGACAAATAAAAGACTAAGCCAAACAAATAGCATAATTGTATATATGGTATATCGCAACAAACGCACTTCCTGTCGGATGGTAATTTATGTGATCCCGAGTATAAAACTATATATATTATGAATTTGTTTCAATCTTCTCGCTGTTTCCAGACTCATTTTCAAAACCGCATACGCCACAAATCAACTGTTTGATTGCTTATACATTGATATCTTTAAATGCCTGGATTTCTTGTACGTATTTTTTGATCATATTAAAATTTCATATTAATCAGATTTATAACATAATTTTATGACTGGTTAAGTGATGCTGTGTATATAAACATGCATGCACTAGAACACGGTGATCCATCTTCTTTAATCCCGCGGTTCATATTAACCAAACATTTAATGTTCGTGAGACATGCATCCAAAAATTGTCTTTGTGTAATAAACCCATATCTGCAAATATCCGTTACCCCATACTATTCCTCAAAAAGGCTTTAAAAACGGTCAACGAAATGCTGTCGATATGATTGGAAAGCATATATTATTCAACACGTATGTGGACTATGTACTGATAGCTAATACATTTATTGTATATAATAGTAACGCTAATCAATACATTTATTGTATATAATAGTAACAGTATTCAACAAGTATGTGAACTCTGTACTGTTACCTAATACATTTATTGTATATAATAGTAACGGTAATCAATAAGTATGTGGACTATGTACTGATAGCTAATACATTTATTGTAACTTTTGTTATGAGATAAATACCGAAATAAGTACGGAAATGATTTGATACGCCATTATCGCACGTTTATTTGCATTTTGGAACATTATCGCGCATAATTCATGATCGTTACACTTAAACGATAAAACTATTTTACTAGCTGGTTTGCGCAAATCTCACAGATCCTTTAACTTGATAATAATATTTAAACAAATTATTAATAGCGACATAATAATAACCAAATAATAAATCATTACTAATTAATAAATTAATAAATCAATACTGATACGTATTTATTATTAAAAGCGACACAATAATAACCAAATTAATAAATCAATACTGATACGTATTTATTATTAAAAGCGACACAATAATAACCAAATTAATAAATCATTACTGATACGTATTTATTATTAATAGCGACACAATAATAACCAAATTAATAAATCATTACTGATACGTATTTATTATTAATAGCGACACAATAATAACCAAATTAATAAATCATTACTGATACGTATTTATTATTAATAGCGACACAATAATAACCAAATTAATAAATCATTACTAATACGTATTTATTATTAATAGCGACACAATAATAACCAAATTAATAAATCATTACTAATACGTATTTATTATTAATAGCGACACAATAATAACCAAATTAATAAATCGTTACTAATACAAATTTATTATTAATAGCTTAAGCATTAAATTCATGTATGCATTGCAATACACGCTGTTAATATTTCATTTATTTACTGTCACCAAAATGCGCAATTTCCAGCCTCGTGTAAATCTGAGTTGCATAACTTGCAGGAAAGAAAGTACATATTACTTTATTATTTAACTAAAATTAAAGCTCACAGATTTGAATCATACATACAGAACCGATAGAAACTACGGTATGTACGTTTCGATATTTTCATTGGGTTCCGGTGTTTCGGTGAGTTCCGGTGTTTTATATGCACCAAGCAAAATTCGCGTAATTCGTACGTTTCGGAGCCCGTAACTTTAGTTTGGTGTAACGCAAGGATGGCTTGATGAATAGAAAAAATATCGCAGGAGTAAAACAAGCCAATGTTTATAGTCGGTTACCGTCAAAGACGGAAATAGCAGAAGGGGAATCGAAGGTCATGGCTGGAACGAAGTATTTGGAAGTTACTTACCTTGTCTATTTGATAGCATGCTAGACAGGGTCCTAGGTCAGATCAGGTCATGGAGGTAATCTGAAACATGTTTTTTTTCACTCGGTATAGTTTTCTCCTTTTAGGTTATTGCTTTTTCTCAACATCAAAAAGAGAACCTGTAGGTAACATAGGGCGTAATGAGGCTTAGCAGCATTGTGGCTAATCGTTCTTGTAATTACAATAATTCTTTATTCCCTTTGACTAACGGGAGCTGAGAATCTACAACACATGTATAATACTTAAATTTTAACACAAGAAATACTTGAATTTTAAAACATAAAGTGCATAACATGATTGAATTTTTAGCACATATAACATGCTTCAACTATGAACCTATATCACATATAAAATGCTGGAACTACGAAAATTAACGTATATAAAATACTAATAAACGAATTAAGTCATTCAGAAAAATGTAAATATGTCAAGAAATGTCCTGAACGTTAGAGTTTCTCCTAGACTTGATGCATGTACTGAAATTTCTTTTTCTCAGGAATCTGTTTACAGCGGGTTTTTTCCTATGCTTGAAGAAGTTTTACTTGAATGTTGCCATTGCCAGCTCTATCTAATGAAAGAATGTTTGACAATCTTCTGATATTCAATTTCTGACCTTATTATATTGAATTTTTAATCATGTTCTGATACCTAACTAAAGAACGGAACAGCTTCAAGTAATTGGTTCTTTTTATACTTACCTACCTAATACCTACTTATATAATACCTACATAATACTACTATCGGTCTCCGTGGAAATTAAGCAACACAAATGTTTTTGCTTGTCTAAGGCAAGAATGAGGACAGCGTTACTATTTCCTGTTCTTTTAGTACTAGTGTATGTCATCATATCTCTCTCTCTCTGATCGTGCAGCCAAAATCCACCATATATGATGATTAAATAGTAATGTTTGGGAATGAAAGGTTAATTAAAATTGTTCCACACGTTTTACAACAACTGTATGATCTTTACGAAATGAACTGCGTGAAGTGGAATTAATGTCCGTGCTGAACGGGGTAACAATATGTGTTTGTCATGGTATGAAATGCAAAATAATGTGGTTTGATCTACTTCAGTTTTACTAAACTGCGTAATATTTTTATTTGTGAGTAAAGTTTTATCACCCTTTTATTTACCTGGAATATTTGAAAGCTGACATTAAAAAAAGACAGAACCCTAGACGTATACAGCTGACGGATATGATTTAATCCGCTATCAATCATAAAATTTGTTTTCTTACTTTCTATGGTAGAATTTAGTTTCCTATAACTGAATCGCAAATTTCCCCTTCAGCGATATATTATTCTAAAAGATGTTAATCAACTCATGTAAATAGCGTGATAACGGCGTAAGAACAACGGGAAAATATATACATGTACTGATAACGGATTAAGCCGTGCAACTACACATTTGCCACACAGACTAAAATATACGTATGCCAATAACACACACTGTATACAAAGTATTATGCTTTGAACTGGACGTTGAAACTCAATCGGCTTTGGTAAATAATGCATTTTTATTGTGATGGAAGTAACTTAACCAGGAGTTCCATTTAGGCAAATTAGTGTCAGAAAGCAAATCTTAGACCCTTAAGACGACTTGATACTTAGATCCTAAAGACGACTTGATACCTTGACCCTAAAGATGACTTGATACGATGGTAGGCTTGATCGGTTTTGGTATGCTCAACATGACTTTGAAGAGAAGAAGCTATTGTACTTGACTAATTCCTGACTGGATGTTTAAATGTTTGAAGAAAATGCTTTATTGTGATAGCTGACAATATGAATAGGAACAGTATATGGGCAGTGACGCAAATTATGGTGATAAACTTGATTTCAGTGAGGAGGATATAATGATCAAGTTTTCACCTCAGTGGAGAGATAGACCGGTACAATGATTAAGTATAAATAGGTAAGTGCGTCTGAAAGATTGTACATTATCAATAATAATAATAATAATAATAATAATAATAATAATAATAATAATAATAATAATAAACATAACAAAAATAAGTTTTATTATCATTCTTCTTCTTCTTCTTCTTCTTCTTCTTCTTCTTCTTCTTCTTATTCTTCTTCTTCTTCTTCTTCTTATTATTATTATTATTATTATTATTATTATTATTATTATTATTATTATTATTGATTACTTATTGAAAAATTACTGAATTACGTATTGCCAATGCAATCAATGTGATTTTGGATTTAAATTGTTGAATATGATGTCTTGCTTGTTTCTTTTAAAATACAGATACAAACGTCTTGGGTTTAGGGGCCCCGAGTGGTCGTGTGGTCTAAAGCGCTCTCCGTTACGGATCACTGTCATCTCACCTCTGAGTGGGTTCGAGTCTAAGATTCGGCTAATGTAGTTATGTGAGAAAGCTTGCCAGTAGCTTCTCGTGGGTCGGTGGTTCTTTCCGGAGTTTTTCCCGGGTTCTTCCTCCACCAATAATACTGGCCGCCATGTAAAGCCTATCTTGGGCTGAAAAATGGCGTTAAACCCTACAACAACAACAACAACAACAACATTGTCTTGGGTTTAACCCTATATTTCAGCATATTATAGGCTATGCATGGTGGCCAGTACATCTGATAGAGAAAGAACCCGGAAAAATCCGTGGTAGAACCACCAAACCACGGAATCAACTATCAAGCTTTTAATATACGCACGCTGGCCTAGCCTGAGACTCGAACCCAAGACTCTAACCCAAGTAATCCATATGCACCACTACACATTTTCTCATTCTGATTAACCAACGTAAAGTTCAGATTTTGAACGATAAGCTCCACCCACTTAGTTGCTGTTGCTATGGCTCACAAGCTATCGTGCAAATGGCAATTCAGAAGCATCAGCAAGAGATTCGTTCGAAAATTTTCGACAATACTTCGGAAACATTCGTAATTATTTTCGACAATACTTCGGAAACATTCGTAAATATTTTCGACAATACTTCGGAAACATTCGTAAATATTTTCGACAATACTTCGGGAACATTCGTAAATATTTTTGACAATACTTCGGAAACATTCGTATATGATTGTAGGATTCCTTCAGATCATACATTAAAGAAAGACTTGAATTACTACACAAAATGATATATTCATGAAATAAGTATCTTAGATGGCGAAATTCCAGTCATGAGTTACAACATGTTGATGACGATCTATGTTGAATAAAGACCACTCGCGCAAACTAGATGATAACATTATATTAAAATAGGACAACATAAAGAAAAAATTCTTCTTGCAAAGTTATGTATGCTAGTTAATAATTAGATTTTCTAGTACGTTTACAAAATTTGTAATAAAGCTTTCGTTATATATCTGTTGCATTTATATCCTGATGCACAATTGGCAGATACGAATAAAACAAATATTTTCTTTATATCTACACTTAGTTTCACTATATTTAGTTAAACAGATACTAACGTTATATTAATAAGCAAACGCTTCACAACAAGTTTCCTGAGTGATTTAAGGAAATGTACGTCGCACATGAAACATTTCATAAAGGTATCATTTGATCAACGAGGAAATTTAAATTATATTAGATCCATTAAAAACAATCATTTATCATAATGTCTTAAAAAAAGAATGAAATAATAATCGCACATTGAAATAAGCAACATCACTTTGACGGAATATGTTTGCAACCAATTTGACCTTTGATTCGCTAATTATTGTGGCTCTCTTTAATTTACTAAACTGATGTTAAAACATTTTGCAGGTGTTTTTAGATGTGTAATTAGTAAGAGATTACTTTTATTTGAAGTCAAAAGATCAAAACTATATATCAATGGCAGTATGTAGCTATTTATAGTCCCAAGCCTAATAAAGACAAAATAAATATTTTATTTCATCTCTTCATAAATTATAAATATTTTGGGAAAACCATACATATTAAACACCGTATTAAAAAGAAATTACATTTCAATTTTGCAATAATTGAAGTGAAAATTCAAATTTGTTATTTTTATACATGAATAGGATTAAGGACAATCCAGAAATAAAGCCAAATGTAGTGTTTTGTTTACTGGACACAAGTTATAAGTCAATGCTCAAGTTTGAAAAGTTTAATAAAATCAATACTAATAAAGCATGATGCAGAATTCCAATATTCCAGATTTAATTGTTACAGAAAAAACCAAGGTAATAAAAGTACAGGGATAAATAGCACGTGTACACAAAGTTTCCCTATTGCATGTAAATCCAATAAGTTATCCATATAATTAGCATAATAAGATATCCATACAATTAGCATAATAAGATATCCATACAATTAGCATAATAAAATATCCATACAATTAGCATAATAAGATATCCATATAATTAGCATAATAAGATATCCATATAATTAGCATAATAAGATATCCATATAATTAGCATAATAAGATATACATATAATTATCATAATAAGATATCCATATAATTAGCATAATAAGATATACATATAATTAGCATAATAAGATATACATATAATTAGCATAATAAGATATACACATAATTAGCATAATAAGATATCCATATAATTAGCATAATAAGATATACATATAATTAGCATAATAAGATATACATATAATTAGCATAATAAGATATCCATACAATTAGCATAATAAGATATCCATACAATTAGCATAATAAGATATCCATAATATTAGCATAATAAGATATCCATATAATTAGCATAATAAGATATACATATAATTAGCATAATAAGATATACATATAATTAGCATAATAAGATATACATATAATTAGCATAATAAGATATACATATAATTAGCATAATAAGATATCCATATAATTAGCATAATAAGATATACATATAATTAGCATAATAAGATATCCATATAATTAGCATAATAAGATATCCATACAATCAGCATAATAAGATATCCATATAATTAGCATAATAAGATATCCATACAATTAGCATAATTAGATATCCATACAAGTAGCATAATAAGATATACATATAATTAGCATAATAAGATATCCATACAATTAGCATAATAAGATATCCATACAATTAGCATAATAAGATATACATATAATTAGCATAATAAGATATACATACAATTAGCATAAAAGTGTATTCAACAGTTTCACCAGCACAACAACAAACAAATACTATCATTATTTATATATGAAATATGATGATAAATAATGCATCACTTCCGACGCAGACAATTTTTCCATATTGGTTTTTGGTTCGAGAATTTTATCTAAAAGTATCACACTTGAATCCTTTCATAGTAATGACAGTCTGCATCTCACGTGCCAAAAATACAACGTCAATCCTTTTTTCTGATGAATTTTCTGCGTAATCTTTCACATTCCTGTGCAATGAATAGCGAGAGTAATCAAGTGTGGTCTCATATTTGTGAGCAAATATGGTGGATAGCAACGCATAGCTACGCAGTGAAATCGATTCCTGCTTTTGTTTGGTCAACGTGCCCAGTTTGATTGACAGGTTGGGACTATCCATTATATTAAATGCTATTTTGTATTCAATTCTGGTATTTTTATTTCACTGTTAAGCTGCACTTTTAATCACCATTTGGCTTTCAACTTGTTTGCTCCTCAAATTGTTTTCGAAAACTCGATACAGCTCAAAATCACCTTAGCTAGATCAGTAATGTACGGGGATGTGGTCTTGATGCTTTGCTCTTTCCGGAAATCTATCAATACGTCAGATTTATGCCCCAGTGCGTTATAATGCGTATATAATACCTTGACATGCCTATAATGTCGGAATAGTTGTTGTCTCTGCTCTTTTTCTCTGATTCAAATATTATGATTTTCTCTTCCGAAACGTAAATCAGCGTGCTTCGTCATTTGTGAAAATGGCATTCAAACGTCTCTGGTCATTCTTTTCACATTCAAACGTCTCTGGTCATTCTTTTCACATTCAAACGTCTCTGGTCATTCTTTTCACATTCAAACGTCTCTGGTCATTCTTTTCACATTCAAAAATCTCTGGTCATTCTTTTCACATTCAAACGTCTCTGGTCATTCTTTTCACATTCAAACGTCTCTGGTCATTCTTTTCACATTTGCTGATATCAACCTTAGTATGCTTGGGAGCAGCGGTCAATCAAGATCCATCTTTGCAGAAACCATTCTGAGCTTCAAATGATTATTGAAGTATTAATGACCGTGATACAAGATATATTTTCCACTGTGTATAGAGCATATTTGTCGATTACCTACTTCAAAGTAGCCTATTCCCGTTTTTCACCAAACGCAGACAACAGTCTTAAGAATGTGAATCATCTACAAAGGATTTGTGATCGTGTTTTAAAACTCATTGCTCATTTTAAATTAACTACAAGTTGTTTTTGTTTCATATATAAATTGAACACTCATTTTAAATTAACTACAAGTTGTTTTTGTTTCATATATAAATTGAACACTCATTTTAAATTAACTATAAGTTGTTTTTGTTTCATATATAAATTGAACACTCATTTTAAATTAACTATAAGTTGTTTTTGTTTCATATATAAACTGAACACTCATTTTAAATTAACTATAAGTTGTTTTTGTTTCATATATAAATTGAACACTCATTTTAAATTAACTATAAGTTGTTTTTGTTTCATATATAAATTGAACACTCATTTTAAATTAACTATAAGTTGTTTTTGTTTCATATATAAATTGAACACTCATTTTAAATTAACTATAAGTTGTTTTTGTTTCATATATAAATTGAACACTCATTTTAAATTAACTATAAGTTGTTTTTGTTTCATATATAAATTGAACTTAAATTAACTATAAGTTGTTTTTGTTTCATATATAAATTGAACACTCATTTTAAATTAACTATAAGTTGTTTTTGTTTCATATATAAATTGAACACTCATTTTAAATTAACTACAAGTTGTTTTTGTTTCATATATAAATTGAACACTCATTTTAAATTAACTATAAGTTGTTTTTGTTTCATATATAAATTGAACACTCATTTTCTGTAAGCAATGTATATTATAATGGCGTTTTAAAGGAATATGGATCTAAACGAATCCAAATGAAGTGAATATTTGACACTTAAATGTATGCAGAATCAACTTCTAAAATATAACACCACTTAGTGAAATAATCGGTGTTGAATGCTTATATGACCCTTGTGAATTGTACTATACGTGAAAGCTATCTGGACGGTATCCGTGCGATGCAATTTGTTTCGCTCATAGTATGTATTGCCTCCACTATCAGAGTTTTTTCCACAGTCACATTGTTTTAAAATTCAGACATTGCTTTCGATCTACTTTTAAACATTTCATCATCATCAGAGCAAATAAAATTTGTTGTTAGTGCCTTGCTTTATGTGATGTTTTAAATACAATGCTTAGGGTAACATCGGAATGGAACGAGATTTGGGTGATTTTCGGTTGGTTTAGATAGATCTGTATGGAGCTGGTTTTCTACCATTGTTTTTTTGTATTCATAAAAACGTGATTTGTTACTGAATTTTCAGCAGACGACTTTATAATATGTTTGACAATATTGACTAAAGCGATGCATTAATCAAGATTTTTCTTTTTGTGTTGCTTTGTCATTTCGATGTCATCAATGAAACGTACCTTATCGAAGCCAGTTCTTATAAAGATATAATCTGACCAAGAAGTGTGCGATTGCCTTGTTCATAATTATTGTTTCTTATCATGATTCTTTCTCCGGCATCTATTCCCTCGGTCTCTGGAATGTCGGTATTTAGAGACGCAACGTCTGGCAAAAAAAGCAAGATTTCGGACGGTAACGGTTCACTGACTTCGCTTTTCTCGCAATAGTTGTATTATCCTGAATGTCTGAAGTTTATGTTCAAGAATATAAATGAATATGACACTGATAAATTATAATTCCATCTCTCAGTCTGTATGTTTTTATATCACAGCTTTTAGGCTCGCTCAACAAATGTACAATAATTACACATTTTACATAACACAGATAATATCACATATTATATTATGATACTGTTAATTGATTTTTGAGGGATGATATAAATATTATATTGGTTTAACATAAAACCTACAATTTCTGTAATAAGAGATGTTGTTTATAATATTACAAGTTTGGAGGGGGAAAAGTATAGTTAAAGCTATTTGTGTTACAAAAACAAATATACAAAATAAATTTTAAAAATTGTTGATTTGTCAATTTCAAGCAATTAAAAAGATACCCTGCAATGTTTTAGAAAAGATGCAGATTGTACTCAATTGGTGATGACATTGAAATAAAAGACAACGGATTTGACAGTATGCTGACTAAAGCAGCGCAGCTAGAATATGGAATAAATAACTAATTTTCTGTATAAAAAAATATCCAGATTTTTACACGGATCTATTTTAATGTACATTATGAACATTCGAAACATTTTACAAGATGAATCCGGTACTCGTAGGCAAAACAAAAATAAAAATTTATTGAAAACAATGTGTGAATTTCGAATAATCTTAAAGTTTAATGTGCCGAGCTTGAATATTTTTATCACATTTAGACAAGAGAATATTCTGGGAAGTGTAATTTTGAACTTTGTTAAAACTTCACAGGGGCCAGTGTTCCGATTCAATGACATTGACGGGATATTCTAAAACGGGGTTGAGAGACAGCTGAACTTCCGATCCGTGTCAAATTTTCATTTTTCAAAGGGAAACGTTTCATAGCGTAGTTCAGAAATTCTGACTGACGTAAAAAAAATGTTTGTCTTATGATAACTTTTGAGAATTCACTGCTTATGATTCACAGAGTGAAATTAACACGTACATCTTGGAAACAGTGAGCATTTAAAGTGACAACTCTTTTCGATATTCTTTAGTCAGAAATTTCCTGAGAGAGAGAGAGAGAGACAGAGAGACAGAGAGAGAGAGAGAGAGAGAGAGAGAGAGAGAGAGAGAGAGAGAGAGAGATGTCTTGCGAGAAAGACAATTTTAAGTGCATGGTGCACAAGTTCTAACGTTAACATCATTAAGGTATGCAATTTTAATTTCAAGTAATATATTCTATTCTAGATTCCAGATTCACAATAGAACACTTTTGACGATAATATAAATACAATATTGAATAATGTATGAGCAGTTAATTTTGAATATGAGCGTGTATATTTAATCCAAATATTGGATTAATTAACATAAGAACACACAAACTTAATGCTGAAAAATATAAATAAATTACTTTACAAAATAGAAAGACGTAGGGTGGATGATTCACAGAGATTACACAATGTAAAGAAGGATATACTTTACTCAGTAAACAATTTAGAATGTTGCTCATGTAGTTAAAAATAATGAATTCACCCAAATGGTGAAGTCATACAAATAAAAATGGATATATATATATATATATATATATATATATATATATATATATATATATATATATATATATATATATATATATATATATATATATATATCTATATATATATATATATATATATATATATATATCTATATATCTATATATCTATATATCTATATCTATATATCTATATCTATCTAACTATATCTATATCTAACTATATCTATATCTATATCTATATCTATATATATATATATATATATATATATATATATATATAGATATAGATATATATATATATATAGATATATAGATAGATATATAGATAATAATAATGACTTTATTTAAAGAGGGTAACACAATTAGCTAAGAACTAATCTACCTTGAGGCCCTCATACAAGGAATTTATTTAATTCAACAGCATCTCAGAAGCCACTGGATATATTGGGTTAGGAAGATGGAAATAGAGTGGGTATTTCTAATCTCAACTGGAATACTATTCCAGAGCAAAGTTCCAGAGTATTGGAAACTTTTTTTGAATAATTCTTTATTTGGTTTGGGAATTTTCTACTGTTTTGTAGATATTGATCGCAGGTTGGGTGTATTACCAGGTAGCCTATACTGGAATAGGGATTGTAAATATTCAGGAGCACTATAATTGGATATCCTGTACATTAATTTGGCTTTTCTTAAACATATTCGGTCTTTAATAGGTAATATTTTTAACTTGCCAGCTAAATTTTCCTTGCTTTCTTTCTGGTTTGATATTAGCCTTAATGCTCTTTTCTGAATTTTTTCCAACTTTGATATGTTTTTATCATTTGAATTACCCCATACTGTATTACAGTAGTCAAAATACGGTTGTATGTAACTGTTATAAAATAATTTTCTGTGCCTTTCAGGGAGAAAATGTCTTATCCTACTGAGAAGCCATAAACTTGAATTGACCTTTTTACTGATATGTTTGATATGATCAGTCCATGATAGATTATTATCTACCAAAACACCAAGCAGTCTGTCGTGACAGACCTTTTGCAAATTTTTATCCTTCCATGTTAGGCATAGTTCATTGCTATCAAGATTTTTCCTTTTTTTCCTTGTTGAGATAAGTAATATTTTAGTTTTACCAGTATTTACTACCATGCCATTGCATGTGCACCAGTTTTCCAGCTTGTTTAATGCATTCTGTAAAGAGATTTCTAGTTCATGCTTTGTGTTTTGGATGTCTGATAATGTTGTGTCATCTGCATAGAGATCTGTAGATGATATCGAGTCTCTTAGTAAAAGTGGTAAGTCGTTAATAAATAAAATAAATAGTAATGGACCTAGAATTGAGCCTTGTGGCACTCCATATCTAACTGTTTCAGATTCGGACAGAACGTTATTTATATAAACATGTTGTGTTCTCTCACTTAAGTATGAAGTAAACCATCTAACTGTTTTTTCATCGCATTGGTAGATTTTTAGTTTCTTCAAAAGGATTTCATGATCCACCATGTCAAACGCTTTCCTGAAATCTTCAAATACAGATCCTATTATTTTACCTTGGTCAAGTGCTTGAAGCCATTTATCAGTTAGAGCAGCAGAGAGGGTGTATCGGACAACATTTTTAGACAAGTTTTCACTGAAATCACGCTTAAAATCAATGAAACCAATGACATCAGACCCAAAAGTCAATGACATCAGGTCCCAAATGTGTGTGTGAATCATGGATTAGGTCCAAAAAAAAAATTATGAAAAAATCAATGAAATTAATGAAATCAAAAACTTTTCAACTATTACATTTTTTAGGAAAAAGGGACTACAACATCGTTGTCACTCACCCTCTCTGCTGCTATGGGTTAACCGAATATTTGATCCAGTCCGATACGATATCGTGTTCCAGACCTTGTCTGGGGGGGACGAAAATCACTACGATTTCACAAATAGACTAATTTGTAAAACCTCCTCTTGTAAATCAATCAGATTATTAGACTGATCAGTGAGTTTGAAATTAATTCTGGTTAATGAATTATTATGACATCGCATATAGACTGGATTCACCGGGGACTCAATTATTAAAAACCCTGGAGGAGCTGTTGGTGCAAATGAATACAAAATATATCCTTGCTGAGCTTGATTTGATCGTTCTAAATTTATTTGATAGCTTCCTTCGATCACATCACATACTAAATTGAGCGCAATCACCGTTGAAATATTCACATTGAACGGAGCAATATGCCTGCCACCACCATCTGGGTCATTATTATGGGTCAGGATTTTTATTTCCGGTGATGTTGCTTTTTTCCACGCATCATGAATTATTTTAAAACCAATATCGATGGCATCACTGAGAGATTTTTGTAGTTCTGGTACGTTATATCCTGGTAGTTTGACTGTGGGTATATCCTTGACGGGGATGCCCTTGCCTCCTGCAAAAATTGTTCTTGTTGTAGGATTACTGTCACCTAATATCTCTTGAATAATTTGTGAATTAAATGTTTCCATGTCATTGATGATTTTGTTACATGTTTTTACGACACTGATAAATTCATCTCGGGTAAGAGAGCCGGATTTAAGGGGTATTAACAACAGTGAAAAATCATTATTCATTGCTGTGAAATTTTCAGCGATTTTAAGTTCGTTAACAAAAAGATATTTCCCTCCCTTATCTATAGTGCCAAGAGCAAAAAAGATGCTAGCAATACTGTAATCTATATAACTCTTTACTGGATTATCAGATTTTATCCTGTCTGTGATATAATCGGTTTTTTGAGGTTCTGGTAAATCAACGGTTCCCCCCTTTGGTGGTAATTCAGGCCATCCTAGTACGGTTCTTATTGAGCTTTGATAGATATCTACGACGTATTCTTCTGAGTTTATTTCAATGGCAGATGATAGTGTTGGTTCATGAACTGTTATAGCGATTTTTGACTCTACTCCAGTAATCGATTTTATTCTACGCGCGAATTCATTATTGATTTGTTCAATTTGATATGATCCGGTTGGTATGGAAACAACATTCCAGTCTGGGGTACCGTCGGGTTTATTCTTATTTGCAAATACCAGGGAATTATTCGGTTGTTGACCACCAAATGATTTTGACCTAATATTTGGCCAACTGTGGTATACTCGTAATTTTGCTAGCGCTATCTCCTTCACTGGGACCGGAGAGGGGAAATTCACACTGAATTCTGGATTCGTTGAGGTTATTGAGATCATGCTTGTTTGTACTGGATTTGTGTTCTCCACTATTTGTTGAAGTAATTCCATCTGTGTTGTCATTGTTATTATATTCATGATGTATTTCTAATTTTGACATCGCAGAATCATATATATCTACCATCGCTGAAAACTCACTCTCTGATATAATTGTATCATCGAGCGATGACGATATCAATGAGGATAATTGCGAGTATGCAGTGGACACAACATGAAATTGAATTATGTAGTCTTGTAGTTTCCGTTGGCTGCATGAGGATATTTTTTTTGTGATTATTGAAATAATTCCAGCGATTGTTGTTGCCGCAGAAATGCAAATTGGAACAGCTATCGGGGCCATCATTGTCACTGAAGACAGTATAATACCAGCTCCGGTGATTACACCACTCACAGCGTACACAGTAACATCAATTGCGGTAATTCTCCTGCGATATTTTTTAATTTTCAATTCATACTCCTCAGACAGGGTTTTGAGTCTAGTTTGATATTCTCTGACCTGATCATAGCGATATTGCGATGATGAAATCATTATTATTTTAAATACGCTAGCGTTTTCAATTACGATTTACTTAAATTCGCTACGAATTCCACATACCACGTTGTTGAGACCCTAACCAAATGAGTATCAGTAGATGCGATTGTGAACTTTTCAGTTGTATTCTTGTCGATGATCGTTGAAATCGTATTATTGAACCCGGATGAACTGGACGATGAAATCTTAAATTGAGACGATGGTGTTACTAGTGTTAATCGATAAATACCCTTAACGGTTGCAGTGATATCTAATGTGTTGTTTGTAGGTGTCCACTCAAATGATCCATGTTGGATTGTGTATACTAAGTTGTTGGTTTTCTCATGAGGAATTTTTGTTTTTTCAATGGCTGTTATCATCCTCGTTGCATCCCCCTTGATGCCTTCGATGAAAGTTTTCGTCTCATCAATGGATTTTTTAATATCAGGGAGTTTTAGTTCAATTTTATCTAACGGGGTTCCAATAAATTTATCAATGATATTTCTACGAAATGATATAAACTGTTTTATGTGTTCTTCAATTCTAGATTCAAGTGTTGCTAGTACAACCACAGAATTGTTTAACTCGTCGTTGAGAGTTTTTAATCGATCTGTAATCGTCGAAACGAGTACACCTGGTTTGAGTTTACCCTGATCGGAAAATAACGCAACGGTGTTCTCGATTGCATTTTGTTGTTTAACTAAAATATCATCCAGAGAGATATTACTGGTTTTCAATTTACCCTGATCGGAAAATAGCGCAACTGTGTTCTCGATTGCGTTTTGTTGTTTAACTAAAATATCATCCAGAGAAATATTACTGGATTTCAATTTACCCTGTTTGTCTTGAAATACAACTATTTCATTCGGGTCAACACTTGTTAAGTTCAACGTCTCAGCGATTTCATCTTTAATTTTTTTTGTTATATCCTTGATAGAATCAGGGGTTGCAGTGTCATCGGGTTTGGGTTTCAAAGATCTCCCCCAAATATCAATCATGTTATTGTAAAACTCGTTCTCTCTCTAAAAAGCGATTACTAGTGTAGTCATTAACGACAATGTGTGGTGGTTTTCCCCTTGGGTTACCCAAGGAGTTAGAAATAGCGTCAAGGACATTTAATACTTCACTGCCGCATATTGGTGGGTCATTGATTTGTTGTGTTGGTAGCGTAGAATACCAAGTCTTCATTGGAAATTGTTTTATGTAACGCATAAACTCTTTTGGTGGGGCTAATCCATATGAATCAAAATAGACAATCCCACGTGGATCAATAGCGTATGCAACCCAGTGAGTTCCAGGTCCGGTGCTGTTATCGAGATTAATAATACCTGTTTCAGTTTTGTTTGGTTGATGTGGTAATTGATCTTTCATAAAAACACCTCTGAAATTTTTAATCACTAGTTTTTTAGCAGCATCCATTAAATCAAAATTGGACATTGGAACCATAGGTTCGGAAATTGAAGATTTCTGTATTAATAAACCGTTCCTGGTAGTCTCAGGCCTGATCCGTGAACGGATCTCCCGCTGTACCACGAATACGGGGTTCCTGGTAGTCTTAGACCCAATCCTTGAACGGATCGTCTCTTTTTTTTATATCCTTGTCCAGCTGCCTTTTTCAACGCCATTCCTGCTGCAGTACCAACGGCTCCTAACGCCGCTGCTTTAGCCACCGCTGGGGCTGCTGCTGCAATCAATGCTGGTAACGCAGCAAACAATGGAAATATACCACCCGTTTTCATCATATTTTTAATAGCAGCCGCAGAGAGAGTAATCTGAACTCCCTTTTTATCCTTGAAAGCATCATTGAAATGTTTCACCTGACGAGTTGTCAGCGATAATTTATTTTCACCACCAGTCATTTGATTAGGTTTCAACGTGATTGTGGTTCCACATTTTTTAGCCGATTCTGATTGCAATTTTTTGATTTGACCAGGAGTTAACGTAACACTAATAACACTATATGACATTATATATAATTGATTGATTCTAATTCAATGAAAAATCATTCAAAGATTTTCTACTGGGGCATCTACCACTCTCATTCGTCCACCAACACCTTCAAGTAGCATTGATTTATCACTGAGAATGACAGCAACCGCTCTATAATCAGCAATAGCACCAGCACCAGCAACAGGACGATTCACATTAGCTCTAAAGTGTATATCAACAACTGACTGTCTTGTCAAATCGAGATGTTCCAGTGAGAAGTAATAGATCGGATACAGATTTTTAAAATCAAATTGTGATATTTGCAAACCAGTATCGACATTTTGATCGCGTGCCATAAATGACAACAGACGATGATAAACTCGTGCAATATGATTTTCTGTGTAATTAAGTTGTATATCCTCAGATGGTTCCTGCTGGCCGTTTATTCTCAGTGAGACGTCTTTCACACCTAATTGATCAAATATCATATGACTGGAGAGTTGATTGCCAACTCGTGTGTTATCTTGGAACGCAATAAATATATGACGTGGCGCAGAAACGCCTTGTTTTGATGCTAGGTTCCAAGTGAATAACCCGTTGATAGTTGATTGTTTAACATCTGTACTCACGGTTAGCCAACTCAACAACGACTTTCCTCCTTGGTCCATAAATGATAGTAATCGTTGTTCTGCGGTGATTGCTGGAGTCAACACTGGCATCCACAATGATATTTTTGTTAAATTGACTTTACCGGCATCAGCATTGGGATTTGCAGCATCTGCTGGAATCCTCCAAATTGCGTCGTTATCATCACCCTTTCGTACAAGCGATACTGTATGCTTCGCCCCGTAGATAACTTTTCTGACGTTTCTACAGAATCCAAATATGTGATGCAGTGGAATCGCGCATGAAAATGATTTACGATCTCCTTGCAACATTGCGTTTCGTGTTGCAGCTCCTAGATTGAAATTAGCATCGTTGTTTATAATCATATTCTCGATACCAGCAGGAGCAGGAGGAGCAGCACGATCATTTGGTCGTCTTATAATAAATGGATTTCCACCAGCGGTATTCTTACCATCCTTTGCAAACATCATAGAGGGTCCTGCTGATCTTGTATAATCATCAGAATATCTCGCTAACCCGATGATTGTTGTAGCCACATCAACATCACGATCTATGGACTCAATTTCTTTTCCATCAATGAGATATCTAGCACTCTCAAATAGCGCCATAATACCATTATTGACAAAACCGACTTGAGTACCATCTGGATACGGTGCTCCAGCAGCTGTTACAATTTCTCCTTCTACTTCAATAAATGCTTCACAGGGCAAAAAGTATTTACTGGTATCATGGACTTGAAGATCAATTCTTGCTCGACTATTTGAGTCTATGGCATGATAGGCGTAATATTGATAATCGCGTACAGAATCATCCTTGCCAACTGGGGCGTCTATATCAAACGCTGGATCAGATGATTTTTTGAACATTTTATTCTATTTATCAGAGTCTAAATAGTGAAATCGTAAACGATTTTTTCATTTTCATCGACGTAGTTTTTTAAGGCCACTTCCCGCTATCATGTTTGCAATATTGCTTTGGTCTCCTTGATTTACCATCGACGCTAATTTTTCATCTACTGCGTTATTTATAATTTTACTAACACTTGCAGGCGTTTCTTCTGTAGACGGTAACGGTTTCTTTTTTCGCCCCACTAATGATGTTATTTTATCCTTCGCAGTTGAAAATGCTTTCCCGGCAAGATTTCCAACAGTACTAATACCCTTATCACGAATAACATCAATGGCTTTCATTGATAACTGTTTAGCTAACGGCATCACTTTTGGAGCCATTCTTGAAAAGAATCCTAAAATGGTATTGCCGAGGCCATCTCCGTAGTATGCTCTATAAACTGGAAACCGTGAATTAACTACATAGACGGGGGTTGGTTTATCATGATTGTAATGGATGATCATTATTATAAAAACAATAGTGTTTTCAATTGTTATTTAATCACTATGATACCCATTTGCTAACTCGTCAATGAAATCTCGATAGGTTTTGATATCCATGATACCGCCGGCAAATAACCGTCTACAGATATCAGCTGCTTCATTAATTATTTCTGGAGAGTTATTTCCAGCTCGTTTTCCTCCGATGAGAACATCTAATCGTGATATATCATTGATAACACTATCAGGACAAATGTTTCCAATCCTTGGATTTCCTAATCCACTTCCGCTATAACCAGCTGCTTCATCTAGTTTTTCTAAATCCGTAGTTTGTAAATAATCATCATCATCATCATCATCACGTGGTATTTGTTGTTTTTTAGGTGAAAAAGATATTTTCTTTGCAGGTTGCTGTCGCTTTCTTTGCAATCTTGGCGGTTTTTGTTGTTGTTTTAGTTCTTCATATTGATTATACACGTGATCCACCATCCTGATATATTCGATGTATGATGCACTATCCGTCTTTTTTTGACTTTTTCCAGTTTTGATTTTGTAGAATATATCAGCCAAGTGAGTTAAATTCTTAACATATTTATGATGTTCTGGTTTCAACATTTTTTTTCTGTTTTCATAAGAAGTAACAACAAGCGTAGGAATTTCTGTTGGATCAGTCTCATCAATTGCTGCTAACCCTTCTTCGTTAAATCTCATGCGTAAATCATCTACTGTTCTCTTTGATTCCATTTGTTTTGTTTGTTCAGTTTTCGCTGCTATTTTTTCAAGTTCACCAATAACAGATTTTCCCGTCTCGGGATCATCTCCCAGTAAAGCACGCTCTACTCCTTTCGTTGCTGTGGTTACTGGTTTAAACAATTCTTCAGACCCCAGAGCAAAATCAGTTTGTAAACTCTGTCGTTGTTGCAGTTTATTTCGTACAGAGTCACGAATTGGTACAAATCTCCTGATTGCATCCAGTCGTTCACGAGCCAATCGGGTTGTTAATGCTTCATTGACCATTATTTGAAATCGCAAACTATTTTTCAATTGTAAAACACTTTCTCCACTTTTTTGACATGTCGGATGATTTTTTGATACGGTCATGGAAGTGTTATTTCATTCTATAACAGCTTCTATCATTGATGAGGAAAGTGTGGAAATTGTATATAAAATAATTAATACCACAGTTTCCTCACTTTTGTTACATGTCGGATGATTTTTGATACGGTCATGGAAGTGTTATTTCATTCTATAACAGCTTCTATCATTGATGTGGAAAGTGTGGAAATTGTATATAAAATAATTAATACCACAGTTTCCTCACTTTTGTTACATGTCGGATGATTTTTGATACGGTCATGGAAGTGTTATTTGATTGTTTTGACAGCTCTATCATTGATGTTGAAAGTATCAAAATTGTATATAAATAAAATAATACTGATAGTTTCAACATTCTAGTTTTGACCAATCTGACACATCGTCATCGATTTTTGACATCCCCCTTGAGGGTCGGCTAAAAAAAATGAGGGTCGGAATGATAATGGTCGGGCAATCAAAAAATGATAATGGTCGGGCAATCAATGGTCGGGCAATCAAAATTGTTCATTTTCTTGAATTAATGCTCGTAGGTTTCTAATTTTAGAGTTGACTTCTTTTTTCAATTCGTATTCGTTACCTAATTCTTTTCGTATTCCCTCTACGATAGTATACAACGGAACGAACACACTGATGTCACTGGAAAATGAAAGAGAGTCTTTAATAGAATTCTGAATTTTTTTGATGAGTGCATATTTCTTGGGTAGCATATATTTATTGTTGTTAACCCCGTATTCTATATCCTGAAAATCAGACACAATTTGATCAGGATTTAACCCATCTGATAGTTTGATATCCTGATTTTTCAATTTTGCTATTTCAACTATGATGCTATTCATGTTTTCAGAATTCATTATTCTATAAGTATGACATATCTCTAATTGGAAATTATGACGCATTAGACATAACTAAATTGAACTTTTTGCCCCGTCTTTTTTGAAATAGCCGATCGATAAATCCCCCCTGCAACTTTTTGTACAGAAGTCGGACAGATATTGAAATATTTTCCGGCTTCATTCATTGATTGAAAAATCATTTCTTCATCAGTTGTTGTATTCAAAGATGTCACAGGTCTCTTCCCAACCGTTTTGCAAGTGCCAGTCTTTCCTTGTTTGGAATTCTCACTCAGTGTGATAGCCTGCAGATTTGATACAGAATTATTCTTTGGATTAGAATCCTTGTGATAAATAACAAAACCATCTTTGATCAATCCATTAAAACATTCAAATACGAAACGATGATTGTGATAAGTTTTCTTTCCAACAGTAAACCTCAAATACCCTTGATTACTCACAAAACCGACCGGTTTCTTCATTCTACAGTGTCTTACAACACCATCACTGGATGCTTCATAATTTGTAATCACTGGATGTGGTCTGAATTCTTGGTCCATATATACTATTCTATTGTTTGTCTAATTCAGTGTTTGGTTCAATAATTACATCACTGGAAAATCTTTCGATATAGTCTTGCGGGGTTCTTATGATTTTATCCTTGATGTTGTCAGGGTCAAGGGCCTTTTCAGGGTCATAATTTCTGATAGATTGTCCATTTTTTATTCTTTTATCATAATAACGCTTCAATTCCCTATATCGCTTACCACCACAATCACTACACAATTGTGATCTTCCCTTAACCCCAACCCCACATCGAATACAGGGTAACGGACCAAGACTTCCACGTCGAAAACTTTGCATATGATACCTACAGTACTCATTTTTTCTGCATGATTTGTTACACGGGGTTACATTTCCCATCATGAGCCATTTGCAGTGATTCATTATACATAAAACTTTCATTTAAATGTTTGTTTTTTATATAGCATGAAGGAGTTCAAGAGATTGACTTCGACAAATGCTAAATTCAATGCTGATAGAGAGTTCAAGAGATTATTGAAGATCAATCCTAGATTTAATCTCGATAGACCAAAAAAACGTCAAAAACGTCCAAGAGACGGAAACATGAAAGAGTTTAAGAGATTATTAAAAATCAATCCTAGATTTAATCTCGATAGACCCAAAAAACGTCCAATAGACGGAAACAAACGTAACAAACGTCCAAGAGACGGAAACATGAAAGAGTTTAAGAGATTATTAAAAATCAATCCTAGATTTAATATCGATAGACCCAAAAAGCGTAACAAACGCCCAATAGACGGAAACATGAAAGAGTTTAAGAGATTATTGAAAATCAATCCTAGATTTAATCTCGATAGACCCAAAAAACGTAACAAACGTCCAAGAGACGGAAACATGAGATCATCATGGAAGGATGCTCAATTCAATCTTGATATAGTTTCTAATACACCCAAGAATAAAATTCTTGATAAACCCATCAGAGACTGTTTTAATGAATTCAAGCGTGATGGAGCATCTTATTGTTGGTCAACATTTCGAATTGATGGTGTTGTTGACGCTACCATGAATGATGAAAAGGCAGCAGTGATCATTTCACGTATTGGGGAAAAAAGTCATTTTTTCCGAATCAAATTCGTTATCCGTGAAGATGGCAAATGGATTATTAAGGATAAATTTGAACCCATTCTCAGGGGCAAAAAAACTGTCACCGTGAATCAGGATTCCAAACCGCAATTTTGACTGGAATTGATAAACCCTACTACGAAAGATCTTATCCTGTCACAGCAGTTGTTTACGGGATCTATCCGCTCAATGAAAAACCTGATATTTCAAAACTAGCACCCATGAAATATTCGACAGGGCTCAATTGTGTAGCAGAACGAATAATAGAACACTTCACAAATGCATCCCGGGGAAATAAACTCACTGATCTAAGACGAAAAAAAATAACCGAGTGGGTGTTCACGGTAAAAGAGCATGGAGCAACAATTCAGGATATAGCCAAATTAGAAACATCATTAAGATTTCCAATATCGGTAAGAACAATCACCGGTGAAGTATTATACGAATCGAAATATCAATCAAAAGGAACCCCCATTGAAATTATTGATCATAACGCGCACGCGTGGTCATCTGCAGTAACAATATTCCCACGAGATAGAACCGTAAAATATCTATCCCCAGCAGGGTTGGGACCTGAAGAATGTTTTACCGAGCAGAAATTATTTGATGCTATTTACCATTTGAGTAAAAACGATCCTGTGTCAGCGTGGCTATTTCATAGTAATTCAGACGAAGAATGCAGATTTGATCAGTTTGTAAGGCCCAACGGAGAATTATACCGTACTGAAGAACTGCAGAATCAAATGAAACAACTAGCTAGTGAGTTTTCTGAGGACGGAGAAGAAGACGATCAATTATTAGCAAACTGTTTCACAGTACCATCCATTGCAGCACATTTTGCTAGAAAGAAAAACGCGTGGAAACCAACACGAAGTGAGTTTTTATCAGATGTCAAATTGTCCTGTCTTGAATACAGCCACGGCGGATTATGGAACAGAAAATACACCTCTGATTCCGTTATTTCAGTTGATATGATTGCGTGTTATCCAGGAAGTTTTCTTGGGTATGGAGAATGCGAGAAATATTTCAAACGATTTGGACACCCTACACACGAAATGACCCGTGTTGCTATTAATGGACCACTTCCTGATTTTGATTTAACCGGATTCGCTTGTGTGGTATCATTTGAAATGGCTGAAGGACTTCATCCGTGTAGTTATCTTTGGATTGGTAAACACATGTCTGAAAAACACTGGATGCCAATAGTGCTATTGAGATATATGCTTGATTGTAAAATGTTAAAATCATTAATTGTCAGTGAAGCAATTATATCCTATCGAGCACAGAAATCAGTCTGGTTACCACAACCTGATCTAGAAAAAATAATTAGCGAAGAGCGAAAACTGTTTCCTGATTTTAATGAACAACAAATCATGGATTGGTCCAGACAGTTATTTGAAATCAGAAACAATGAAGCAAAAAATCTTGGACGAAGAATAATCGGTAAATTTACCCAAGGTGGCAAAGATGATAATACGAAATATTCTTCACGATTGATTATAGACAACGCTGAATACGATTTTGTAATGGCGGATTTAACGAATAAGGGCCTATATGTCAATCGTAAGGACGCATTTATGTCCGATGGAACCAAATTGGGTACAATTGTTACCTACAATGATGGATACCATCCGCAGTACACACATTTGAGAGCTTCTATGCTTGGTTATGCTTCTATCAATCTGTTTTCAATGATCAATAGATTTCCTACCACCGCAGTTAGAGTTGCTACTGACTCATTTTACATAAATAGCAAAATGGCTGATTTTAAGGCTACTGGCAACGAGAAATGGGGATCATGGAGAATTAAGAAAGAAATGATTCATGATTATATTCAATCAGCAGATGTTACCATTGAAAATAATTACTTAGAAAGCAATCAGTGTTCAGAATTTTCTAGTGCACCACCGATTTCTGATCCAATCTGTAGATATAAAACAGTTTATTTAAACGGCTGTGGCGGGTCAGGAAAAACAACCCGGGTAATTGAGTTATTTCGTCGTGGAAACGCTAGCGTTTCTAACATGATTGTGCTAAAACCAACTCATAGACTCGCCAGAGAGATGATACAGAGAGGGGTAAATGCTTGCACTTATCACAGCTTTTTCCGATGGAAGGGAGATAAATGGACTCCTGAGCGCATGGGAGAGAAATTTATTCCTGAAATTATCATTTGGGATGAAATAGACACAGTGTCAGAAGATGTCTTAAAAATATTTCTTGAGTCGTTGTTATTGAAGAATACAAAAGTCGTTATGTGCGGTGATCACGGACAACCACCACCATTTGTCGGTGCATCTCCCCATGAATGGCTAAAGGGTTTTGTAGACTATTATGAAGAAATTGATACCGATCATAGATCACTTGATCATGAATTAAAAGAATTGAAGAAACTAATTAGATTACAACCGGATAGAATCCAGTGTGAAATAACCCGTGAAATAATTTCGGAAACTCCCATGAATGAGTTTTGGGAAGCGTGGAGACCAAACGATTTAATCATTGCAAGTAGAAAAATAGTCAGAGACACACTTCAGATGAAGTTATTTGAATTGCATAAACAAAAATTTGCAACACTTCCAGTGCCTCTTTGTTATAGGCCATCGGATACGCGAAAACAGAACATCGAAGTTGATATTCCAGGACAAAGTGAAAAACAGAATTTAGTATTAAATGATATTGTGCTGGTTGATATCAATGTTGTTGAAGATGCATTGCGTGCTAATAAATCCCCGTGGACGCTAGGTTATGCAGCAACAATACACTCTTCACAGGGATTGACTATATCGGATACAACTCTTTGGATGGTAGATAATCGCATAGAATGGTCGAATTTAGTCTATCTCGCAGTGTCTAGAGTACGAAAAATAAATCAACTTCGAAGAATTGTCTTCGATGATGAAATTATTGGTGATGATAATGACACCACAATAGATGATATTATTGATAAAAAACTCTCCGGTTACAAACAACAGGACAAAAAAAAACAACGAGAATTTGATATTGATGCTGAATTAATAATCACTTTGAAGCAACAACAAAATAATCACTGCGCAAGTTGCAATTGTATAATGCGTTGGCAGTATTCGGATAAGGATCCTCGCCAATTCACCGTAGACAGAAAAAATAACAATCTCGGTCATGTCAGAAATAATGTGATGTTGACTTGTCTTGAGTGCAATAGACGCAAGGGTGCTAGTTAAGACCATGGGGTGGCAATTGAGTATCCTCGGGTATCACTTGTAATTGTTGTCTAGTAAAACCCCGTTGAGGGGCAGTTGAATCCAGTTTATAGATTGGAGGTCTACCCGTAGATCGTGTTATACTAGATATCTTATGCGTAGTGACGCTCCAAATAGGATCAGTAGCCCTTTTTGTACCACCCTCAAGCTCTCCTGGTTCGTATAAGTACCTCACAATGACATTACTACCAAGAATTGGTTGGGAAACGCTAGCGTTTCTAGGGAAATCTTTTTGTGGTTTTTCAGGTATCGACTTCTTTTTAATCGCGTTGATAGGTTTCATGTTGATGGTTCTAGTAATCTCGTTATTCAGTGCGGTAACTACACGTGGTAATCTCTTAACCCATTCACGGGATCTTTTTTCTTGGATGAATTCTTTTGCATATTGATATCCAAATAACCGCTCAGCAAGGGTTTTATTAAACCGTTCTACAATGGCCTGATCACGATGCAGTGCAGTATGCCCTCGTCTGATAGCGACATTGTGATATTTCATTGTAGATAACACTGCACCCTGAAATTCCTTGCCCGGGTCAACTTGTAACAGATTTGGCCAGTGCAGAGGACCTCGTCGATAAATCCTTTCAAATGCAGAAGCGACTTCAGTGGCCGATTTTGTTTTTAACGGTTCTGCTTCTTTGTATCGACTTGCAATATCAACTACAGTTAACGCATATTTGTAACCACGATCATGTGGCAGAAATAATAGATCAGCCTGATGAACTTCATTGGGTCCGGTTACATCAAAATGCGAGAATTGAATTTGTTTAGGCGGTGGTAGATAAATTTGCCATAGTGCCTGTTTGGATAACCAATGAGCCGCAGTGGTTTTTTTCACTTTTGCGGCGCTAGCGAGTTTACTGATTGCAGCGTTACCCTTCCAGTATCCTCTTGGGGAATAATAAATAGATTCCATGTTGCTATTAATTACCAGCACCTAACATCAATTTGCTTTTCATTGCCGATTTTATCAAAAATGAAGCCAATTTTTCTTTGAAGGATTTATCAGTGATAGAATTCAACGCATGAATTAATTTCACATCTGCTAGATGCCTGTGTTGCAAATTGCTGCTTTTATAAGCAACATCATGAAGGTGACAGGCCTTATCAATAGCGTTTATTGGTTCCTCACCGGGTCGGGGCTGATTTTGATCATTGAGTCTGATATCAAGTCTTGTTCCCGGTCCACAATAACTATACCCTGGAAGGTGTTTTTCTCCGGGATATTTTGCCCATGGGGTTCCAGGGAGTTTTGCTAATTTGGCAGCGATATCACCTCCTCGTTTTTTTTTAAAGGTTCCTTGGGTTCCTTGGGTTTAGAAACAAATCTAAATTTCTTTGTACTACACTGTACGCATTTACCAGAAAGAGCTGATCGGTTATTTTTAGTTGTAATCGTCGTCAAGTCATCTGTACCAGTACGCGCCTTACACTTCACGCAATATAGATCCATAATTTATGTATAGAGATATGAATATAATTGATTTTTCAGCGACTAAAACAAGAGAACCAGTGAAGCATCATGCAGCGCTACCAAACTCTATCCGCGCAATTATAATCGGGCCATCTGGATCCGGCAAGACGCAATTGTTGCTCAATTTAATAATGAGATGGATGAAGTGGGATAAGTTGTATTTAATTGCCCCTAGCGTAGATGACCAACGATGCTATGAAGTGCTCAAAGATTTTAATGAAAACGCTTCAGAGATTGCCGGCGAGGATGTTATTGAATTTATAACCGATATTGACGAGGCGCCATCCGTGAATGACCTCGATGGAAGTATCAACAATTTAGTTGTATACGATGATGTCATGTTAGATAATCAAAAAAATCCTGCTAGAATATTTTCCAGAGGCAGGCATAAAAACACTGATGTGATCTATGTCACTCAACGCTACACTCAGATTCCAAAAGTGATTAGAGATAACTGTAATATGCTTGCTGTATTCAACGGCGTTGATACACATACGTTACGAAATATTTGGCAGACATGGTGCTCCGATATGGACTTCAATCAATTTAGAAATTTCTTTAGTCATGCTCAGTCTGCCCCACACGGATTTGTAACAATAAATTTACATGACCCTCGAACACGATATCGTATCGGACTGGATCAAATATTCGGTTAACCCTGAACTGAAAGTTCCAACAGCAGAGAGGGTGAGTGACAACGATGTTGTAGTCCCTTTTTCCCAAAAAATGTAATAGTTGAAAAGTTTTTGATTTCATTAATTTCATTGATTTTTTCATAATTTTTTTTTGGACCTAATCCATGATTCACACACATATTTGGGACCTGATGTCATTGACTTTTGGGTCTGATGTCATTGGTTTCATTGATTTTAAGCGTGATTTCAGTGAAAACTTGTCTAAAAATGTTGTCCGATACACCCTCTCTGCTGCTGTTAGGGAGATCAAGGCAGTCTCACATGAATGTTTCTGTCTAAAGCCTGATTGATTAGGGTCTAACAGCAAGTGTTTGGTTAAATATGACATGAATGAGTCATGGACATGTTTTTCAATCAATTTTGACAAGTTTGGTAGTATTGAGATTGGTCGGTAGTTATCAGCATCATTCTTAGATCCAGATTTGTAAATAGGAGTTACTTTTGCAGTTTTCCATATTTTGGGGACAGATGAGGTTGCAATACTTAAATTGATTATGAATGTTATGCTATCTAAAATAGCAGAGGCAGAAGATTTAATGAGTCTTGGACCAATCTGATCAAGTCCTGTAGCTTTCTTGGTATCAAGTTCACTGAGACATTTTTTAACAAAGTTTTTTGATACTGGTGGTATAGAGAAACATACTTCCTTAGAGATTTTGCTGCTGCAGAACTTTTTCAGTTCACTAAAATTGTTTTCTATCACTGGTTCTTTTAACTTTGTGGAGATACTGGTGAAAAAAAATCATTGAAAACATTTGCAATGTCAGTTTCATATATATATATATATATATATATATATATATATATATATATATATATATATATATATATATATATATATATATATATATATATATATAATCTCTACAGTCCCGAAAGACACAATGGATTTTACGAACCACAAAATAATTAGCCCACGGCTAATAGATTATATGTAAGGAGATACACTCCGTCATCAGTACACTTTATTGCAGCTCCACGGCTGCTACAGTTTAGCTTCACAGCTGCTACGGTTAATTGCTATTGTTGGCTTTACAGCTTGCACCACGTCGACCTCGATTATTCCGATAACTTCGAACACTCGGGTCACTCTGGTCACTCTAGACGATGTGTAAGTCCTTGTGGTAGATAGCTCACTGACGAGACTATTCGTAATGTAAATAGCTTTACCTACGGTGAGGTATTTATGCACAGATATCGTCCGTGCAACGAAGGGGTTCGGTTCTTAGCATCAAAAGCACTTTGCACGTGCGGCATAGAAATGGACCGAACTCACTATTTTGAAATACAATACAACATACATAAATCACCTCGGGTATCGTTGTACATAAAAACGAAACTCGAGTGCTTTATTTATTCAATAAATAAAAGTGTTTATACAATTCCATGACAACTTGTTAAGATGGCTAGGTTACAAATTATGTATTGTTCATTAAATTTCATGGAAATTTGTTGATGCAAGAGTTGTTATGCAATTTATCTTTAATTATACAGCTATTAGTTCATTAGCAAACTTGATTACATGCGATCCGAAGGTTCATATGTGCAAGATTTATAGGGTTATATATAATAAATATGAAATCATTTCCTTTGTTTGTAAGGACGATACTGATTATCGTGAGTTATATTTTCTTTTGTAATGTTTAACCAATCTGGACGTAGTCGGGAAGGGAAAATTCAAGGAAATAGGAAACGTTGGAACAGTTGAGGGGAAGGTATTGCAATTAGTCATGTACATTGTGCGCTTTCCACCTCTAATTATGATGATGTAACATGTCCAAAGTAGACACTGTTATTAAATCCTGTTGATATCATTTAAGCTGAATTGAAATTACCATTATTAATTTGTTTGATTAAAAAAAAATTCTTGCATAAGGGGGCTCGTATCGTATTATTTCTTTCCCAGTACTTTTAATGGAGTCATATGAAAAATTAATGGCTACAAATACAACCTAACAGTGATTATATATATATATATATATATATATATATATATATATATATATATATATATATATATATATATATATATATATATATATATATATATATATATATATATATATATATATATATGTATATATATATATATATGTATATATATATATATATATGTAAATATATATATATATATATATATATATATATATATATATATATATATATTGAATTTTTTTATAAAGGACATAAGCTGATTCAAACGCGATAGGCATTTAGTAGTAATTAAAATTAAACTATTAAATATACGTCAAGTAGATTCCTCTGTAGAAACACTATCGGTAATTCGAAATATTTTAAATGAAACAGGAAAATATTTTAATAATTTGGAGTATGCGCATTTGATAGCGCCCCGTTTTTAGCAATTTTAGATTTGTGTGATTATTGGGACATGGAAATATTCCTAGCCCGAAATATTTAGCCAATTACTAGGAGCAAACGTCACGGAGTCGAGTGTTAGTGAGTTTAAACGATGACATGGTTCGCTAGTAGTGAATTCAGGTCGAAACCGAATGACTGTCCCTGGAGTAAGATAGTCCATATTAAAATCTAGTGGTGTACAATAGTCGTGTGGCTAGGTGGCAGTATTTACTGTAGGAAGCCGGTAAATTACACAATTGAATCAATAAGTAGGGACTTGAGAGATACCGTTTATGTTTCCATAGTGGAAAATAGGTGCAGTTATATTGGCGTAGTTCGCCGATAAAAGTTAGTTAGCATCTAACTGCAAACTGTGTAGACCCAGATCTGCATATCATAATGCCCCAGATGATCTGAGTTTATGAAGTTTGCTTCGACAAATCACTTGAGCTAACAAGATATACCCTGATCGGCCGTCGTATGATACGCCGGCACATCAGGGTGTATGATATTTGCAGTTGTACAGGACTTATATGCGAGTATGTTCTTTAATAATTTATATTTCATCCGTATATTTAACAAATATCAAAGACGGCACTAGAGACCTAAAATTATCTTTTTATCGAATGTAAAAACTAGTTCATTGCTGTAATTACCTTACTGCACTTCATTAGTAACAAATTTTCATACGTGTTTGAATCATTATAGTTACTATATTGTACGTAATGCTGCCAAACCATAAATAACGTCAGTGGTGTTTCTATCTTTGATATAAATCACCTTCACGAAGTGCATTTTCTAAATTATTACTACATTTCTGATTTGGCAAAACTGGTGAGAATTATTTACAGAGACGTTCACACAGCTAAGTATACCCGATGAGCTTTTTTGTGTGTTTGTTTTGCTATGGGTCTTTCGAAATAAAGCTTAGCAAACATACGGTAACACAAATGCCTGTTGCGTTTATGGAATTAGTCGGTTGACTTAACAGAAGGTTCAGTATAGGAGGAAAATCGACATTATTAGAATTACTCACATTCCTGAAGAAGAAGATGTAAATCTGTTTATATGATTATTTTGTTTATTTTTTTTATTATGATTTTTAACGTAGCTTTAACAATTTTTCAGTCATATCGCTACGCTGTCTGCAGTGAGGCAGCTTATAGTGATGTCTAGCACTGTGGCATCATGCCGCAGACATGTTGCATGATGTCCCATGCCGCAGACATGTTGCATGATGCTGCAGACATGTTGCATGATGTCCCACCCAGTCACATTATCCTGATACCAGGCTGAGCAGTCCAAACACTAATCTCTTAATGCTGAGCGTCAAGCTGTTAGTACCATTTTTGTAAGTCTTTGGTATGACTCGGCCGGGGATCGAACCTCCCGCTTCCGTGGCGGACGCTCTAACCACTAGGCCACCGAAGCGGTTGTTTACATGATTCAAATTTTCTTATATTTAACAACTAAGGTTTTGCAGTGATTATTAATAAATGATTATTCTATCATCAGTATACAACAATTTTTGAAGATCTAATCATAGATTAGTGCAGAATTTATATCCGGTTAGAATTTATATCCGGTCAGAATTTATATCCGGTTAGAATTTATATCCGGTTAGAATTTATATCCGGTCAGAATTTATATCCGGTTAGAATTTATATCCGGTTCATCACGAATGGTTCTCTTTATATTACTTTATATCGTTATCCAGCAATCTGAAACGTAAGCCAATGGAACTTAAAATCATGCCGATAAGCTTCTGCGTGAATTTGAATTTCTTAGGAAAAAGACATCAGCGTAATTAAAGTCTGATTAAAACATTATAACTTTAATTTGCAGAAAACCGCTGATATGGGCTGCCACGTTTGTGAAAATTTGACTGATCGTTCCGATTTGAATCAACTCGGAACAGACTACACAGCGCAGTTAAATGGGCAGTAAGACCTCGAAGCCCAAAACATAAATATAAGGGACTAGGTTTTACATTGCAAAACTATTGGCCATGCATTTCGGTTCAAGGACAGATTGGTAATGGGTTGATTTTTGAGTCTCAATAGATATCCGATTTAAGGTTTTGTTTTATTTTTTTCTAACAGTGGTTTATGCCGCATATTTTGTGCTTATGTCAGAAAATAGGGATAGCACGATACCAATTAATACCATAATGATAAATATTGAATTTTATTTTCTTCAGTTGTTGTTGCTTGCCATTTTCAGCACACGATGGCTATAAATTGCGACCAGTATATTTCTGTGGAGGAAGAATCCGTAAAAACCACCGTCACACTGAGGATACTGGCAAGCTTCTTATATATCCACATTGTCCGAGCCTAAGGCTCGAAACAAACCGAACAGAGGTGAGAGAGCATTGATCGCTAAAGTCGATCGCATTAGACCTCGATCCCCACCCCCATCCCAATCCCAACCACTGCCCCACTGTATAGATTTTGGCTGCACAAAGTTTATTTAGCAAACAATTGTTTTTTCATGAGTTGACAATTATAAGCGCTTTCGCCCACTTTACCTGCTGCAAATGGAACAGTTGTTTTACGTGATTTCTTCGTGATGTGATCAACCTTGTTTTATTGTCTCTGTTTCGATTACACTTCATTCGATGCAGCGAATGTCTCGGTCTTTAAAGAGGAACCCTTGCACCAATTAAATCTTCATAGGGTTTGTTGTTCTGTTTATTTTGGTTAGTCGGAGGGGGCCTTGCCATAATCTCGAATATTTTCAACGCTTTTGCATTCGTATTAACAAAATTATTCCCATTCTCCTGAGAGAAGAATAAAAGTTTGGCCATGGACAATTTTCTGCTTAATAACAATCATCAAAAAGTGTAAAATACATTTGTACAGATTTGTATTGCTGTTTTTCCCTCACATGTATGTAAGCAGCACACACACACACACACACACACACACACACACACACAGAGGCAATATGGAAAATTTATATACCACCACCTAAACAAATACAGGCCGGACATTTTGATGTCAGCGATACTAATGAAGTTTATCAGGCGGATATTTTATTTGTAGACGTCAATTACGCACATACAAATGCGCGTTAATTGCTGTTGATGCTGCAATTAGATAAAAATAAGCATATTTATTAACAACAGGCTGATCCTGACAACAAATTGCTTGGTGAAGCATTATCTCTGATGAAAAAGCATACCGTCAAACTCATGAGCGGGTATACCGCAATTCATAGTGATCAAGCAATCGTTGAACGATTTAATCCATCACTTGCTGAGCAGTTATTTGGATATCAATATGCAAAGAAAATATATGTGAACAAAATTAAGAAAGTTATGAGATCTCGTAAATGGGTTACAAGACTAATAAGTCTGATAGCTGCATTAAATAACGAAATTACTCGTGCAATTTCTTTGAAGCCATTAATGCAGTCTCAAAAGTCTATACCAATAGAACGACATGATTTTTCAAAATATCCAGTATTAGGCAATGTTACCGTAAGCTATTTATAGGAACCTGGTGAACCTGAATGCGGTAAAAAAAAGAAGAAAAAAAAAGAGCGACTGATCCTATGTAGAGTGTAACTAGACATACAATTTCCAGCGTGGTAAGGTCCACGGGTATACAGGCAATATATGGATTGTATTTGTACGTGAACAAGTAATTCCTGAAGAGACTAAATTACCTGAAGTGACTTTAATTACACTCAAGACAGGTCAGAATCATATTTTCACGTGTGTGACCAAGACTACAATAAGTTCTAGCTAAGGTAAATTATCTTGATTATTATCTGAATATTGACAAAACATTATTGTGTTTACAACTCGCACACTGATTATTATGTTGCTATTGTAATGTCACGATAAATTCAACATCGAAAATAAATTTGCGTTTATTTTTCTTTTTCACACTGCTTATACCAATTTTTTTCTTACTATATATTCGACATCAGCATCGCTATTATTGTCAGTAGTTTGATTTTTATTTTCTGTAAAGTCTACAATAACCCTCCGCAGCTGAGATATTCTACTGACTCGAGACACTGCGAGATAAACTAAGTTTGGCAACTCAATTCTAGCATCAACAATCAAACAACTGTATCAGAAATAGCGAATCCTTGCGATGAAAGAATTGTATATTCTAGCGTCCATGGAGTTTTGTCCACGAATACTTTTAATCACATTATTCGACGGCATAACCAGATCTCTCCTCCGCAAGTCAGGGGTTCTTTTGTCAAGGTCAAATCTAGATGTAGAAGGTTCAATTTTAGACAATATCCAATATCTCAAATTCTTCCGTATTATTATTATTATTATTATTATATATATATATATATATATATATATATACACACACAAGTCTAGCCATCCAACTAAAGTTGATGATACCGTCCATGGAGTAGAGAAGTGCATATCTGATGTGAAATCATGGATGACATGTAACAAGCTGCAGATGAATAATGATAAAACTGAGGCCATTCTGATCACAACATAAAGAATTTCTCATTCACATCCTTTACCTCAAACAATAAATATCAACAACACCAACATTAAAT
This sequence comes from Unio delphinus, assembly GCA_029339505.1. Lineage (NCBI taxonomy): Eukaryota > Metazoa > Mollusca > Bivalvia > Unionida > Unionidae > Unio > Unio delphinus. The sequence goes on from JAQISU010000052.1 coordinate 3,893,863, forward strand.
TCACACAGTCAGTACGAAACCTAGGTGTTACTCTAGACAGTACTCTCATATTACACCAACATGTCATGAACATATGCAAGGCTGCATATCTTGAACTGAAACGCATCAGTTCCATTCGCAAATATCTTTCAGTTGATGCCACTAAAACAATTGTGTGTTCATTAGTACTTTCACGACTGGACTATTGTAACTCAATTCTGTATGGTTCGTCTCAATATCTACTCCAGAAACTTCAAACAGTTCAAAACACAGCTGCCCTGATCATCTTTAGAGTACCTCGATCAGACCACACCTCACCACTGCTCTGAACCTAACACTGGCTATCAATTCGATACAGAATCAAACACAAAATTTGTGCTCTGTGCTATCTTTTACTGGCAGACTCCATTCCAACATACCTATCCTGTCTCACCCATGTTTATACACCAGCAAGATACTTAAACTCCTATTTTGAAAATCGTATACTCATTGTTCCCTCTTTGAAAATGAAGTCATTTGGACAACGTTCTTTTGCATACCAGTGCCCGGCGATGTGGAACGAATTGCCAATTGCCAATTGAATTAGACACAAAGACACAGTGGTCCCTTTTAAGAGTGCTCTTAAAACTCACCTTTTTCGACTGCAGGAACAAACTTAGAGACCTATCAATGCTTTATATCTAATAGTTTTTCAGCATATTTTTATGTTTTCCAATTTCATGATTTTTCTAATTTGTTTTCCTGTAGTGTAGTCATATCATTATAGCTGTTGTAAAGCGCTTAGAGCTTTTAATGATTAGGCGCTATACAATGTCCTCATTATTATTATTATTATTATTATTATTATTATTATTATTATTATTATATACTGATTCAAACAGTAAATGTACATAGTTAATGATATGCTCGAAAACTCCGTGTTATAAAGCTTGTGTAAATGAGTTCTGCGGATATCATTTACAAAGCAGACATTAATGAAGTCTAGGACCAAGTCCGTGTTTGAAGTGTGGTGTTGGAGTTAGACGAAAAACACTATCATTTGTGCAATGTGGCGATTAAAAAAAATACAGTGAACTGAAAAGAAATTATGATCTAAAAAAATAATACCGACAGGCATTTTTTTATTTTATGATATCATCACACCATATATATGTTCATGTATATGCTACCTTTAAATGTAATGTACTGGATATTCAATAATGGTTGAAATAAATTAATGAATACATCTATTAATTTGTATTTATTTCACATTATTGTAACATGCGCTTGTACGTACATATACAGCAAATATCATTGGCGCCTTAGTCTTGGGAGACCATGCAGATAGCGCCCTTGGAGTGTCATCTGTCTCTGGGTTGTTGGTATCGTCTGTTGTGGCTGTGGAGGCCTACGCGCGAGTGGCAGTCCCTCTTGCAGTTTGTGCAGACATGCTGGGATGCCTGAGTTGCTGTGGTTGCTGTCACGTGGCCCTTTCTTACACGTTTCTCTGCCGCCAACTGGCCTCTCCTCGTATCAGCGACTGATATACCCTTACTTACTGCCAGTCTCCAGGAGCCTCGGTCCTCGGCCAGCACTTCCCAGCCATCAGGTGCGATGTCACATGCCTTCAGGTCCCTCTTGCAGGTATCCTTGAAACGGAATGATGGGCGGCCGACTCTTCTCGTGCCAGTGGCCAGCTGTCCATATAGGATGTCTTTTGGCAGCCTCCCATCCTCCATGCGTCGGACGTGTCCCAGCCATCGAAGGCGACGTTTGCTCAGCAGGGAGTGTCACAGAATTAGGCGAAAATTTGAACTGATTTTTGTTGTACTTGAATTGCAAACGAAACTCACCATTTTCTTGATTACGTCGTACACGCATTACCTGGGGTGATTAAGTGGCGTGTAACGATTTGCATGTGCCAATTTGTAATTTACATGAAATCCGAAATACTCGTTTTACGTGGTGCACGGCAAGCTCGATGTGATTTATGTTCACCTATTGAGAGTATATAAGGCGAAGTATTTATCATAATTATTTACGGGAACCCAAATATCTAATCAAAGGATAGATAACCTCGTCTTGCAAATCTCCAGCCAAAGGGGTGAGTGTTAAATTTACATTTCGTTTTATTGTGAATTTTATTCAGATTATCATTTCGTATAATGATGCTTTTATTGCAATTAAACGTGGAATATTTGGAATTACTAGTCACTTTTAGACTTTAAATACAATATCGTAATCTACGGCTTAGATTATTTTTGAGACAACTATTATTAGTCTGGTTTTGTTTATTATAGTTGATTCCGTCGTTGATTCCGTCGTTGATTCCGTCGTTGATTCCGTCGTTGATACCGTAGAAGTACATCACTGATAGCGCATCTAATAACATCGTTGATACCGTCTCTGATACCGTAGCTGCTAACGTAGTTGTTACAATGTATCTGATACCGTAGCTGCTAATAACATCGTTGATACCGTAGCTGCTAATAACATCGTTGATACCGTAGCTGTTAACACATCTGATACCATCTTTTGATAAACGTCTTTGATATCGTCTGATTTGTTGTGGGACATCTATTGTTTGTTCTGGAACATCTCTGTATAAATATCTGAATGTGCTTGTGCCGTTAATTTGTGCAAACGGAATTGAAGTATCTGTCTGTGTGTCGAACTGTCTGTTCGTCAACATCTGTGTAACATGTAAATATCCGGAAAGCTAGAAGTCCGAGTGTCGGAGCTGTCTTAGAGTTGTAAAACGTCCGGGTCGACATCTAGGGTAGTGAGGAACCGTTGGTTCTGGTAGATGTTGTATGCTGTCTGAACGTATAACTGTGGTGGATCCGTGTAGGGAAACGTCCGATAATAGTATTGGTCAACCCTCGGTTCTCGGGGAAACTGGGAGACGATTCAACTGTTGCTGAATCGTGCGGTTATACAGGGGAGACACATAGGTGTATTGAAATTGTAATATAATTTAATACATTGTTGTATTTGCATGTTTATGTCAGATCGCAATAATATTTCAAGTGATCACATAGATATCAATAAAAGCTAGCAACTTGATTGAATACAAGTATATGATCGTGCTAGTTATCGCAATCCATCGTGCGATAGATAGTTTGTCGTTTGTGTTTATTTTTTCGTAAATCATACTTGCATTTATTTAACTTTCGTAAAGGATTCTTGGATCTGTGTATAATCCAAGAGATCCCTTTACATTTGTGATTCCTTTTGTATTGTTATTTAATTTGTTCATGTATTGTGAATGGTTGTGAGTTTAATTGTGGGTTGAGTGCATGAATTATTGTGTTGTTACATCTGTATTTTTTTCATTTATAATTTATTACATAAATTTATATTTTCTTTCACAAATTGTGTTTGTATTGTTCATTTAGTCCACCCTCCTCTCGGTAACAATTCCGTTACAATGGTGTCAGAAGTGGGATCGTTGGATTAAGTGAACTGTCAATCATTTTTGTGAAGGTATACATTTAATGTTTATATTTGAGCGTGACCTTCTGTTAAGATAATACTCTAGTTGGAGTTTATTTTTGTTTAGTTTACCTAGGTCCGTGAGTCCAGTATAAACGTGTTCAAAGTATTGGTTTGGTTATATATCTATATTCATATTACAATGGTCATTGTCATGTCATCCCTTAAGGACTTGGTTGCCTTAGGCAAAGAATTTGGGTATGAAGGTGAAAGTCTAAGGAAATTTATTCAAGAAGAACAAGCCCGGGAAAGGGAAGAAAGGGCAAGGTCAAGGGAATTAGAAAGGGAATCCGAAGATAGGAAATGGGCCTTCGAGAGGGAAAAGATAGAATTTGAGAAGGAAAAGATAGGATTAGAGAAGGAAAAGATAGAATTAGAGAAGCAGGCCGAAAAAGACAGGATAGAATGGGAAATGGAAGCGGAGCAAAAGCGAATAGAGTTAGATAAACTAGCTAAAGTAGAAATGTTAGAGTTAGAAGAAAGAGCAAAACAACGGGATCATGAGCGTAAGGTAGAATTAGCGACATCTGGAAGAGAACACGATTCTTGTGTAATGCATTGGGTCATGTTCAAAAAGACTGTCCTAAAAGAAAGGCACTTATACATAAGGTAGCAGTGGCTATACAAAGTAAAGGTATATCCGATAACAACGTACATGTAGAACCTTGTATTCATTCACTTGGCACGTGTTTATTTCCTGAAGCGCGTGTACCAACCGCGAGAGGGTTTGTCAACGGTCGAGAAGTCGTGGTATTGCGTGACACTGGTTGTACGGGCGTAGTGATCAAACGTAGTCTTGTGCAGGATAACCAAATGCTCGGGTGGGAATCCCCATGTATGTTGCTTGATCAGACGATGGGTCGCATTCCCGTAGCAAGGATCACAGTAAAAACACCTTTCTTAACGGGAACTGTTGATGCCCTTTGTATGGACAATCCTATTTACGATCTGACGATCGGTAATGTTGAAGGTTCCCGTCTTCCAACCATGGCCGATTTTAAAATACCTTTGGCCCAGGCAGTCGAAACGCGAGCGCAAACACGGCGAGAGAAAACCGCGTTTCATAAATTAATATTCCCTGAGTCGATCTCAGGAATTTCCCGCGATGATTTCAAACAAGAGCAAGAACGTGATGAATCCATCAGAACAATTGTTGAGAAAATCACGTCCGGCGCGATTAAACATTGCAAGCGTGGGGGTAGCTCTAGATTCGTATGCAAGAACGGATTAATTCATAGGGAGTTTAGCGCTCGGGAGGGTAAGAAGTATTGGCAAGTGGTCGTACCCCAGAGATATAGATCTCAAGTACTTAGGGTGGCGCATGAGTCAAGCATGGCAGGACACCTAGGTAAGGCTAAGACCACTAGCAGGGTAGTCGCTGAATTCTACTGGCCCGGTGTTAATGGCGATGTCACACGGTTCTGTAGGTCGTGCGACGTATGTCAGAAAACCGTTTGTAAGGGAAGGGTCACAAGGGTGCCCTTAGGACAAATGCCATTAATAGATACACCGTTTAAAAGAGTGGCAGTAGATATTGTAGGACCAATACACCCAGTTACCGAAAGAAAGAATCGGTATATTCTTACTCTGGTTGACTACGCAACCAGATACCCTGAAGCCGTAGCGTTACCCACTATTGAAACGGAAAGGGTAGCTGAAGCATTAGTTGATATCTTCAGTAGGGTAGGGGTGCCAGAGGAAATCCTCACTGATTGTGGTGCCCAATTCACCTCTGACCTCATGGGTGAAATAAGTAGGCTGTTATCCATCAAACAGCTAAACACTACCCCATACCATCCGATGTGCAATGGACTGGTAGAGAAGTTTAATGGTACCCTGAAAAGCATGCTGAGAAAGATGTGCGCGGAACGTCCGCAAGACTGGGACCGTTATTTAAACGCTGTTCTGTTCGCGTACCGTGAAGTACCGCAGGAAAGTTTAGGGTTCTCGCCCTTTGAACTGTTGTATGGTAGAACAGTTCGAGGCCCGATGCGGATACTACGCGAACTATGGACTGGTGATGTCGCGAACGAGGAAATAAAAACGACTTACCAGTACGTGTTAGATCTAAGAAACAAACTTGAGAGTACATGCCAGATGGCACGTGACGAATTGATTAAATCGGGGCGCAGATATGCCAAGTATTACAACCTCAGAGCGCGTAATAGGAAATTTCTTGTGGGAGATCAGGTGTTATTGCTTCTTCCAACGAGTTCGAATAAGTTATTAGTCCAGTGGAAAGGTCCATATGAAGTTAAAGAAGTAAAAGGTGACATGGACTATAAAATTGACATGGACGGTAATGTAAAGACATTCCATGCTAACATGCTCAAGCTGTATATTAAGAGACAGAACGACAATGTTGGAAAGGGGGTCTTAAATGTCGTTTGTACGGCAGTCGTAGACGATGATGAAGCTGATTCGAATATAGAGAGTTCCCTTGAATGTCCCTTGGGAGTTGCGGGGGAGGGGATAGATAAAGTCGATGTGAGTGCGGAGTTGACGAAAGACCAGCGTCAACAGATTAATGCGCTCTTGGCTAAACATTCTTATGTATTCACTGACAGACCAGGTTGTACAACTTTGTTGGACCTCAAAATTAAGCTGAATACGTCTGACCCTATTCGAATCAAGGGCTATCCGGTGCCATACAACGCACGTGAAGCTGTGGACGAAGAGGTGAGTAAAATGTTGTATCTGGGGGTGATTGAACCCTCCAACTCACCATATTCGTCTCCAGTAGTGTTAGTAAGGAAAAAGGACGGGACGAACCGATTCTGTATCGATTTTCGGCAGTTGAATAAAATCACTGTGTTCGATGCAGAACCAATGCCAGATATGGAGGGTCTATTTGCAAAGTTGTCGGGAAACCGATGGATTTCCAAATTGGATCTGTCCAAGGGATATTGGCAGGTTCCCATTGTCCCAGAGTCCCGAACTTTGACGGCATTTGCGACCCAGAAAGGATTGTATCAATTCAAAGTGATGCCTTTCGGGTTAGTTGGAGCCAGCGCCACTTGTTGTCGTTTGATGCGAAAGTTGCTGAAAGGTTTAACAAACGTTGATAGCTTTGTAGACGACATATTCGTGTACACGAATACTTGGAGTGAGCACGTGTCCGTACTGAGCGAGCTCTTCAATAGACTCCGCAGAGCGAACCTCACAGTGAGACCCACTAAATGCAGTATTGGTTATACAGATTTAGATTGTTTGGGTCATAGGGTCAGCGGTATGGGTCAGTTAAAACCTCATCCCAAGCAAATTGAAGCAATTAGAGACGCACCGAAGCCAACCAACAAAACGCAGGTAAGATCATTTCTAGGTCTAGTAGGTTTTTACAGAAAGTTTATACCGAACTTTGCAGCCATTGCTAGCCCGCTGTCTGATTTGACCAAAAAGGGGCAACCAAACCAAGTGGAATGGGGACCGCCACAAGATAAAGCATTTTGTACTCTGAAAGAGAAACTGGTTAGTGCACCTATATTGAAATTGCCAGATGTCAGCAAACCTTTTATTCTAAGAACAGACGCTTCTGAAACTGGGTTGGGGGCAGTTTTACTGCAAGAGCAGGACGACAGTAAGTTACCCGTAGCTTACTCGAGTAGAAAATTGCTACCCAGGGAGAAAAATTATTCCGTTATAGAAAAGGAATGTTTGGCCGTAGTATGGGGAATTGGGAAGTATCACGCATATCTATTTGGGAGAGATTTCGTTCTTGAGACTGATCACCAACCCCTACTGTATTTAAACAAGGCCAAGGTCGCTAACGCTCGGTTGATGCGTTGGGCGCTAACACTACAACCTTATCGTTTCCGTGTAGAAGCAATAAGGGGAGTTGAAAATATAGGCGCAGACTACTTGAGTAGGGCATGATGGGAAATTTGTATGAATTTGCCCAGTAATAAAATCCAGTTTGTAGTATAACCAGTGTAAATGTTGTAAGATATCATCAGTAGTTATTTTTCTTCTATTCTGTGTTAGTTTTAAAAATGTGTACATTTTTATTCTTAGGGGGGAGGTATTGTCACAGAATTAGGCGAAAATTTGAACTGATTTTTGTTGTACTTGAATTGCAAACGAAACTCACCATTTTCTTGATTACGTCGTACACGCATTACCTGGGGTGATTAAGTGGCGTGTAACGATTTGCATGTGCCAATTTGTAATTTACATGAAATCCGAAATACTCGTTTTACGTGGTGCACGGCAAGCTCGATGTGATTTATGTTCACCTATTGAGAGTATATAAGGCGAAGTATTTATCATAATTATTTACGGGAACCCAAATATCTAATCAAAGGATAGATAACCTCGTCTTGCAAATCTCCAGCCAAAGGGGTGAGTGTTAAATTTACATTTCGTTTTATTGTGAATTTTATTCAGATTATCATTTCGTATAATGATGCTTTTATTGCAATTAAACGTGGAATATTTGGAATTACTAGTCACTTTTAGACTTTAAATACAATATCGTAATCTACGGCTTAGATTATTTTTGAGACAACTATTATTAGTCTGGTTTTGTTTATTATAGTTGATTCCGTCGTTGATTCCGTCGTTGATTCCGTCGTTGATTCCGTCGTTGATTCCGTCGTTGATACCGTAGAAGTACATCACTGATAGCGCATCTAATAACATCGTTGATACCGTCTCTGATACCGTAGCTGCTAACGTAGTTGTTACAATGTATCTGATACCGTAGCTGCTAATAACATCGTTGATACCGTAGCTGCTAATAACATCGTTGATACCGTAGCTGTTAACACATCTGATACCATCTTTTGATAAACGTCTTTGATATCGTCTGATTTGTTGTGGGACATCTATTGTTTGTTCTGGAACATCTCTGTATAAATATCTGAATGTGCTTGTGCCGTTAATTTGTGCAAACGGAATTGAAGTATCTGTCTGTGTGTCGAACTGTCTGTTCGTCAACATCTGTGTAACATGTAAATATCCGGAAAGCTAGAAGTCCGAGTGTCGGAGCTGTCTTAGAGTTGTAAAACGTCCGGGTCGACATCTAGGGTAGTGAGGAACCGTTGGTTCTGGTAGATGTTGTATGCTGTCTGAACGTATAACTGTGGTGGATCCGTGTAGGGAAACGTCCGATAATAGTATTGGTCAACCCTCGGTTCTCGGGGAAACTGGGAGACGATTCAACTGTTGCTGAATCGTGCGGTTATACAGGGGAGACACATAGGTGTATTGAAATTGTAATATAATTTAATACATTGTTGTATTTGCATGTTTATGTCAGATCGCAATAATATTTCAAGTGATCACATAGATATCAATAAAAGCTAGCAACTTGATTGAATACAAGTATATGATCGTGCTAGTTATCGCAATCCATCGTGCGATAGATAGTTTGTCGTTTGTGTTTATTTTTTCGTAAATCATACTTGCATTTATTTAACTTTCGTAAAGGATTCTTGGATCTGTGTATAATCCAAGAGATCCCTTTACATTTGTGATTCCTTTTGTATTGTTATTTAATTTGTCCATGTATTGTGAATGGTTGTGAGTTTAATTGTGGGTTGTGTGCATGAATTATTGTGTTGTTACATCTGTATTTTTTTCATTTATAATTTATTACATAAATTTATATTTTCTTTCACAAATTGTGTTTGTATTGTTCATTTAGTCCACCCTCCTCTCGGTAACAATTCCGTTACAGGGAGAACATGCTGTGGGTATTTGCACGCTGCAGGATTTCGCTGTTTGGGACACGGTCTTGCCAGCTGAGTTTCAAGATGCGTTTAAGGGACTGAATATGGAAGGAGTTGAGCCGGCGCTCTTGCCTCATGTAGGTACCCCAGGTCTCACTTCCATCAGGACTGTTCCCTTCATATCTGCATCGAAAGAGATTATCATGCTGCGGAGTTTTGAGGGGCAACCGATCTTACTGAGAACTTCAAAAAGGCCCTTCCTGCTAAGTCAAAGGCCTTGGTCATGTAGAGTGGTTGCCCTTGCTCTCTGCTCTTCTTTTGGAGTTGTCGTAAAGAGAAGATCATGTCTGTTGTCGACCTGCCTGCTCTGAAGCCGCCGAGGAGAAATATTGATTCGTGTTTGGGGCATCCTTTAATCTGTTCGTCCAGCTGCCCATAGAACTGATCCTTTGTGTCTTATCTGCTAAAACCTGATTTAGATGTTGTGTTCTTTCAATAGTTAGAAGTTTTAATTCGTCAGAGTATTTTGCATAATATTTAAAACTAAATTTCAAGTCGCCAAATACATCCATAAGTTCAGGTTTGATTACTCTTGTAACTTTACAAATTAATTCTTCCTTTACAGTAAAATTAACGATATGATTTAAACGAAATAAGGTCAGTTATTTTTATATTTCTTACTATCCGATGCAGTAAAGAGGGATAGGTCGGCAATTCGTTGAATAGAAGAACCGTAACCTAGTAATAATATTTTCTGTTCTTCGATATTTTGGTTCCTCTATAAATACTTTTGTCTGTTAGGAATTCATGGAATGTTGGTTCTGGTGGTCCATTATATTTCGGTGGAATTTCAGGCCATCCTAAATCTGATTGAATCGTTGACTGATACATATTTACAACATAATCTTGAGAGTTTATTTCTATCGCAGCTGTTAATGTTCGTTCATGAACAGTACTATCTAATTTTGATTCTTTTTCTGTAAAATATTTAAATCTGCATTAAAGGTCATCGCTGATTTGTTCGATCTGATAATTACCTGTTGGAATAGCAACTTCATGCCAATCATTGATTCATCTGGTTAATTTTTATTTGCAAAGACGAGTGAATTATTCGTCTGCAACCCACCGAATGATTTTGTTTCAATATTTTCTTAATTGTCCAAGTGCAAATTCTTTTCCTGGAATAGCAGTTGGAAAGGTGACAGTGACGCTAAATTCAGGGTTGGTCGAGCTTGCTGATATCATCCTTGTTTTAGAGTTGTATTAACTACGATCTATTGCAGTAGTTCTTTTGATGATAACATTATCAGTATTATTATTTTCTAAATATTTTGCCTCATTGTAAATTGTAATCACTTATGTGAACTCAATATCCGATATTTTTTCATCACTAACTCCCGATGATATTAATGAAGATAATTTATAGTATGCTAGCGTCACTGTATGCAACTTTACTCTATAATCATGGAATGTTGTATTTGTGCACCTGGAATTGTTTTGCGATAATATTATAAACACCAGCAATTGTTGTTGCAGCTGAAACATTGTTATTGTTGATAGCAATACAAGCGATAAAAGCTGACGAGGAATATACAATTATATCAAAGACAACTACACGACCCCGATATTATTTTGGTTGTTGCTGTACACTCATCAACTATATTTTTAACTTGGTTTGCCACTCACGTACTTCATTGATGCACGTTTTTTTTTGACAGCTCATTATATTTCAGTAGGTGATAATTAAAGACTGATTCAAGACACCAATGATAAATCAAGCCGAGTTTATTTCTTATTCAGGTTCCATTTCAAATGTTACTTCGTCGTGTTGCTCATAACATAACTAACGTAGATCCAGAAGACCCAGTTAGTGGATTGTAGTAGATATGGTGAATGTTGTAACGCCGAGTACTGAGAACCTTAAAATACCGGTAACCTTAGCGCGACATTTAATGGATGTGACCATAATACTTTCCCAGACGCTGCTGTATATACTACTTTGTGGGTGATGTTATTTATGTCAGAAATCTTATCAACTACAGCTGGGCTTCCAAAAATGTAATTCATGTTTCTATGTTTCTACGAAAACGCAAAACCGTGTTTACGTGAGCAGCATAAGTAGTATATAATCAGATCTAAGATTGGTTAATTCTCTACCGATTATCATTAACGAATTAATCATGGGGAGTTTTTTTAAATTATCGTCCACTTATTTCTTTGTTGTAGCTTCGTCACTTGATTTTGGTTCTCCGATGCCAGTAAAGTTATTATTAGTCATATTAGTGATACCGGATATTGTATCCCCAGGCTTAATTACTTGATTATGAATATTATCTAATATTGTTGTTATAACAACGCCATGCTTAATGTTTCCATTACTATTAAACACAGATATGCTGTTTAAGGTTACTCTATTGATTTTGACGATAATATCTAATAATGAAAGATTACTCGTTTTAATTTCCCTTGCTTATCTTGAAATACAGCAACTTCGTTTTGATCTACATTTGCAAGATTTAATAATTCGGATATTTCATCACTAATAAATTTATATATAATTTCTTGAGTTATTCAGTTAGTTGTTTGTTTCTGTTTAGAGGAATAACTTCAGTAAATGTATACCATTATATGTTAAGATCTGTTTAAAACGACGCATCGACTTGCATACTCGTGCACGACCTTATGGGGTCGTTTGGTATATAAAGATAAAGAGTCGAGTACAGCATTTGCTTCACACCACATATTGGTGGATCCGGTATTGTCTGTGTTGGTAATATTGAATAACAGATGGGAATATTTAGAAGCCCGCTGACATTTTTTTAACATTATGATGGTAGTACCAGTCCACACGAATTAAAATGAACAATTCCACTGGGACCAATCAGGTATGAAACCCATTGAGTTTCAGGGCCAGAACTGTGATCAAGATTGATAATACCAGTTTAAACACCTCTAAAAAAAATTATTTTAATTATTCAGCAGAATTAATTAAATCAAAATTAAATCAAAATAGGACATAGGAAGAAGGCTTTTTGCGTCTAACTAGGTATTGTCCATGGAAATCTTAGGCCCTTTCCCTATTGTGAGGCTGGCAATCTTAGATGATCCGATTCAGGCATACATGGCATTTTAGATGTCGTCCATGTTGTTGTGTCGGTGATCTTTTCATAAGCATTCTTTATGTAAAGTTCCTTTTCCAGTTGCTTTCTTTAGTGCCATTCCGGCAATTGTTCCAACAGAACCAAGTGCAGCTGCTTCTGCAACAGCTGGTGCAGCAGAGGCTATTAATGCAGGTTTGGCTGCGGCAATATGCCATGTAAATGAACCCATATAGTACTTTGAACAGTATACGTAGTTACTATTAACCATGATAGCATTTATTTACCGCCGTGATCCATAAAAACGAGTAACTTTTGTTCTTTAGCAATCGTTGGAGTCATTACATGCATCCAAAGTGAGAGTTTTGTTATATTTACTTTACCATCAATATCAACTTGCCAGATTGCATAGTTGCCATCACCTTTTCTAACAGGGAAAACTGTATATTTAGACCCGAAAATAACCTTTCTAGCATTTCTCCAAAATTCACAAATATGAGACAGTGGAATTACATATGAGAATCTTCTACGTCCTCCAAACAACATTGATTCACGTTTTCTAAATCCTAAATTATAATTTTCATTAACACTTTTATAATATCAAAATTACCATCAGCGGACATAACTACTAATACAAATGAGTGTATAGGACTGCAAATGATGTTTAAATTGAATTCTATATTTAAAACATAACAAGGCAAACTAATAATAATTATTCATGACTGCTAAAGACTAAAATATTACATACGGTATCATTTTGTATCGATTCTCCATATCTTGTATCGATATGTGTATAGTTACAGCAAAGGTATCAATGAATCGATATATCGACGAATCGCTTCAACCCTAGTCCAGTAATATTTTACTTATGTCCAGCTACACGACAATGTTTTTATTTAACTCTGATTTTGCGGATGGGCCTCGGTGACTGCCACAGGACCAGCCCGGATCGGTTAATGTTGTGTGTATAAATCTGTATTTAAGAAGAAAAAAAATATTTATTAAAAAAATCATGCATGTTTAAATTTGTATTGCAAAATTCGACTCAGAGGTTATAATTAATATTTCCAAAAACAATCCGAGCTGAAAATGATAGTAAGTTTTGATTAGAGACTACCCCGAGCCCCCTAGTCGTTGCTGCCATTTTTGACTTTGAATAGAATCTTGTGTGTGTGTGTGTGTGTGTGTGTGTGTGTGTGTGTGTGTGTGTGTGTTTCAAAAATAAGAGCTGTTTCCCTACCAATGTCGACAACAAAAAGAGGTTAGTGAACAATTGGAGATCGATAAGTAATTTGATGGGAGTTAGAATGTCTAATTTCTCTATTCTACGGAAGAAACAGGATATATTTCTAGAGTAATATATTAGCTCTAGCATTAAAAGAACGAAAACTATATTAAATCTCTCTCTCTCTCTCTCTCTCTCTCTCTCTCTCTCTCTCTCTCTCTTGTAGTGTTCTAGAAGCAGTGCTATACGGTACTGTAGACTTTCCCACTGCTGAATCAGTATGTTAGGAATTGGAGACAAGGCTGACAGATAGGGTGCTATATTTAGGTCAGACAATCAGATATATTCTGTATGCTATGGAATAAAGAAGTGATTTTAGAAACAGTATTTTTCCTCTCTCATTATAAAAACCTAAACATTACAATGGCGACGAGGATATTGCTAAAAACAAAGCTGTGGATAACAGGGGCAGAATAAGGACAATTTAGTCATTCTACTCAGAGAATTATTACAGACCTGCTACCGTGTTGCACACTTGTAGTGAACGTCTATATCTCTGATAATGGCAGCAAGTTTGCCCATTTTCCCACCATTCTCTATCCATTAAAATGCACCTCATGTTCAATGGAAGAAGTGGGTGAAACGACTTGATAACCTTCTGATTGGCATGGACATCAGAGACACAAAACGACGACGTGCATTACTTTTGCACTATGCAGGAGAGGAAGTAAATGACATTTTTGAAACCCTCCAAGAGACAGGAGAAGATTATCCAACCGCCGTAGAAAAGTTGACAAACTACTTCGCACCAAAGAGAAATAACGAATTTGAAATCTACAAATTTCGGCAAGAAAAACAACAAAATGGACAATCGATTGATGATTTCCACGCCAAGCTAAGGCAGCTTTCAGCAACGTGTGAGTTCAATGATGTCGACAAAGAAATAAAATCACAAATAATTCAAGGATGTTTGTCAACACGTCTTAGACGTGCACTTCGTGAAGAGATGGACCTAACACATCTACTTACACTTGCCCGTGCCATGGAACTCTCGGACAGACAAGCAACAGAAATAGAAAAATCCGAAAGAGAGAATGCAAATGCCATGACGAAACGAAGGACACAGAGTCATCGTAGAAACAAGAGGCATTTCATGGAGACAGCAAAAGGCACCAACAAACAACAATACAAAAACCAAACATGCAGAAATTGTGGTGGTGAATATCCACACAAAGATAGACAGTGTCCTGCAAAAGGGAGACAATGCAATTTTTGCAAGAAGAAAAACCATTTTGCTAAAGTCTGTAGATCAAGACTCAGGGCAGAAAGCAAAGTTAATCAAGTAGAAAGCCAGCAAGATAGAAGTAGCACGTCTGAGAACTCAGATGAAGAATACACTTTTGGCCTGCGAACTCGAGAAAAGGTCAATTCGCTAAAACCAAAACAACCTCACACAATGGTTGAAGTGGATGGAACAAAAATAGAGGTACTGATTGACACAGGATCAAGCATTAATGTCATGGACGAACATACATTTGCAAAGCTTAAACCTAAACCTAAACTGCAGAAAACAGACACAAACGTATTTGCCTATGGATCCGAAACGAAACTAAATATAGTTGGCAAATTTCAAGCCAACATTGAGACAAAATATAGGATAACTACAGCTCCATTCTATGTAACCAAAGGAAATTTTGGAAACCTATTGAGTTATGAAACATGCATACACTTGCAAATAATTCCAAGAATCTGTGCTACAGTGAAGAGCATGTCTGACGAATTGTGTAGAAAGTACCCAGATATCTTCAAAGGAATTGGAAAACTCAAAGACGTGAAGATACACCTGCACACTGATGATACTGTAATCCCTGTAACTCAACCCAATCGACGTATTCCATTCCACATTAGGAAGAAAGTTGAAAAAGAGTTGGCAAGACTTGAAGAATTAGACATTATCGAAAAGGTGGATGGACCAACTCCATGGGTATCTCCAATTGTGGTTGCTCCCAAACCCATAAACCCTGAGGAAATTAGAATCTGTGTTGATATGCGTTTGCCCAATGAAGCAGTACTTCGCCAGAGACACATTACACCAACAATAGATGACCTTATAGCAGATCTCAATGGTGCAACCATATTCTCCAAGCTTGACCTAAATTCAGGTTACCATCAACTGGAACTGGATGAAAAATCAAGAAATATTACAACATTCTCAACTCATATTGGACTACGAAGATATAAACTTCTCATTTTCGGAATATCATCTGCAGCGGAAATATTTCAAAACACACTCTGTACAACACTGAAAGGACTAAAAGGCACAAGGAATATTAGCGATGACATTTTAGTATTTGGTCGCACGCAGGAAGAACATGACGAAAATCTAGAAGCTACATTCACTCTCATAAAGCAAAAGGGTTTGACACTAAATAAACACAAATGTGAGTTCAACAAAGACAAAATTGAGTTCGTTGAATACATATTCAGCAAAGGCGGAATTTCTCCAGATCCAAAGAAAGTGGAAGCAATCAAAAGTGCCAGTACTCCATCAAACACATCAGAAGTACGCAGTTTTCTAGGCATGACAAACTATGTGGGGCGATTCATCCCAAATTATGCAACAATCAATGAGCCTCTTCGAGCTTTAACCAAGCAAAATCAACCAAGGGAATGAACTGAAAAACACGAAAAAGCGTTTGATAAACTCAAACAAGACCTAACTAGTAGCACCATAATAGCATATTTCGACCCTAATAAGGAAACACACTTAATTGTAGATGCAAGTCCTGTAGGTCTAGGCGCGTTATTAACCCAGAATGGAAAGGTTATTGTTTACGCCAGTAGAGCACTTTCAGATGTGGAAAAACGATATTCACAGACGGAACGTGAAGCACTAGCAATAGTCTGGAGTTGTGAGCACTTCCATCTGTATCTGTTCGGTCATACGTTTAAACTAATTAGTGACCACAAGCCCTTGCAAGTCATTTTCAACAATCCAAAATCACGACCCCCTGCAAGAATTGAGAGATTGAGATTGAGATTACAAGCATACAATTTCAAAGTAGTTTACAAGCCAGGTAAAACAAATGCAGCAGATTATATTTCACGACATCCCAAGGCTGGAACTGAATGCTGTAAACATTCTAAAGTTGCAGAAGCTTATATTCAATTCATATTCGTCAATGCCATACCCAAAGCCATGACCAATGAAGGAATTCGGACAGCTACTTTAGCGGACCAGGACCTTCAACAAGCTATCAAATTAAAAAAATCTGGAAATTGGAAACAGTCTTACAAACAAAACAAAACCTTGGAAACATTTTCAAGACTCAGACATGAGCTCACGATCGTTCCAGTTACAAACGGTTTTGTCCTACTGTGTGACAATAAACTAGTAATACCAAAAGGGCTGCAAAACAGAGTGATAGAGCTAGCACATGAAGGCCATCAGGGCATAGTCAAGACAAAACAACTTCTTCGTGAGAAAGTATGGTTTCCTGGTATTGACAAACAAGTAGAGGAATCTGTCAAAGTTGTATGCCATGCCTTGCATCAACGCCAAAGCAAACTGCAGAGCAGCTAAAAATGACAGTTCTACCAGACAACCCTTGGAGTCAGATTAGCATGGACTTCAGTGGACCTTTTCCATCAGGAGTCTACTTAATGGTACTTGTTGATGACTACTCACGATATCCAGTAGTTGAAATTATTAACTCAACGGCTGCAAAAACAGTCATTCCGCAACTTGACAAAATATTTTCAATGTTCGGAATACCAGAAGTTGTAAAAACAGATAATGGACCGCCATTCAATGGAGCAGCAGAGAGGGTGAACCTCACAACTTTCCGAGCGTCGATTCGAAAATCTGAGGCTTCTGCCAAATAGTAAAAAAAATGGCGTCTATTCGATAAAATAAGATTTACTTATATACGCCAACGTCGTTGTCATTCACCCTCTCTGCTGCTGCAAATGTTTCATTTGTGGTTAACAAAAATCATTTACGATTTCAACCAAATATTTGATCGAGTCCGATACGATATCGAGTCCGAGGATCATGTAAATTTATTGTTACAAATCCATGCGGGGTTGACTGAGCATGATTAAAGAAATTTTTAAATTGATTGAAGTCCATATCGGAACACCATGTCTGCCAAATATTTCGTAGCGTATGTGTATCAACGCCGTTAAACACAGCAAGAATATTACAGTTATCTCTGATCACTTTTGGAATCTGAGTGTAGCGTTGAGTGACATATATCACATCAGTGTTTTTGTGACGCCCCCGGGAAAATATTCTAGCTGGGTTTTTTTGATTGTCTAACATCACATCGTCGTATACGACTAAATTGTTAATGCTCCCATCAAGGTCATCCACGGATGGCGCCTCGTCAATATCAGTTATAAAATCAATGGTATTCTCACCTTTAATTTCTAATGCATTCTCGTTAAAATCCTTTAACACTTCATAGCATCGTTGATCATCTACGCTAGGAGCAATTAAATACAACTTATCCCACTTCATCCATCTCATTATTAAATTGAGCAACAATTGAGTCTTGCCGGATCCAGATGGCCCGATTATAATTGCACGGATAGAGTTTGGTAGCGCTGCATGATGCTTAACTGGTTCTCTTATTTTAGTCTCTGAAAAATCAATTATATTCATATCTCTATACATAAATTATGGATCTATATTGTGTGAAGTGTAAAACGCGTACTAGCACAAATGATGTGACGACGGTTACAACTAAAAATAACAGATCAGCACTAACTGGTAGATGTGCAACATGTGGTATAAAAAAGTTTAGATTTATTTCTACAAAATCAAAGATTTTACAATCCGGAGATGTTTTTAAAAAAAACGAGGAGGTGATATCGCAGCCAAATTGACAAAGCTCCCTGGAACCCCATGGGCAAAGTACCCCGGAGAAAAGCACCTTCCAGGATATAGCTACTGTGGTCCCGGAACACGATTAGATATCAGACTTGATGATCAAAATCAACCCCGACCCGGTGAAGAACCAATAAACGCCATTGATAAGGCCTGTCACCTTCATGATGTTGCATATAAAAGCAGCAATCTGCAAAACAGGCATCTCGCGGATGTGAAATTAATTCATGCGTTAAATGCTATTCCTGATAAATCTTTTAAAGAAAAGTTGGCTTCGTGGTTGGTAAAATCAGCTATGAAAGGCAAATTGATGATGGGTGCTGGTAATTAATAATATGGAATCAATTTATTATTCCCCAAGAGGATACTGGAGGGGTAAATCAGCAGTACATAAACTCGCTAGCGCTGCAAAAGTGAAAAAAACTACAGCGGCAGATTGGTTATCCAAACAGGCACTATGGCAAATTTATCTACCACCACCTAAACAAATTCAATTCTCGCATTTTGATGTGACCGCTCCTAATGAAGTTCATCAGGCTGATATATTATTTCTGCCACATGATCGTGGTTACAAAAACGCGTTAACCGTAGTTGATATTGCAAGTCGATACAAAGAAGCAGAACCGTTAAAAACAAAATCAGCCACTGAAGTTGCTTCTGCATTTGAAAGGATTTATCGACGAGGTCCTCTGCACTGGCCGAATCTATTGCAGGTTGATCCTGGCAAGGAATTTCAGGGTGCAGTTCTATCTACAATGAAAAATCATAATGTCACCATACGACGAGGGCATACTGCGCTACATCGCGATCAGGCCATTGTCGAACGATTTAATCGGACGATTGCTGAGCGGTTATTTGGATATCAATACGCAAAAGAATTCATTCAAGAAAAGCGATCCAGTGAATGGGTTAAAAGATTACCATCTGTGATTACTGCACTGAATAACGAGATTACTAGAACAATCAACATGAAACCTATCAACGCGATTAAAAAGAAGTCAATACCCGTACAACCACAAAAAGATTTCCCTAGAAACGCTAGCGTTTCCCAACCAATTCTTGGTAGTAGTGTCATTGTGAGGTACTTATACGAACCAGGAGAGCTTGAAGGGGGTAGAAAAAGGGCTACTGATCCTATTTGGAGCGTCACTACGCATAAGATATCTAGTATAACACGATCAACTGGTAGACCAGCAATCTATAAACTGGATTCAACTGCTCCTCAGCGAGGATTTACTCGACAACAACTACAGGTGATTCCCGAGGATACTCAATTGCCACCGCATGGTCTTAATTAGCACCCTGGGTGCTGGCACCCCGGCGTCTATTGCACTCAAGACAAGTCAACATCACATTATTTCTGACATGACCGAGATTGTTATTTTTTCTGTCTACGGTGAATTGGCGAGGATCCTTATCCGAATACTGCCAACGCATTATACAATTGCAACTCGCGCAGTGATTATTCTGTTGTTTCTTCAAAGTGATTATTAATTTAGCATCAATATCAAATTCTCGTTGTTTTTTTTTGTCCTGTTGTTTGTAACCGGAGAGTTTTTTATTAATGATGCTAACATCAATATCACTTATTGTTGTGTCATTATCATCACCAATGATTTCATCATCGCCTGACTCTGTCAGGACAATTCTTTGAAGCTGATTTATTCTTCGTACTCTGGATACTGCGAGATAGACTAAATTCGACCATTCGATGCGATTATCTACCATCCAAACAATTGTATCCGATATAGTCAATCCCTGTGAAGAGTGTATTGTTGCTGCGTATCCTAGCGTCCATGGGGATTTATTAGCACGCAATGCATCTTCAACGACATTGATATCAACCAGCACAATATCATTTAACACGAGAATCTGCTTTTCACTTCCTGACTTTGTCAGGCTTGGAATATCAACTTCTATATTCTGCTTTCGTGTATCCGAAGGCCTATAACACAACGGTACTGGAAGCGTTGCAAATTTTTCTTTATGCAATTCAAATAACTTCATCTGAAGTGTGTCTCTGACTATTTTTCTACTTGCTACTATCAAATCATTTGGTCTCCACGTTTCCCAGAAATCATTCATAGGAGTTTCTGAAATTATTTCACGCGCTATTTCGCATTGGATTTTATCCGGTTGTAATCTAAGCAGTGCTTTGAACTCGCGTAATTGTTCATCAAGTGATCTATGGTCGGTATTAATTTCTTCATAATAGTCTACAGAACCCTTTAGCCATTCATGTGGAGATCCACCGACAATTGGTGGTGGTTGGCCGTGATCACCGCACATGACGACTTTTGTGTTTTTGTTTAACAACCACTCAAGAAATGTTTTTAATACATCTAATGACACTGTGCATATTTCATCCCAAATTATGATTTCAGGAATGAATTTATCACCCATACGCTCAGGAGTCCATTTGTCACCTTTCCATCGAAAAAAACTATGATAAGTACAGGCATTTACCCCTCGCTGTATCATCTCTCTGGCGAGTCTGTGAGTCGGTGTTAACACAATCATGTTAGTAGAAATACAAGTATTTCCACCACCACGATATAATTCAATTGCACGAGTTGTCTTTCCTGACCCACCACAACCGTTTAAATAAACTGTCTTGTATCTACATATTGGATCAGATACCGGTGGTGCATTAGAAAATTCTGATTGAATCTCATCACATTTTAAGTACTTTTCATCCATGGCAACGTCTGCGGATTCACAATACTCATGTAGCATCTACTTTTTAAATCGCCAACCCCCCCACGCTTCCTCCGGATCTGTGAATGCCGCTACAGCTGATTTGTACTTATTGTGTATATACATCGAATCAGTGGCTACTCTAACCGCGGTATTAGGAAATCTATTTATCATCGAAAATAAATTGATAGAAGCATAAGCTAGCATAGAACTTCTCAAATGTGTGTACTGGGAATTATATCCATCACAGTAGGTAACAACCGTACCCAATTTCTCACCATTGGATAGAAAAGCATCCTTACGGGATACAAGTTTTCCCTGTTTCGTTAAATCCGTTACAAGAAAATCGTATTCAGCGACGTCTATGATCAACCGCGAAGAGTATTTTGCGTTGTCGTATCGTCCACCCTGGGTAAATTTACCGATTATTCTTCGTCCAAAATCTTTTGCTTGTTCTTTTTTAATTTCAAATAACTTCTTAGACCAATTCATGATTTGTTCTTCTGGAAACTGTTTTCGTAGTTCGCTGATTATACGATCTAGATCGGGTTGTGGTAGCCAAACTTCTTTCTGAGCTCGATAGCATATAATAGCTTCGGAAACAATCAACGATATCAGCATGCCACAATCAATCATATATCGTAGTAACACTATTGGCATCCAGGCCTTTTCAGATAGGTGTCTACCGAGCCAAACATAACTACACGGATGTAACCCTGTAGCGAGTTCAAATGATATCACACGAGCGAATCCGGTTAAATCAAAATCAGGTAATGGTCCATTAATCGCAACACGAGTCATTTCATGCGTGGGGTGTCCAAATCGTTTAAAATAGTTACTACATTCTCCATACCCGAGAAAACTTCCAGGATAACACGCGGATATATCAATTGAAATCATACCGTCACGATGGTATTTTGTATTCCACAGTTCTCCATGACCAAATTCGATGCAACTCAATTTAACGTCCTCGAGAAAATCACTTCGTGTTGGACGCCATGAGTTTTTTTCTCTTGCGAAGTGAGCTACCACTGATGGAATAGTAAAACTATCCGTCAATAGTTTTTCATGGAAACTCTCTGGTGAAAAATCATTAGCGATTTTTCTCATTCTGTTATCTAATTCTTCAACGCGATATAATTCACCATTTGGTCTTACAAATTGATCAAATCCTGATTCGGAACCAGCACTACTAAGTAACCACACTGACACAGGATCATCTTTACACAACGCATGAATAGCATCAAATAATTTCTCTTCATAGAAAACATCCCCGGAAAATTCCCCGGAAAATTTCCGGGGGATATATCTCACGATTCGTTCTCGTGGAAATATTGTTACCGCAGGTGTCCACGCGTGTTCGTTATGATCAATAATTTGTATTGGCGCTCCTTGTAATCTATATTTCGGTTCGTGTAATACTTCCCCGGTTATTGTCGTTACTGATATTGGGAATTTTAATAATGTCTCTAATTTAGCTATATCAGAAATCTTTGCACCGTGCTGTTTCACTGTCAGTTCCCATTCGGTTATTTTCCTACGTCGCAGATCAGTTAGTTTATTTCCTCGGGATGCATTTGTGAAGTGTTCCATTACCCGTGTTGCTACACAATTGAGCCTTGACGAAGTCAACGGTGAATATTTCATAGGAGCTAGTTTTGCGATATCGGGTTTATCATTTAACGGATATATCCCATAAACCATTGCTGTTACGGGATAAGATCTTTCGTAGTATGGTTTATCAATGCCGGTTAGAATCCCTGGTTTGGAATCTCTACTCACAATGACAGCTTTTTTATTCTTGAGGATTGGTTCAAATTTATCGTTAATAATCCATTTGCCTTCGACTTCGATAATGAATTTTATTCTGAAAAAATACTTCTGATTGGAATTGCTTTGTTGGGAATTGCTTTGCTTGAAATCCTTTGGATTTCCACCTTTGGATTTCCATCTTTGAATTTCCCCTTTGGATGGAAATTGCTTTGCAATTTCACCAAGGTGTGAAATTATCTCAGCTGCTCTTTTATCGTTCATAGTAGCATCGATGATGGGTACATTGACATCTTCATCAATAATTCGAAATGTCGACCAACAGTATGCTGCACCGTCTCGGTAGAATTCATTAAAACACTCCCTGATTTTACCGAGTATAGTTCTATCACCGATTAGACGTTTTGGTGTATCAGAGACTCTATCGAGATTGAATTTAGTATTTCTCCAAGGCTTAATTTTCGATAATCTTTGGAACTCCCTATCAAGATTGAATTTAGTATTTTTCCAAGGTTTGATTTTCGATAATCTTTGGAACTCCCTATCAAGATTGAATTTAGTATTTTTCCAAGGTTTGATTTTCGATAATCTTTGGAACTCCCTATCAAGATTGAATTTAGTATTTTTCCAAGGTTTGATTTTCGATAATCTTTGGAACTCCCTATCAAGATTGAATTTAGTATTTTTCCAGGGCTTAATTTTCGATAATCTCTTGAACTCCTCCATGTTATAATTAAAACAAGTATTTAAATAGAAAAATATAGTATAATGAATCACTGCAAGTGGCTAATGATTGGATCTACAACCCCGTGTAACAAATCATGCAGAAGTGAATTCTGTGGGTATCATATGCAAAGCGTGAGAAACGGTTCAAAAGGCCCTCTCCCATGCCTCCAATGTGGGGTGGGTGTTAGAGGAAAATCGCAATTATGCCTTGCTTGTGGGGGTAAACGATACAGGGAACTAAAACGCTACTATGACAAACGAATCATTGACTCCGTCATCCTTGATAAAATCAAGGACAAAGTAATAAAAACCCCTCAAGATTATATCCAGAGATTTATAATTAAAGCAGATAATAAATTAGACAAGTAGTATTATTATACAAATGAGCCAAGATTTCAGACCTCACCCAGTGCTTGCTAATTACGAAGCTTCTAGTGATGGTGTTGTCAGACACCGCAGACTCAAAGAACCTGTTGGGTATCTGAATAATATGGGATATTTGATGTTTTCAGCTGGGAGGAAAAAGTATCTCTGTCACAGAGCCATCTATGAAGCATTTTACGGATTAATCGAAGACGGTCTTGTGATTGATCACATAAATGGCGTGAAGACTGATAATTGTCTTGGGAATCTTCAAGCCGTCTCGCAGCGCGATAACCTTTTAAAAAGCAACGCTGGTAAGCACGCAAAACATCCCAAGGGTGTGAAATCGTTTGATTTAGAAAATAATGAAGAGAGAAGCTTTCAGTCGATAAATGCGGCTGGAAAATATTTCGATATTTGTAGTACTTCAATTCGATTTGTTGCTGAAAAAATCATTAAAACATCTCTGTCTAAAAAAAATGGTCATAAAATAAAGTTCGTATACACTGAAACTATTTAAGGGAGATAAATCCTTTATGGATAAATCCGCACTACAATTCACACTCTACCTACTAAGTTCCCTTGTATTATGACGTCAAAGGAATTTGTCGCCTGCTATATTACCTGTACTTGACTAGGCGCGCCCACGTGACTGTAATGGAGATATAATGCATGAGTTTTCGATAGAGAATAAAACTTTTTATTGTCACTTGTGGGCTAAAACTGCATTATTAGTTTTATTTATCTACATATCTCATGTGTGGGGGTGGGTGGACTAGCAGTAAAGCAGACAGCTAACTCGTTCTTTTCAGTACAAAAATTCTTTATAATCTAACGCATTACCTATGTTCGCTCAGCCGGAACGCGAGTGTTTCCTATTCATTGAAGTATGTGGGCGTGGTTAAAATTCCTTGTATGTGAATGTATTTTATCTAGAGAATTATAACAGAGTATAAAAACGCTGTTTTATTAAACAACTGTATTATTTTTTTTAAAATATTTCTCATTGTTGCAGCATAAAATTGTCTATTTTAAAAATCTCTTATTGTTAAGTATATCAGATATATATATATATTAAAAAATCTCTATTCTGTATGACTAGTCCGTGGTGTAATGGTATCGTGTTTGTCTTGTAAACATAGATCTATCAACTACGTGTTCGGTCTCCATAGCAGATACATTATTTGATGGCGAAACGGAAGATGTTTTTTTCTATCAATTGGGGAGGAGGGCGGTCCCCCTCAGCCAAACCAACATGGCAACCCATGCTATCGCATTCTCGGTAGCGTGGGTTGGTGTTTTTTCTAACTCATGCAACCATGAATTCGATTTCATGGGTTGCCATGTTGGTTTGGTTTACCACGCCCACATCATACCATCATCGTTCCATTGAATTATAATCCATCCTTAATTAAGTTAATTAATGTTATGCCTAAAATTTGCCACAACACTCGAGTGGAAATATATGGCATTGTGCCGTCCATGTTGTGACGTTATACCTCAAGCATATCTTCTGGGCGGTCTAAGATGGCGTTTGCCACCTTAGGCCTCCCGCCGGAGATGTATGTTTCGGGTCCCCCCTTGGGCTTACTTGGATGCGAAGGCACCCAAGGAGTTCCAATTATTAATTAGAGATACAGTATACTATATTTATATAAAAATATAAATAATGGATATCAATGATGTAAATGCTATAATTGCTGAAATCTCAAATTTAAATAATAAAGGGGTATTATTATCTGAAAGTCTCGACGTTGACAAGATTACCTCGGAATATGAAGATATTGAATATCTGTCTAGTAAGGGTCGTTATGTTTTACCTAGGATGTACAGGCTCGTGAAAGGAATTCAAAAATCCATTAATGGTTGTTTGTACGGTAACGACATTAATTTATTTATAACGCTATTTAGCACCGTTGAAGCAATACGTCAAAAGCTCGGCCAAGAATATCAAAAACGAGCTGAAATTGGTTCTAAAGTTCGTGATCTTAGAAAAATGTTAAACGAGGAGCGACCCGTATCTTAACCACGTGAGTGTTACTAAAAAAAAATAATATAGGCTTTCGTAAATAATTTAAATAATTTATTTATTTTTTTTTTAGCGTTTTTTGTAACACTTGTTACATAGGATTTTCTCCTGAAAGGATACTCATCAGTCTGGACTTGCTCATGCAGTTATGTGCATAATGGATGATCTGGTCGTAGTAGCAAGTAATCACCGCGACGCCTCCATTTTCACGTAATTGTTCTTGTTGCCGCGTCGTTAACACAAATCGTTCATCGCCATTCTCAGATATTACAATTCTGAAATCCCCAGCGATGTTATTTCTGAAACACTCGCGGATAGCGTCGTACAGTTTAACCCTGTCGAAGATGAATACGTTAGCTTGATGGTACATTATTTAATAACTAAGTTATTTAATAACTAAGCTTTTAATTATGATGGAAACCCTCCGGATTTCACATTTGAAAATTTAGTTCACAAACAATATATGGTTGGTGAATCGCTTACAACTAAATTAGCCCGAGAGCGGCTAGCAGCAATTAAAAAGTTTATACCGGTTCGAGACAGACTTCGCGAGAAACTTCAACAACGACAACAAGCGCAGACTGACTTTTCTGTGTCAAGTGAACAACTGTTTACTCCGATAACAAGTGCGACCAAAGATGTGAAAACAGCAACTGAACGAGCAATATACGGAGATATTCCTAAGGAAGGCAAGCGACGAGAAGTGCCTGTTCTTGGTGTGCTTGAAAAGATAGCAGCAGACACCGGACAAACACGCGCAGGGATACAACAGTTATCCAGTGATATAAAAACTCAGCGTGAGTATGAACGATTAGCTGATATTGATGATTCCGCACCTGAACCACAACCTGTTGATGTCGTCACCCCAAGAGGTGTTTCCTTTATAGACAAACTCACCGAAGGAGCTATAAAGGAAATCAAACGACCTCAATTGGAGAAACACCAGGATTATACGACTTTTGGTGATTTCGCCGCCAAAAGCTTTGATTCTAGAAAGGATTTTTTAAAAGACGAGTATAAAAACAGTAGAATAAGCCGAGATGAATGGGTTAATTGGTTGTATAAAACGAATAAGGGGATTATTGGTAATTTGAAAAAGGATACAATTGAGTATAGATCTTTTAAAGTAGGAGTTGATAGTTATGGTATACAAAAACAACAAGAACGAGAAAAACAAAGTCGAGGCCGACAAAGGCAATTACTTGATGATAGTCAGGGCGCAACTGGTACAACTGAGGAAACAAGCGGAAAAGGATATTCGATTAAAAATCCAAAGGATGTCTTTGACTCTACCGTGACATGCCCTGGTAACATTCTCAGTGATATATCACGGTTAGAGGTTCTCATCGGAGGGAAACGAGCCGGAAATAACTCCGTCGAGATAATTAACGAGGCCGCTGATATCTGTAGACGATTATTTGCTGGTGGTATCATGGACATTAATGTATATCGAGAACTTATTGCTGAATTAGTTGAAAATCACAACGATGAAAATCTTATGGATGTAAGCGATTGATCACTAATTGAAAAACTACTAGTTTTATAACAAGATGATTATACACTATAACCATGATAAACCCGTAAGCGTCTACGTGGTGAACTCACGATTGCCTGTTTATCGCGCGTGGTAAGGAGATGGTTTCGGCAATACCATTGCGGGGTTATTTACAAGAATGGCTCCCAAGGTGGCGCCGTTAGCTAAACAATTATCAATGAAAGCCATTGATGCTATCCGTGATAAGGGAATCAATTTCGTTTGAAATCTTGCTGGAAAGGCATTTTCTCCTGCGAAAGATAAAATAGCATCATTGGTGCGAAAGAAACCACGAATGACTTCGTCATCGATGACTTCGTCATTAGTGCTGCCATCAACTACAGTGATGCCTGCAAAAATCAGCAAAGCAATAAATAGTGCAGTGGAAGAAAAACTAGCGCAATTGACTTCGTCACCACCGGTAACAGATAGCGCTATCATGAACGCGATAGCAGGAAGTGGTTTGAAACAAAAAAGAAATTCGAAGAATTTTCAACGACGATGATTATAAAGAATTAAAACGCTAGCGTTAAACTCTTCGAGTTTCACAATTGAAAACGCTAGTAATGTTATAAATGTTTAAACGAACAGCTGATCCCGCGTTAGATATGGAAGCAAAGATGCGCAAAGATGATTCCGTCCGCGATTATCAATACTATTCCTATCATGCAATACAACCCGACCTACGATCGCGAATTGAACTTCAAGTTCAAGATACCAGTAAATACTTTTTACCATGTGAAGCATTTATTGAAGTAGAAGGAAAACTTGTAACAAATGTTGCAGATGATACCCCATATGCAAATGATTCAAATATCCGAGTTGGTTTCGTCAACAATGGTATAATGGCGTTATTTGAAAGTGCAAGATATCTCATTGATGGAAAAGAAATTGAATCAATAGACCGCGAGGTTGATGTTGCAACAACAATAATCGGACTAGCAAGATACTCCGATGATTATACAAGATCGGCTGGTCCATCTATGATGTTTGCAAAGGATACCTCTGATAACGCTGACCACCTTCAATACATTAAAGTGTTAACACCGCAAGACACTTCAGTTGCTAATCAACAAGAAGCAGCTAATCCAGAACGTCGAGCTAGACCCGGAGCTGCGTTTGATATTCTCGGAGGTGTTAATGGTAATTTCAATCTAGGGTTTGCAACACGAAAATTAGCATTGGAAGGACAAGAGAAAAAGTTTTCGTGTGCAATTCCACTCCATCACATATTTGGATTCTGCAGAAATGTCAGAAAAGTCATCTATGGAGCCAAACACACAATCGCATTAGTGCGAAAAGGCAATGACAATGATGCAATTTGGCGTACTGGTGCCAATGAAGGTAAAGTTGTTTTGAGTAAAATAATATTATGGATGCCAGTAATGACTCCATCAATTACCACGGAAGAGCGGCTACTTTCGTTTATGGAAACCGGTGGTAAATCATTGCTAAGTTGGCTAACAACAACGACTGATGCTAAAGAGGATAATGTTAATGGTACATTTACATGGCACCTGGCATCAAAACAAGGCGTTTCAGCTCCACGTCATATATTTATAGCGCTGCAGAATCGGAATCGATTAGGTTCCCAAGAACGCAGTCATATGATATTTGATCGGTTAGGGGTAAGTGAGGTTTCACTGAGAATAAACGGACAACAAGAACCATCTGAGGATATACAGCTTAATTACGGAAACAACCAAATAGCACGTGTGTATCATCGGATGCTGTCATATATGGGTCGTGATCAAAATGTTGATACTGGTTTGCAAATATCTCAGCTCGATTTTAAGAACTTGTATCCAATTTATTACTTTTCACTGGAACATCTTGATTTAACAAGGCAATCCGTTGTTGATATACATTTTAGGGCTCGTATAGATCATGGTGGTGTTAATTATAGAGCGGTTGCTGTTATTCTCAGCGACAAATCAATGTTGTTAGAAGGGGCTGGCGGACGAATGAGACTCGTTGATGCACCAGTGGAAAATCTGTAAATGTAAATGAAACTTGAAAAGTTTCCATAGGATTTCCCCAATTAGATCAATTGAAAGCATAAATGTGTTTTACAATAAAATGCCATATAGTGTTGTTAGTGTCAAGCTGACTGATGGTCAGGTCAAGAAATTAAAATCAAAATCCGCTAAGGAATGTGGAACAACAATAACGTTAAAACCAGCGCAGATGTCCGGAGGTACACATAAAATATCATTAACGGATCGTCAAATAAAACATTTCAATGATGCAATGAAAAATAAGCGAGGAGTTCAAATAGAATTTTCGAAAGCTGCAGTCGCGAACATGATAAAATCAGGTGGTATATTTCCATTGTTAGCCGCAATACCAGCATTGATTGCAGCGGCTGCCCCAGCGGTGGCGAAGGCGGCAGCGTTGGGAGCCGTTGGGACCTCAGCAGGGATGGCGTTGAAAAAGGCAACTGGTGGATCCGCTCGCGGTAGATCCACAAGTGGATCCGGGTATAAAAAAAGGGAAAGGGGTTGTACCTACCAGGAACCCCGTATTCATGGTACAGCGGCAAATCCGTGAACGGATCGGGTCTAAGAAAAATACCAGGAACGGTTTAATTGAAAGCCCAATTGTTGAGGAACCTATAGTTGAGGAACCTATAGTTCCTATGTCCAATTTTGATTTAATTGATGCTGCTAAAAAACTAGCGATAAAAAACTTCAGAGGGGTTTTTATGAGAGATCAATTACCGAGAAAACCAAATAACGTTGAAACCGGTATCATCAATCTTGATAACAGCAGCGGATCGGGAACTCACTGGGTTGCATACGCGATTGATCCACGTGGGATTGTCTATTTCGATTCATATGGGTTAGCTCCGCCAAGCGAGTTTATGCGGTATATAAATTCCTCGATGAAACTCAAAGGGTTTCCGATTTTTTATTCCACGCTGCCAACACAACAATTAAATGATCCACCGATATGCGGCCGTGAAGTATTAAATGTCCTCGCGGAGATTTCATTAAAATCCTTTGGATCTCCGTGGAAACCACCTCATATTATTGTAAACGAATACACGAGTGGGAAATTACAAGGATCAATAAATTGAAAACACAAGTTACGCTAACAATAATGATCGATATTTGGGGACAACCTCTGTCAATGTTGGAACCCACCGAGGAAACATCTGCGGGTTCTATCGAGGATGTAAAAAAAATAATAGAAGATGAAATCGCTGAGACGTTAAATTTAACAAGTGTTGATCCGAACGAAATAGTTGTATTTCAAGATCGCCAGGGTAAATTGAAAAGCAGTAATATATCCGTGAATGACATTTTGATACGGCATCGCGCTGCCGCTGAAAACTCTATTGCACTGTATTCCAACGATGGACAACTTAAACCAGGCGCACTTGTGTCTACGATCACCGACGCGATTGCTACCAACGAACGTGAGCTGAATGATTTTATACGAGGTTATAATAGTTTTCGCAAAAATGTCGTACATAAATTTTTTGGAACCCCGCTTGTGGTTGGCATGACTCTCGCTGAAATTAAAAACTATCTATCGCTATTCTTCGCTAACAAGGACGCGGGAAGGATGATGAATGAAAATGAAATCAAGGCAAATTATCTCGAGATTTCTAAACTAATAGAAGATCAAAAACCCACTAATGACATTGTTGGTAGATTCTTTGGATCCCCACCTGTGGCAGACTCGACTCTCGCTGAAATCAGTGAGTTTATCGGCAAGCACACTCACAATGCCTACATCGCTAATAATTTCTTTGGTGTCCCGGTTACATCTACAATGACTCTCAAAGATATTAATATGTTTATGGTGAGACAAACAACACTTAATACCATCGTGGATAAATTTTTAGGGAGAACACCTGTGTCTGAAACCACATCGTTGACAGGCATGACTCTCGCGGAAATTAAAAGCGCTATTGACAAACAAAAGCACACCAGCGATATTGTTAATAAGTTCTTTGAGGGCAGTAGCCTCCAAGATATCACGACGAAATTTTCTAACATCGACAACCATATTAAAACCCAAGCACTGATTAGAATCAACGAACTTCTGGTTTCATTCTTTTCTAACAGGGAGCCAAGGAAGGTAATAGATCCTACCAGAATCACGGTAAATTATCTCGATATTTACGACGATCTTCTTAAACTAAAAGAAAACTTTGAAAAGATAAAAATTCCGCACAAAAAACCTAAAAATATCGTGTATACGGTCAAACATATAATCGAGGATTGGATAAGAGACCAATCTCCTAGAATTACCATCGATCTCTTGTGGGATGAGGGGGAAGTGAAGGTTGATGGTATCTATAGGTTAACGTGGGCCTCTATCGATCAATTTAATATGATCATGAACAATAGAACCTACTCTGGTGGAGTCGCGACGTTAATTATCGAGACTGGCATAACACCAGAATTTTACTTCGTCGCGGTTGATAGCTCCACCATTAGATCAAAAATAGCCTTGTGCATAGAACTCGTAGATCATTTTTCCGGCTGAAGTACTAGCAATTCCCGCTAACGATGACAAATAATTGAAAACACTAGCGGGTTTAAAATAACAACAATGACTTTGTCATCGACGCAATGTCGCTATGATCAGGTCAGAGAATTTCAAAATAGACTCAAAACCCTCACTGAGGAGTATCAAAGAAAAATGAAAAAATACCGACGAAGAATCACCGCAATTGATGTTACTATGTACTCGGTGTCAAGCGTTCTCGCTGGCGCCGGAATAATACTTGCATCGGTTACAATGATTGCCCCGGTCGTAGTTCCAATTTGCATTTCTGCGGTGGCTACAATCGGGGGTATATCAACCGGGATAGCAAAAAAGATATCATCATGCAGCCAGAGTAAACTGCAGAATTACTTACTTCAATTTCATATTGCATCAACCGCATATTCGCAGTTATCCTCGATGATATCGTCGTCACTCGATGATACAATTATATCAGATAGTGAGTTCTCAGCGATGGTCAGTATTTTTGATTCCGCGATATCGAAATTAGAGCGACAACATGAATATAATAACAATGACAACACCGATGGAATCAGAAAACACGAACCCAAAAAAACAAAAAATGATCTCAATAATATCAACATTACCAGATTGTGAGTTCTCAGTGATGGTCAGTATTTATGATTCCTCGATACCAAAATTAGAAATAAATCATGAGTATAGCAACGATGACGACACCGATGGAATTACTTCAACGAATAGTGGAGAACACGAACCCAGTACAAACGAGTATGATATCAATAACATCAACGAATCCAGAATTCAGTGTGAATTTCCCCTCTCCGGTCCCAGTGAAGGAGATAGCGCTAGCAAAACTACGAGTGTATCACAGTTGGCCTAATATCAGATCGGTTGCATTTAGTGGTCAGCAACCCAATAACACACTGGTGTTCTCGTATAAGAATAAACCCGATGGTACTCCAGAGTGGGAAACTGTTTCGTTACCAACTGGGTCGTACCAAATTAAGCAAATCAATGCTGAAATTCAGCGTAGAATAAAATCAATCACTGGAAAAGAATCAAAAATAGCTATTAATCTTCATCAACCGACGCTCTCGTCGTCGATCGAAATAAGCACAGAGGGATACATTGTAGATATATATAACAGCTCGTTAAGAACAGTGTTAGGATGGCCTGAAAAACCACCGGAAAAATCCGCCACCGACTTAACCACGGACATACAATCATATCATGAAATCAATCCCAGTTATCGAGATAATTTATCTGATATAAGAAAAGGAAGAATCGCCGATAGATTTATATTTACCAACAAAGACACATTGCAATGGGATTTTATCATTAAAAGAACAACCGACTCATCTGTTACTATTTCATTTACGCTAACTGACGTCCGTGGTTATTTTAATGAGATTAAACAATTATATGACACACAACTAGAACAACTACGGAAAACAAGATCGCAAAAACACGTTGAAATAATAAATCAACTTATATCGGACATGGAATATATCTATGAACTAATTATTCAAACAATAATTAATGACAACAGCGACAATAAACAACGATTCCTAACCGATTACAATATCACAGAAGACAATCTGCGTAATTTCAAGTTTCCGAAATACAACGCTGATGAATTAGCAAGAATTGTTAAAACCGATATCAAAGCGCTACAAAAATCAGATTCAGCTGTCCTCTTCAGGTATAATAATGATCCAGATGGTGGCGGTAGGCATATTGCCCCTCATAATGTGAATATTTCAACGGTGATTGCGCTCAATTTAGTATGTGATGCAATTGAAGGAAGCTATCAAATTAATCTAGAGCAATCAAATCAAGCTCAGCAGGGATATATTCTTTATTCATTTGCACCAACAGCTCCTCCAGGATTCCTAATTATTGAAAACCCAATTAATCCTGTCTACATGCGATGCCATAATAATTCGTTAACGAGAATTAATTTCAAACTCACCGACCAGTCAAATAATCTGATTGATTTACAAGAAGAGGTGTTAGCGATTAGTTTGTTTGTGAAATCATAAATGATTTTCGTCCTAAAGACTCGATCAAATATTTGGTTGAAATCGTAAATGATTTTTGTTAACCACAAATGAAACATTTGCAGCAGCAGAGAGGGTGAATGACAACGACGTTGGCGTATATAAGGAAATCTTATTTTATCGAATAGACTCCATTTTTTTTACTATTTGGCAGAAGCCTCAGATTTTCGAATCGACGCTCGGAAAGTTGTGAGGTTCACCCTCTCTGCTGCTAATGGATACGAATTTACAAAGTTTGCAGAATACATGGGTTTCAAGCATAGGAAAATCACACCTTTATGGCCTCAAGCTAATGGCGAAGCAGAAAGGTTTATGAGGACAATTGGAAAAATAATCAAAGCAGCTAATGCAGAACACAAAAGCTGGAAACAAGAAATATACAACTTTTTACGCAATTACAGAGCCACACCTCACGCAACAACAAAAAAATCTCCAGCAGAAATTCTATTTGGACGAAAAATGAGAACTAAACTCCCAAGTATACAAATCAAACCAGACGACAACAAAACAAGGAAAACCGATACGGAGAAAAAGAAAAAGATGAAGAGATATGCAGATCAAACTAAAAAAGCTAAGAAATCAAATTTCAAAGTTGGAGACAGTGTTCTAGTAAAACAAGAAACGCGAGACAAGTTGTCAACTCCATTCGACCCCAAACCATATGAAGTTATTGACAAAAAGGGATCAATGATAACAGCGAGAAGAGAAGACAATCAAATAACTAGAAACTCGTCATTCTTCAAGACAGTAAAGAATTCACCACATATTCCACCATCTGACGACCAGACCTATGATGCAATAAATCTAAAGAAAGATGTAGATAGATGTGACACATATTGTAATGGTGCGCTGCCGGTTATCAAAGTGTTATTAGTACTATATTGCACAAGGCCTGGTCAGAGGTATTGCGCAACTTGGAAAAACAACACTTGAAGACCGCCTCCCACTAATTATCGTTATCTAGAAGATGATCTCTACGTTGTAATATGCCCGGTCAATGGATATAGTAATTTGAGATGATACTTTGAACAAGACAATACACGAGCCCCGTAAAGATAAAATATGAATTTAATCAAAAATACAATTAAGAAAAGAATGACACTGTGAATTACAATTTCTTTCTTTCTGAATACACTTAGTTCAGAAATACATAAACTGAAGCTTTAAAATAATGGATACATTCATAAAAAACCAAACACTAATAAAAATAAATGAAGCTAGCCGTTAATACTGAGAGTAAATTTCATCATAGAATCGAATGTTCATTTAACATTGGACTGCCGGGTGATTCAAAATGACCTTTTTTGTCGACTGATTTTTTCTTCTTCTTCTGCGTTCGTCTTGACTTGCTTGCCCTTTGGTTGTAAGCGGGATTACACAACTCTGTCTTCCAACTTCTTTTCCCATCTCTGAATTCCGACTTCCTCGCTATTACTTCAAACAAACTATTTTTCCTTTGAAAAGAAAAGGGTAAAACGCCCTAAGTATCTCGTTACTTTAAGAGTTGCGATTGTCCGTCCGTCTTCATGATCGAACAATCAGATCTTACTATCAGTGTTATCATTTATACGGCTAATAAATATTACACAAGTCTTCAGATCAATAGAGCTATACTGCTAATTATCGACGTCAGAATTTGGGAAAGTCATATATTTCCGTAAATCATTACGTAAAGTGAGGCAATATATCATAACACACAATCCATATTTACTAATATGATAAATTCAAATTAATGTAACACTTTCCAATCATAAATGTACACGGCGGGTTTTCTACACCACCCATTTACCTACCTAAGTATATAAGGGAAAAAAGCCTAATTCAGAATTCAAAAATACATTATTAAATCACTGTAAAACCGACTATCCATACAAAAAATATGAACACATCATGCATCTGTAACAAAGAAACATATCAAAGTACGTTATTAAATCAATGTAATACTGAACTATTTGTATCGTAGTATCGATACATTATGCATCTATGACAAAGATAAACAGCATACACATTACATCATGATAAAGGTGAATTTGAGTTAAATACCTTGTGTTTTTGGCGTCTTACAATCGTTCCACATTCAGTTTCCCGGAACCACAATTTTACGACGTCGTCGGTCGGAGTCTTGGTAGCAGTCTCCCTTGCAGAGAAATTTTCAGACTGACTAACCTCGTTTGATACGTAGTATATATGTCCCCGATTCTGGAGTCCGACACACCCCCTTCCCTATACATTCGCCCAATCGGAATAAATGCTATTCTTGCGGACCTTTTGAAAACCGTCTATCAAGATGCCAAAAATGCCACCTTATCACCCTATCATTTGTTTCAAATCACTTTGTCAGCTTGTACATGAAAAATTCGTATTTTTAAGCGTGTCAAACACCCAGTCCGTTTTCACTCTAAATATTGTAACAGTCTGACCGAGGTAAGGAAACATTCTTTTCGTTCCAAACTCTACTCCAAGACAGTTGATTGTCGGCTAGACTACGAATTAATCATTGAATTTCACTGACGAAAAATTTGGCACTTGACACATATCCATCATCCGACCTAGCGTTAAGGAGATCATCCCGAATCAGAAAACCACCAGACTATCTAAAGGATTATGTGTGTAAAAAATAATATAAAAATTTTAGAAGCTTTACCACGTGTAATGTGTAATAACTGTAAACTGTTCTGTAGAACTAGATAACTCAGAACTCAGATCATTATTAGGACTAAGCTGCGAGAACTGAAAACCTACTTTACCCAGTTCTAAGTTTACCATTTGTACATTATCAACAAGAAGAAAAAAAAATCACGACGCGAGTTTTATTGCACTCATGAATTATCTATTATATGAATTTCTGTTGTTAAGACATACATTATTATTATTACCATTATGACTAGTTCGAAATAAGGTGAACTGATTTTCAATTTAAGATCAAATTTTAAATCTGAAAGAAAAGGAGGGATGTAGTGTTCTAGAAGCAGTGCTATACGGTACTGTAGACTTTCCCACTGCTGAATCAGTATGTTAGGAATTGGAGACAAGGCTGACAGATAGGGTGCTAGATGTAGGTCAGACAATCAGATATATTCTGTATGCTATGGAATAAAGAAGTGTTTTTAGAAACAGTATTTTTCCTCTCTCATTATAAAAACCTAAACATTATTACATCTCTCTCTCTCTCTCTCTCTCTCTCTCTCTCTCTCTCTCTCTCTCTCTCTCTCTCTCTCTCTCTTTCTCTCTCTCTCTCTCTCTCTCTCTCTCTCTCTCTCTCTCTCTCTCTCTCTCTCTCTCTCTCTCTCTCTCTCTCTCTCTCTCACACACACACACACACGCACACGCACACACACCTATCAAGACTATTTAAATGTAATATTTGGAGGTTGTGTCAAAGCTTCGTATTCTAGTGTGGAATTCTTCTTTGCTGAGTTTGAATGGCATGACATGATCACAAGGTTTATTAAAGGTGTTAGGCATGGTTATCACTGGTCAATGGAAGAAAACATGGAGCGTAACGCGCATGCTTCAAAATTCTTATTGGTATATAGTTAGCTGATGGATGCACAGCCTAACGACAAAAAGAAAAAAATTACTCTTGAATGAAAGACATTGATTTTTTTTTTAAAATACATATTTCCAACTAATGCACCATCATATTTTCAATTGTTCGGCGATGTGAAAAAATTATTGTTTGAATTTTCTATTTTGAAAACGCATTTCCTGTGCAGCAAGTCAAATAATTTGTTTGTTATATTTGGGGAGTATTTATACCCCACACTTGCAAATATTTATTCAAGTTCGGCACAGTTAACGTGGAAACATCATCGACGTCGACACACCTAACGAAATATCACGTAATGGTGGAAGTCAAATAATGAAACTAGTGTTGGCTGGTGTATCGGAATGCGACTATTATTTTCAATATTTAACTGGCTGGGTTGCATACTAGGAAAGTCTTTAGCATTATCCCAAATAACCAACGTGATGTTGCGCATTAAAATATGAAACCGAAGTCCTCATGCTTTGATGTTAAATCATCGTGATGTAATACAATGTCGTCAATGCTGTGATCCAAAGTCATCTTGCTGTGACACCAGGTCGCCATGCTGTGATCCGAAGTCATCTTGCTGTGACACCAGGTCGTTATGCTATAATGCCAAGTCATCTTGCTGTGACACCAGGTCTTTATGCTGTGACCGAAGTCATCTTGCTGTGACACCAGGCCGTTATGCTGTGACCGAAGTCATCTTGCTGTGACACCAGGTCGTTATGCTGTAATACGAAGTCATCTTGCTGTGAAACCAGGTCGTTATGCTGTAATGCGAAGTCATCTTGTTGTAACACCAGGCCGTTATGCTGTGACCGAAGTCATCTTGCTGTAACACCAGGTCGTTATACTGCGATCTGAAGTCATCTTGCTGTAACACAAAGGTCATCATGCAGTCATGCTAAATCATCTGATAAAGACGACTTATTGTAGTATAAAAGGCAACATCTTTGCATGTACTAAATTAAATGACGAGAAGAAAATTTTATTTATCACACCTATTTTCGGACGGTTCGCTTAACATTGCCTATCTGCAGTCAAAAAGAACAGCAACACCGTAACAAGGACAAACACAGTGTGTATTGATTGAACTTTTTTTTTGATTGTCATTTTCATTACAGTTTGATAGCTTTTTGCTGAATCGAAACAGTAGTAACATAATTACAACAAAATAACAAGAAAGACCATGAAAACTAAATAAATAGGTTATGTTGTCACGCGTGTCGCTAATCTTAGCAATGTATTTGTTCTGCCATCAATGTTATAGTGTTGGGAGTAATGACGTGAAGACACCAGATACTCTACATGAAAGGTACATTTAACACTGTGTTTTCTTTACATTTGCTACACCTTGCTCAGCTTTTGTTCTTTACTAAGGGAAATTGGAGTCGTCATATTTGATGAAGAAATTATCTTTTCAAAATTAGAACCTAATAATACGTTGCCTTAATCACAAATCACGCCGCTTATTGTACAGAGAGAGAGAGAGAGAGAGAGAGAGAGAGAGAGAGAGAGAGAGAGAGAGAGAGAGAGAGAGAGAGAGAGAGACACAAGCACGAAGGCTAGGGAATGATGATCATGTTATGTTGACAACGGCGTTTTCAATTAAAAAGGAAATATATAATTTATTTAAACTCAAAACATACTTTTTTTTAGAATGGATAAGTATCATTGCGCAGTTGCACCATAAATCTTAATACCACAAATTTATTGGTGTTA
Source organism: Unio delphinus (assembly GCA_029339505.1). NCBI lineage: Eukaryota > Metazoa > Mollusca > Bivalvia > Unionida > Unionidae > Unio > Unio delphinus. The sequence continues at coordinate 3,933,114 of JAQISU010000052.1, forward strand.
GTATGGTAAACACGATGATGGAGGCATGTGCTGTGCCATGTGCCACTTGTCATTTTAACAGCTTACACCTGTTAACGGGATACTTAGAATTATCATGGAGAACACCCTAGCGGTTCAGTCTAAAGAATATTCCAGCAAAAGCATAATGCATATGATGTCACATAATCAGTGAGGCTCTAGCATATAAAATAATTGTTACGTTAAACTCATTGTATACATAAACGTAATAGACTGAATAAAAATATTACAGGTCTACTTCCTGACAGCGGCGGAACCAGAAATATAAGTCTGTGTGACAGAAGTTTCAATGGCGAAGCCCCTGGAAGCTCTTGCATTTAAGCGTCTCTAGGGCTTAATGTTTCCCATCTATCTGTAAACAAAACAAAAAAAAAAGAATAAAATGTTTAAATGTGTTAGAACGTATTGAAGTGGGAGGCAAAACACCCACCCCACACCCTAATTCGATCTTGATCTATTTCGGAGTAGTATGCAGTGATACGCTGGTACTATGGTATGTATTAAAGACAGGATAGTATGCAGTGATACGCTGGTACTAAGGTATGTATCACAGACAAGATAGTATGAAGTGATACTTTGGTAATATGGTATGTATTAAAGACAGGATAGTATGCAGTGATCCTTTGGTACTATGGTATGTATTAAAGACAGGATATTATGCAGTGATCCTTTGGTACTATGGTATGTATTAAAGACAGGATATTATGCAGTGATCCTTTGGTACTATGGTATGTATTAAAGACAGGATAGTATGCAGTGATCCTTTCGTACTATGGTATGTATTAAAGACAGGATAGTATGCAGTGATCCTTTGGTACTATGGTATGTATTAAAGACAGGATATTATGCAGTGATCCTTTGGTACTATGGTATGTATTAAAGACAGGATAGTATGCAGTGATCCTTTGGTACTATGGTATGTATTAAAGACAGGATAGTATGCAGTGATCCTTTGGTACTATGGTGTGTATTAAAGACAGGATAGTATGCAGTGATCCTTTGGTACTATGGTGTGTATGAAAGACAGGATAGTATGCAGTTTATTACGGGATTACTGAAATAATTCATATTAAAATACAAAATATACAAAAAGTGATGTACACGCTTTAAAATTTGATGGCAATGAAAACCACAGCAATATTTTTCTTTGATAATACGTCTATTGACAACTATTTTCTACCAACATAATACGGCAATATTCAAACAGTTCATAGGAAAATGTTATTTTGACATTGGTTAACTCAGATAAAGAGTCGGTATTGTAGAAAATGTGAAAGGCAGGATATAGTGCAATTTACATCCTTCAAGTCCTTGTTATGAGTGGAGATTTATTAATTAATTGACGTGTCTTGCATCATATATAGACATCCTTCAAGTCCTTGTTATGAGTGGAGATTTATTAATTAATTGACGTGTCTGTCATCATATTTAGTATGAACTCTTTAAACACGGAGCTTCCTGTACCACTCTTATAGATTAAAATCATTTTTTATCCGACGAATTCTATGTATATAGAGACTGGTACATGCATGCATACATACATACATACATACATACATACATACATACATACATACATACATACATACATACATACATACATACATACATACATACATACATGCATGCATGCATGCATGCATATTTTTATTTTTAATTTCATGGTATCTTTTTAGTAATCGTCATTGAATATGCTTTTATGTTTTTTAATACTGCACAGCGCTTAGAGCTTGTACAGATCATGAGTATTACTAAGTCCAGATTAATAATAATAATAATAATAATAATAATAATAATAATAATAATAATAATAATAATAATTATTATTATTATTATTATTATTATTATTATTATTATTATTATTATTATTATTATTATTATTCATGGAATCACGGTAGTTCAGTTGGTTAATGGTCAGAATTTTAATCCTAAGGATTCTGGTTCGATTCCCGATTAGATCAGCCCTAATTATCTGTTTCAGAATCAGCTCTAATTGTCTTTTTCAGTGAATCAGCCCTAATTGTCTGTTTCAGTAAATCAGCCCTAATTGGCTGTTTCAGTGAATCAGCCCTAATTGGCTGTTTCAGCGAATCATTATGAAAGGCAGTTAACTCCGTTTCCTTTGCTTCCCATAGCCATAGCTGTTGTGTTGTATGACATTGTACTAATTCAGTTCCCTTAGTAAACCTATTCATTCATTCATTCACTGCCCGTCACTCCTATCAGGGTATGGGCCGCCAACTACAGATCTCCAGAGTCCTCTGTCCTGGGCCATTTTTCCTAGCTGGTTCCAGGTGTAGCCCATCTTGGTGGTGTCAGCCTGGAGGTTGCGTCGCCAGGTGTTTCTTGGACGGCCTCTCTTTCGCTTGCCTTGTGGGTTCCACCTCAGCGCCTGCCTGGTGATACTGGTTGGCGGTTTTCGTAGGGTGTGTCCTATCCAGCCCCATCTCCTCTTCCTGATTTCTTCTTCAGCAGGAAGTTGGGAGGTCCTTTCCCAAAGATTGTCATTGCTGATGGTGTCAGGCCAGCGGATCCGGAGAATCCTTCTGAGGCAGCTGTTGATGAATGTCTGAACTTTCCTGATGGTGGTCTTGGTCGTCCTCCAGGTCTCTGCTCCATACAGTAAGACCGACTTCACATTGGAGTTGAACAGTCGGATCTTGGTGGTCAAGGACAGCTCTTTGGAGGTCCAGATATTCTTGAGCTGGATGAAGGCGGCTCTTGCTTTGCCGATCCTTGCCTTGACGTCTGCGTCTGTACCGCCCTGCTGGTCAATGATGCTACCCAAGTAGGTGAAGGACTGCACTTCTTCCAGGGGACTTCCATTCAGGGTGACTGGTTCGGTACTTGTGGAGTTGATCTTCAGGATCTTGGTCTTGTCCTTGTGGATATTGAGGCCAACTTGTGAAGACGTGGCTGCCACAACGTTTGTCTTTTCTTGCATCTGCTGTTTGCTGTGTGAAAGGAGTGCAAGGTCGTCGGCAAAATCCAAGTCGTCTAGCTGGCTCCACAAAGTCCACTGAATTCCATTCCTGCGCTCGCTGGTGGACGTCTTCATAATCCAGTCGATGGCGAGGAGGAAGAGAAACGGTGATAACAAGCATCCTTGTCGGACTCCAGTTCGCACCTGGAAGCTGTCTGTGAGCTGCCCTCCATGGATAACTCTGCAGGACATGCCGCCGTAGGAGTTCCTGATTAGGTTGACCATCTTGGCTGGGATGCCGTTGTGCCGAAGGAGTTTCCAGAGGGTTTCTCGATCCACGCTGTCGAACGCCTTCTCAAAGTCGATGAAGTTGATGTACAGCGGGGAGTTCCACTCTAGGGACTGTTCGACTATAATGCGGAGCGTCGCAATCTGGTCCGTGCAGGATCTGTTCTGCCGGAAGCCTGCTTGCTCTTCTCGCAGCTGTGCGTCCACGGTTGCCTTCATCCTTTCCAAGAGGACTCGGTTGAAGACCTTCCCTGGCACAGATAGGAGTGTGATACCCCTGTAGTTGTTACAGTTGCTGAGGTCGCCTTTCTTGGGAAGCTTGATCAAGTAACCTTCCTTCCAATCTGCTGGTACGTCTTCTTCCTCCCAAATCCTCTCAAAGATTGGGTACAGCATCTCCACTGACGCATCCAGGTCTGCCTTTAGCGCCTCTGCTGGGATGTCGTCGGGTCCAGCCGCCTTCCCGCTCTTTATCAGGGTGATGGCCTTCCTGATCTCGTCTCTGGTCGGTTTCTCGCAATTGATCGGGAGATCCACGTTAGCTGTTTCGATGTCTGGGGGGTTCGTGGATGCTGGCCTGTTCAGGAGATCCTCAAAGTGCTCTGCCCATCTGTTCATCTGCTGGTCTAAACTGTTGATGGTATTCCCCTGCTTGTCCTTGACGGGTCTTTCTGTTTTGCTGAAATTCCCGGAGAGTCGTCTGGTGATGTCGTACAGCTGTTTCATGTTACCGCTGTAGGCTGCCTGCTCCGCCTCAGCTGCCAGTCCATCTATGTATTCTTTCTTGTCCTTCTTGATGTTTCTCTTTACTACTCTGTGGGCTTCAGCATAAGCTTCTTGAGCCTTGGCCTTCGCTGCTCTGGTTCTACTGTTGTAGACTACTGCCTTCTTCCTCTTCCTGTCTTTGATCTTGGTCAAGGTCTCTGCTGTGATCCACTCTTTCTGCTGGTGTTTCTTTGGCCCCACTACTTCTTGGCATGATGCTCTTAGTGTTTCTTTCACGATCTGCCAACTGTTGAGTACACTGTCTTCTTCTTCTTGAAAAAGTTCCTGAAGCACTTCAAACTTGTTCTTCAGCGTCAGACCAAACTCTTGTCTTATCTTGGGGTCTTTCAGAAGGCTGACGTTGTACTTGACTCTTCTGTCTGACGCTTCCATCTGGTTTCTCTTCAGCTTCAGCTTCAGTTTGGCCACCACCAGGTGATGGTCGGACGCCACGTCTGCTCCTCTTCTCACTCTAACGTCCTGCAGGGATCTTCTGAACTTCTTGCTAATGCAAACGTGGTCGATCTGGTTCTCTGTCGCGCTGTCTGGCGATACCCATGTATTCTTGTGGATCCGCTTGTGAGGAAAGATGCTGCCTCCAATGACCAGGCTGTTGAGTGCACACAGGTCTGCAAATCTCTCTCCATTCTCATTCATCTCTCCTAGGGCGTGGGTGCCCATGACTGGTTCGTATCCAGTGTTGTCAGACCCAATCTTGGCGTTGACATCTCCCATGAGGATGGTGACGTCCTTGTCTGGATAGGTCTCGAGGATCTTCTGCAGTCTGCTGTAAAACTGGTCTTTGTCCTCCTCTTCACTGTCGTTCGTTGGGGCATAGCACTGGACGACGTTCATCTTGATCTTCCTCTTCTTAGTTCGGAAGGATGCCGTGATGATCCTGGGGCCGTGCGCCTCCCATCCAATCAGTGCCCTCTGTGCCTGTTTGGACAGCATGAAGCCTACTCCCTGCGTGTGGGGTGCGTCGCTCTCTTCATGCCCGGAGTACAGCAACAGCTCTCCTGTCATCAGTCGTGATTGTCCAGCTTGGGTCCACCGTGTCTCGCTGATGCCTAACACGGCCAGGTTGTTGCTCCTCATCTCGGCTGCTACCTGCACCGTCTTTCCTGGCTCGTACATGGTCCTAACATTCCATGTGCCGATGTTGATTCTCCTGGTAGACAAAAGGGTAGTCGGCTTTGTGGCATCCTTTCGGCTTTCACCACCCAGCGTCATGTGTCTTCGTGATGAAGACCCTTCCTCTCCCAGGATAAAGTTTTCTGTTTCTTCTGTTGTTGACGTTTCTGTAGCGTCGTTCTTTTTTACGGGGTGGGGGTGCTAACCCCAGGCCCAACCCTCCTCCTTTACCCTAGTAAACCTATGCAAACACTATATTAAAAATTCAGTAACTTCAAATTTCTGAGAGATATGATCAAATCTATATTTATCAGAATAGATGAAACATGGATGGCAGCTTCTGTGTAGATAAATTGATACGAGCCGCGGCATTTTTTTTTTTGGGCATGTTTGAAGCATATGATTTTAATTCCGCATCAAAAAGTCACGTGCTAATTTTAGTAATGAGGAATGTGAAAGAACTGAAATTAAATCTATATTTTTCAGTTACATCTAGGACCAGCATCAAAATATTCTTTCTTCCTAGAAAATATCTTTCATTATCAAGCAATCCTGGCCAGCCAAAGCCATATAAATTCCTTTTTTCTGTTTACCCATTTCCAGACCGGATCCCATTTGTCCATATAATTAGTACCGTGTGTCCTGTCGGAACGCGTGAGAACGGCGTTCCCTAATTTTTTTTTCTTATTTAGCAGTACAACACTTCAAATAGCCAACTATGTGTTAAATATGATGTTAAAAACAACTATCAAACCAAAGAATCAACTATCTTCATCTCTCGCGACTAAGGATAAGGTCTTTATTTCAGTAAATACGGTTTAACCTCTACTTGTTAGATTACCCGATCTCTGCTATCTACATTACTTATCCAGCTTCAGCCTCAACACGACGTGTTAGAACTGGCTTTATTGAGAGAGAGTAAGCCGTAGACATGATAAGGTAAGAAAATCACAATTATGACGTCATTTTTCATTTTACTCGCACTAGACAATGGATTTTGAACATATTTCAAGTTTGTTTCATGTGTACCATTCTTTTCCTCAACCATTTGTCTAAATTCAAAGATATTATTCTTTTAGAATTTTAAAAGTTTGTGTTTTAAGATAACACATTCAAACACACTCAAACAGAGACAAACAATTACACTTTTATGCCTAAAACAATATAAATAAAACGTATTTGTGCAGTCGAAGCAGGTTTGAAGTCAAACAGACGATTTTCAGTGGCGCCATATTGTATTGCAGCAAATCATACTTATTCCATTTCTTGGAGAGTAGTTTCCAAAGAAATCTTGTACAGATATCGCTTAATGAAACTGGTACATGTACATTGTTTTGTTTCTTGTTCGATTTTTTTGTATGGAAATCAAGTGATACTATCTTTAAAAATAAATTTTCAAACATGTTTTATTTGGCTACATTATGCACTTATAAAGACTATTTTTTTTTAGATAAATCAAGGTCACCAGAAAAGAAATTTAAACATATCGGATGGTTCCAGACGCAATCAGCATGACTTCTCTTTAATCGATTCATCGCTGGGAACCTGCAAGTAGATATGGTAAATAAATATTGCCTCGTCGAATAAGGTTATTTGATGTAACTTTGGTCAGGTTGCACTTCATGAATGCGTTTGTATATGTTTAAGCTTGACATTTAGTTTTTCTTTTGTAATCATATCATTATAGATGCTGTAAAGCGCTTAGAGCTTCTAAAGATTAGGTGCTATACAAAGTCCTCATTATTATAATTATTATTATTATTATTATTATTATTATTATTATTATTATTATTATTATTATTATTATTATCGTGCTTTTGTTTTAATCTATGAAAAAATTATTCACACAACATTCTGTTGTTTGCACCCCCGACCCAAACGTTTTTTAAAATCAAAAGCACCAAGGATATAAAAAAAAATGCACGAATCTTATTCATATCAGCATGATTGTCGCCAGGGGGTTCCAAACACTGCCAATTTGTTGGAGTTTTGAATGAAGTGGTTAGTTTTTTTTGTAAGTAGGTCCGCATATTTGCACGAGCTAAGCTAATGGTGCAAGGGACTGTTTTTATGCACAAACGTAAAGTTACATACAAATGCCCAATAAAAAAAAATATCAAATAAATTACACGAGTGACTTCAAAACGATCCATATTGTGGGATATGTGTAATAAAGCAAAATATAACAATATCACTGACTTGACCTGACAAATCAGTGGAAATTCATAAAATATAAAGTTTATTTACCTCGCACAAATGTATACATGCATTTTTCATTTCCAACTGCCATTTTTGAGAACCCGTGATGCTCACAGCTTGAAAGTTGGTGGGGGGGATACAATCAAATGGGAGGGTGTGCAAATACTATATCAGTACCCCTACTTCGTGGACGGGGTACTAACATAAGCTTTTGTGTAATCAACGGAGTAGTCTGGTTCCCTGCTTAGTATGATCCCTGTAGCACTCTTCTATACAAAGTCAAGCTAACGCTGTTGCCATATTGTCACGTGATCAAAACAAATGGCCTCACATGGCGAGATCTAGTTAATCTGATCGTAACACATTCATTTCTTTAATATTCTCTTTCTTAATGAAACAATATGAACTTTATAAATAATATTTAATGGAATTATATCAGTTGTTATCTTATGTTCAAGCTTAACCACCAATTCGTCATATAGTTATGTTACAATTGTTTGTACTAGTAGGCGAAGATGAAGGAAAAGGGTATACACAACAGTATTTGGATAATATTCCACATTTTACACAGCGTCATCTCAGAGATCCTATCTCCAATCGACTACTTGATACATTTTACATCGAAATTGATATGAGGCGATGTACAATTGTCTAATTATAGTCAAAGAATTAGACAAAAATATCATCCCTTTTTTACGAGGGGTGAAGGTGTTAAAGAGACTATAAAAGGAAAAAGTTAGATTAACTAGAACTCTCCATGTGAGGCCATGTATTTTGATCACGTGACAATACGGAGTCTGCTTTCGCCTGACTTAGTATAGAAGAGTGCAGGACATACATCACAATTAATTTTACTATATGTTTTCTACATATATTTCTCAGTACTGACCTTTCCACTGTGTGACAATCAATACAAATCATATTTAATCTAAAATACATCCAAAGATGACTTCACGGTGCAGTTCTTGTCAAGGGTTCACCGGCGTTTTTTTTTTTTTTTTTTTTGTTTTTTTTTAATGTGGAGATGCTGCACTGTAAACAGAACATCATATAAAGAGCACACATATTTCACTTCCGGATCATCACCAAGGTCTTATTACTCAATTAGCTCTGTCGCCGAAATACACACAGACAACCACTCTCTGAGCTCATCATATTCTCAAGTGTTACGTATATTTGATTTGAGTCATTTATTTTAATTTTTGTTTGTTTGTTAGATTCGGGTTTGACATTTTAGGTTTAAGATTCATTCATTGGGACATATTTTTTATAAAAGTGGGATGACTTGTACTTTACAAATAAACACCAGATGTTGACCTCATTTCTGACCTGGCTTCAGAGTTGTAAACAAGCTTTAAAAATGATTGGTTGGTTCCATGGACATTATGGAGCTTTGTTATAAACATCTTTCTATTTTTAGTTGCATCATACGTGTACGTGATTTTTTGAACGTAAATTTGTTCTAAAAGATTCTGGAAGATCATGTGACCCCTTCCTTGTTTACGTAAAAACAGGTATATAAATTATGTTTTGGAGCGAACTATTTAGTAGAACTTGGGCTGTTAGAATATTAAGTTGTGTGGTTTTCAGTTGTTTTAAATTACATTGTATTGGAAATTATTTCAATTCGTTTGGATCAAGAGGAAATATTTTGTTATTTATCTGGAAAAGAATTGTGCTCATAGAATTTTATTACCAAGAACTGACTTCATCACGTGACATCGTCGTCCATCTTGGGTACTTCACTAAGATTCGAACTTGGAATTATTTGGACATTTTATTACCAGGACTTTTGCAATTTCTCTAGTGAATAATATTTTGAATTATTTTTGGATTAATTTTGGAATTGATTCTTAAAACCGTAAGTTTATTTTTCTTTTCTGGAAAATATTTGTGCTCAATAAATTGTTTATTAAGCTTTTACAAGCTTGTTTTTATCACTCTTTCTATTTTACTGTTTATTCGAGCCTAAGCACGTAACATAGAAATTGGGAGCTCGTCCTGGATTGGGTGTTAGGATGTTCCTAACGTATAGCTACTTTTTAAAAATAAATATTCCCCTCATTTAATACCATAATTGTTGCATATCATTGTCGAATTACGTATGAATATCGTTTACCTTTATCACATATTTTCATCTGTATAGTCCGCCATATTATTTAAGCCAAAAAATACTTCCGTTTTTAACTTTGTTTTTTGTGTGCGATATGAGGAGATTACTGTCTTATTTGGAACGGAAACAGATCGTAGTAAAAGATGATATGCATTTTTTAACTTATTGTAGAATATCCAAATATGGCAAATCAAGCCTTTTTTGGAAAACGAATTGCTGCGCGAGTCTAGTGTTATTTTTTATGGTGAACAAGCTACGATTACCGTAGACATTCCAGTAGAAGTTACAGGATATAAGCTTAATAACGTTGTCATTAGCCCCATGTCATGAACAACAAACTTTAATTAGGAAGTAGATTTAAACTAAAGTCATCCTTTTGTCTCTGATAATAGTCGTAGAAAGCTGGAATAAAGCACAGTTGTAGCTGCCTTTGTAAAAAAAAATAAACTGATTTATCTCTGAAATTCTTGTCATGCCCAGCTGAGTTGACACGTTTCAGAGAGGGAGGAGAATTCTCCATGCACATGACTAATAGCTGTCAAAGACGTATGCTTAAGTTTTAAAGAACACAAGAATCTACATGAATGTAGACATAAGACATAACGCTAAGAAATCACTGCATGAGATGGTACAAACGTTTCGATGCGACTTTGAATTGACCACAAGCGAAAGATAGGTCGCTTCTGCAACAGGAAACGAGCCACATTTCAGCTCATTTATGGTAGATAATTTTTGAAGTATACTGTATCGTGTGAGTGAAGTGTTGATAATACAGGCACTTACTACGTGCCTCAACACACCAGAGACAAACACCACGATCATGCTTTGTGGTTCCCATTTCCAAGGGATTTTTTGGGGTACTTTTCTTTATGTTTTTATAGGTTTTTTTTGTGTATTTTTAATTTTCTTTTGTAGTCTACAATTCGTTCTTTTCTTCAGATCAACTTCACTCGGAACTAAGTGGAAACGTTTCTAATGAACAGCTGTTGTTATTGTTTTATCAAAAGTTAACGGATACAGGAACTGTAAGCTTTATTTGAGTGTGTATTCGCTACTCAACAAAAGTGAAAATGAACATGAAAGTCGCATAACAAAGAATATCTTCAGCGTTGCAATACTGTAGACAATACGTAAAGTGCTAATCACATATTAATTATTCAATGCTATCAATCTCAGTGGCGTCACTAGGGTTGGTGTCACCCAGTGCTGTAACTCATTGTGTTACCCCCATGGACCACCTTCCTTCATAAAATGCATCCGGTGTGGTCTGCACCACACGCACCATCATAGTGACGCCACTGATAAACCTCGTGCGGGTTTGGGGACATACTATACGCCTAATACCCATTCTAGCTTATTGTAGAAAGTGATTAATGAAGGCAGGAGCCACGGTGGGTCAATGGTTATCGTGCCAGACACGCGATCAAAAGAATGCAGGTTCGAATCCTGCCATTTGACCAGTCTGGGTCTGTTACCGTACACATACTTGAACCGCTTTGATACCTAAATAACATATCTTTGTTGCTATTTAGGTAAACATCAAACACCAAATGCATTTTTGCGAAAGTAGTATGTTAATATAACTCCATCAAAAAGTTAACATTACATACTTTTTGAAAAATCATTCTTTTAAAACCCTTCTGAAAGGTGATCAGGAACGGGACGCGAATCATTAAATTCAGTCTTTACATTATAAAAATCCGAATCATTAAATTCAGTCATTACATTATAACAGTTGAATCATTAAATTCAGTCATTACATTATAACAATGCGAATCATTAAATTCAGTCATTACATGATAACAATGCGAATCATTAAATTCAGTTATACATTATAACAATGCGAATCATTAAATTCAATCATTACATTATAACAATGCGAATCATTAAATTCAGTCATTACATGATAACAATGCGAATCATTAAATTCAGTCATTACATTATAACAATGCGAATCATTAAATTCAGTCATTACATGATAACAATGCGAATCATTAAATTTAGTCATTACATTATAACAATGCGAATCATTAAATTCAGTCATTACATTATAACAATGCGAATCATTAAATTCAGTCATTACATGATAACAATGCGAATCATTAAATTCAGTCATTACATTATAACAGTGCGAATCATTAAATTCAGTCATTACATGATAACAATGTGAATCATTAAATTCAGTCATTACATTATAACAATTTTGCCAGACTTTGTCATGTTTGGATCAGTATACCAACAGGCGCTCCAGTTGTTTATCTCACGTGCTATTACATTGTGACTTATATGCTAGCGATGATGCATGCTTCCTTTTGTACGAGCATGCACACATGCGATTATGTTAAGGCACACCGTTATATCCCCTACATCCACATTATACAGTTAAGGCACACCGTTATATCCCCTACATCCACATTATACAGTTAAGGCACACCGTTATATCCCCTACATCCACATTATACAGTTAAGGCACACCGTTATATCCCCTACATCCACATCATACAGTTAAGGCACACCGTTATATCTCCTACATCCACATTATACAGTTAAGGCACACCGTTATATCCCCTACATCCACATTATACAGTTAAGGCACACCGTTATATCCCCTACATCCACATTATACAGTTAAGGCACACCGTTATATCCCCTACATCCACATTATACAGTTAAGGCACACCGTTATATCCCCTACATCCATATTATACAGTTAAGGCACACCGTTATATCCCCTACATCCACATCATACAGTTAAGGCACACCGTTATATCCCCTACATCCACATTATACAGTCCAGTGGGTCCATTGGTTTGGTTTCATTTGAACCCGGTATGTCAAAGACCATTTAACTACCAAACAACCTCTGGATGACAAGCAAGAATAATCAGTGAAGATAAATTGTAAATTTCCTAACAATTTTAGTCCTGTACTTCATTTTTTTTTCGTACAGTTGTTTTAAAGATGATCTTTTCTGTACTTGGTCAATTGAAAATGTATTATCCATGTGCGTACGAGCACAACTCTATACAAATGTTCTCTCTACAAACATGTGCTATCCATGTGAATACTAGCACAGCTCTAAAAACGTGTACTCTTCATGTACGTGCTCAAACAGTTATTCATACGTGTACTCACCATGTGCGTGCTAGCACAGTTAACAGATATAAACGTATAATCTACATGTTCGTGCTAGCATATCTCTTCAAACGTGCACTATCCGTGTGCGTACTGTTACGTGCTTAGGCTTGAATAAACAGTAACATAGAAAGAACAAGCTTGTAAAAACTTAATAAACAGTTTATTGAGCACAAATATTTTCCAGAAAAGAAAAAATAAACTTACGGTTTTAAGAATCAATTCCAAAATTAATCCAAAAATAATTCAAAATATTATCCACTAGAGAAATTGCAAAAGTCCTGGCAATAAAATGTCCAAATAATTCCAAGTTCGAATCTAATTGAAGTATCCAACATGGAAGACGATGTCACTTGATGAAGTCAGTTTTTGGTAATAAAATTATATGAGCACAATTCTTTTCCAGATAAATAACAAAATAAATCCTCTTGATCCAAACGAATTGAAATAATTTCCAATACAAGTTAATTTAAAAAAAAAACTCAAAACGAAACAACTTAATATTCTAACAGCCCAAGTTCTACTAAATAGTTCGCTCCAAAACATAATTTATATACCTGTTTTTACGTAAACAAGGAAGGGGTCACATGATCTTCTAGAATCTTTTAGAACAAATTTACGTTCAAAAGAACACGTACACACCGTATGACCCAACTAAAAATAGAAAGATGTTTATAACAAAGCTCCATAATATCCTTGGAACCAACCAATCATTTTGAAAGCTTGTTTACAACTCTGAAGCCAGGTTAGAAATGAGGTCAACACCTGGTGTTTATTCTTAAGAGTACATGTCATCCCACTTTCTTAAAATAATATTTTCCAATGAATGAATCTTGAACTTATAAGGTCAAATATGAATTTGACAAACAAACAATAAAAATAAATGATTTAAATCAAATGTATGTAACAGTTGCGCAACTCATGTCGCCATATGTTGGCATAAAAACATACCAGATATTAGCATGGTATTATGGGGCCCCGAGTGGCCGTGTGGTCTAATGCGCTTTCCGTTACGGATCACTGCCATATCTCACCTCTGTCTGCGTGGGTTCGAGTCTAAGATTCGGCTAATGTAGTTATGCGAGAAAGCTTGCCAGTAGCTTATCGTAGGTCGGTGGTTCTTTCCGGGGATTTTCCCGGGTTCTTCCTCCACCATTAGTACTGACCGCCATGTATAGCCTATAGTGTGCTGAAAAATGGGGTTAAACTCATCAACAACTACAACAACAGCATGGCATTACGACGGACGGCGCTATAAATTTCGTAAGTTTTTTCTTTACTAGAAATAATTAATGCTCCCCACGGAGATTTACGGCATTCATTTTGTGTCGATAAACAGTGTAACTCTTTCATTCCCCCCATTTAAGGTACAATTTAGCAGCGAAGTTTTAATCGTTCTCTAAAACTATGTGCTTTCTCGAAGATCTAATTGAGGTAAGCACCTTACGAAAACAGAAACGCATGCACTACAGCAGGGTGGTCCATCTAGTTCAACCCCACTTTTGCCGCTATTAAGTATTTACTTTCACCGTTTAAGAAATATACTTCTTATTAATAACTCTCATTACTTTGGAAACATTTGTTGTATTAGCAAAGTAAGGCTCCGAAACTACAATGATATGTTCCCTCGTACTATTTTTAACGAGCTTTCATCATAAGACTTCTGGTTGTATGGATCCAGATGTGCGTCAACAATTTTGACGTCACACCTCACAGGCATGTATCTTTTCCGGTGATACTATTGAATAAATAATAAAAAAATTTCAGAGCAACATCAATATCACATAATAAAAAAAACGTTTATTGGTACAATTACATTAACAAAATTAAGCATTCCATACTTTTTTAAAAATTCTCATCACAATCTTCATTTTGGAACATATTTTGTCGCAAAAGTCAAAATAATCAAATTGTGGAAAATCGTGTTCGTATCATGATAAAAACGCTTACTTGACATTAGGATTATTAGATTTAGAGTACGATTATTTTCCAATATTTAATTTGCATTGTAAATGTACAGAACCTCAACCTTGTTGAATGAATTTATATATCTTTTAAAAATCAGCTTTAAAACTGGTTTGCATTCTTTTAAAGTTTCTGAATGTGGAAATAATCAGAGATAAAAGATGTAATGTTACATGAGATATTAGTTGTAATTCTTACCATTATCAAAACAATTAAAAAAATTAATTGTTCAAGAATTTTAAAAAAAAAATAAATATAGTACTCTTCGGGTATGAAATGTTTTTAAAATCTTTAATGAGACACTTAATCACTGTCTCATTAAAGATTTTAAAAACATTTTACAAGAATTTTGAAAAGAGAGCGTTTTATAGTGTAAATGTTGAATGCGAATCCAGTAATGGGAATATTTTTGGGCATTAATTCTTGAAACAGAAACTAGGGAATAACCTGGCTGTTCTTAAGACATAATTTACAAATGTATGTGGAATACAAAAGAAAATGTGTCTCGGCGAATCCAGAATTTACAGTTTTAATTCCTCAGGACCTCCAATTAGAAGTGTATGTCCAATCCATGAGCCATGAGCCAAATTGGGCTAAATTGGGTGAAAAGCTTGTCTTTATTCATGTTTATTAATGTGGAAAGTGAAAAACAAAAGGGATTGTCAAAAAGATCTATAAGAACAGTATCAAAGACAATCCAGGTAATTGTTCCTTATAATTGCCTACCTGTGTGATAATTTTTTTATTTAGACTAATTCATCAAACAATATTGTTTTTATGAATGCCGGTTTACATTCAATATTTATTTTTCTCTAATATTTCATATGAAAAGTTAAACACATGATTATATATATTGTTTTTATTTATTTATTTTATCTTGCTTTATTGCATAGTTGGATCGTTCTGATATTTTTTATGTCGTGACAGTAATAACTTATATTTTAAACAGGATAAAATAATTATAAATTTATAAACAAATCAAGATGTTTATGCAGGGTGGTGATGGTGGGGTTGGGGATGTATGCTACAACATCCTGAGCTGCGAGGAGACTTAAAAACTTTAGAAGTTGTTTAAAACATTACATTTGGGAAAGGGTCTTACTCTTCTAACAGAAAACAAGCACACTCACATCTGTAGATGATATTTGTAAAAATGTGCATTTTGTTAAAACGATTACGTTCATTTAATATCCAATCTATCAAAGCAAGTCTGGTACTGTATTGTAACAGTAATAATACAAAGAAATTGAGCTGAGTACTGGTAGCGGTCATTGTTATAATTTCTACCAAATGAGTCTGATGGTTATAATTGCTACCAAATGAGTCTGATGGTTATAATTGCTACCAAATGAGTCTAATGGTTATAATTGCTACCAAATGAGTCTGATGGTTATAATTGCTACCAAATGAATCTGATGGTTATAATTGCTACCAAATGAGTCTGAAGGTTATAATTGCTACCAAATGAGTCTGATGGTTATAATTGCTACCAAATGAGTCTGATGGTTATAATTGCTACCAAATGAGTCTGAAGGTTATAATTGCTACCAAATGAGTCTGATGGTTATAATTGCTACCAAATGAGTCTGATGGTTATAATTTCTACCAAATGAGTCTGAAGGTTATAATTGCTACCAAATGAGTCTGATGGTTATAATTTCTACCAAATGAGTATGATGGTTATAATTTCTACCAAATGAGTCTGATGGTTATAATTGCTACCAAATGAGTCTGATAGTTATAATTGCTACCAAATGAGTCTGATGATTATAATTGCTACCAAATGAGTCTGAAGGTTATAATTGCTACCAAATGAGTCTGATGGTTATAATTTCTACCAAATGAGTCTGAAGGTTATAATTGCTACCAAATGAGTCTGATGGTTATAATTGCTACCAAATGAGTCTGATGGTTATAATTGCTACCAAATGAGTCTGATGGTTATAATTGCTACCAAATGAGTCTGATGGTTATAATTGCTACCAAATGAGTCTGATGGTTATAATTGCTACCAAATGAGTCTGATGGTTATAATTGCTACCAAATGAGTCTGATGGTTATAATTGCTACCAAATGAGTCTGATGGTTATAGTTTCTACCTAATGAGTCTGATGGTTATAATTGCTACCAAATGAGTCTGATGGTTATAATTTCTACCAAATGAGTCTGATGGTTATAATTGCTACCAAATGAGTCTGATGGTTATAATTGCTACCAAATGAGTCTGATGGTTATAATTTCTACCAAATGAGTCTGATGGTTATAATTTCTACCTAATGAGTCTGATGGTTATAATTGCTACCAAATGAGTCTGATGGCTATAATTGCTACCAAATGAGTCTGATGGTTATAATTGCTACAAATGAGTCTGATGCTTATAATTGCTACCAAATGAGTCTGATGGTTATAATTGCTACCAAATGAATCTGATGGTTTATCAATCATCTGTACTAAACTATCGTTTCATCCATGGATGAATGATTTTTAATAATAATAAAAATGTAGTTTCGAGTTGGATGTCTGTTGAAATCTCATAATATATGGAAATGTTCTTTATGTTTACACATAGAAAATATATTTCATACTGTTAGAATTTATTTTCTTATATAATGAAATAAATTTATATCTTTGTAGCATATAGCTATGCTGTAGCATGTACATTGTATGTGATGTCCTTGTTTCAAATCTTTAACTACACACAATTCAGTGATAGATAGTAAACATTTTTAACGCCATCTAACAGTCAAGGGTGACTACAACGACGTACCATACGGATCGACAGATAATGAATAGATTTCCCTAATGTGCGATGATTTGATTCATGATAATTCGTATCAACCATAAGGTCAAGGACAAAATAAAGTATGGACAAGCCGTACTTTGAAGCCCTACTCTTCGAAAAAGAAACTATTTCAATTATTAAACTTCCGCAAAATTTGATTTTAAAGAAAAGGTTTGACTCGGTTGTGTGTTTTGTGGCACAGCAACACATACAGGTTATTTAGGGTCTGAGCAGTTAAAGTGTCGTACCTAATGTCGCTAACACATACAGGTTATTTAGGGTCTGAGCAGTTAAAGTGTCGTACCTAATGTCGCTAAAACATACAGGTTATTTAGGGTCTGAGCAGTTAAAGTGTCGTACCTAATGCCGCTAACACATACAGGTTATTTAGGGTCTGAGCAGTTAAAGTGTCGTACCTAATGTCGCTAAAACATACAGGTTATTTAGGGCCTGAGCAGTTAAAGTGTCGTACCTAATGCCGCTAGTATGACACACCAACCGCGAAGACACCGCTGTCCAAATTATGTTGCAACTTGGTTCTAAACGTTCTACATCATTTTCATAATTGGAAAAATCAGATCACACCTTTGAAAAAATATATTCAATCTGTATCAAATCGTGAGCAATAAGCTTTTAAAATTTTTCCTCGAATTATTAACTGTAAAAAAAAATTAAGGTTCTTTTCAGTAAAATGGTTCTATCTTCAACAATATATCATTTTTAAATAAGATGAACAGAAAATGCTGACTCTCTCTCTCTCTCTCTCTCTCTCTCTCTCTCTCTCTCTCTCTCTCTCTCTCTCTCTCTCTCTCTCTGCATTGTTAGATGTCAGTAACGGCCTTGGATCAGTTTGACAAAGGGTCCCCTGGATGTACACGCGGGTCCTTTGAGAACGGTATTCGGAAAGAAACGTTACATGATATTGAACTTCAATTTTCTTCCATCGCTTTAAAATTACGCTCTGTCTCTATTGATATACTTTTAAAAATTACCATAGCGCGGAGCCCATTGTGATTTTGAAAACAGTGATGAATTATATTATATCAACAGTGATTTATCATACTACATCACTGCAAAAATACTTTGCAGAAATAAATACATGCTAGAAATTGAATCGAGCAGGAAATGGGCGTGAGTTGACATAATATCTTGAATACCACAACTGCCATATGTTTATTAAGATAAGACGTTTGTAATGGTACCAAATGTTGCTACATATTTTGTAGCTGCACATTTTGTCCTAGTCAGCGTGACACGCAAACATTAAGATTGATGTATGGGATAGGTGCTGAATAAATTGGTAGCCTGCGACGCCTAATATTTTTTTCTGTTTGGGGCATTAGTAAATTTTAATTAGGATTCGCTAGTATAACGGTGTGACAGCGATTAACGTAGGGTCATGTTGAGGAAATGACAAAGTTGAGACAAGTCAGAAACAAAGTTTGGGAAATCTCGGGCTATTTGAAATAGTGCCATGACATGATATCTTCCAGAATAGTTATCAATAAATGCAGATAACTAATCTGACTTCGATGTGAGTGTTAAAGATTTGGCGGTTATATAAAGTTAATTTAAGTTCTTCTGACGAAAGGGAAGTATGAGGCTATAAGAGAGAGAGAGAGAGAGAGAGAGAGAGAGAGAGAGAGAGAGAGAGAGAGAGAGAGAGAGAGAGAGAGAGAGAGAGAGTAATCAGGTTATGCTGACATGTAAGCTTAATAATTCACGCGATTCCATGATAAAACTTGGTTTGTCGTTATAGCAGAATGACTAATTGCATTTCGCATACTATTTTAATTCTAATTCTAAAAGAAATATAATTCAAATATCATGCTCAATATGAATTTGTTTATTTCATTGATTAAGATTTATATATTTTACACACTCGTGTTGTTCTATCCTATATCTTCGCTCAGATCTCTGTTTATTCCATCCATTAATTTCATGTTATATTTTTGTTGTTTGCTCGATACGGGAATAACACTGTGGTCGAACATTTCCTAGATAACGTTAACCAAAGCATCATAGTGGATCGTATTACACCCCATGCCGTAACAACGTTATCAGTACAGTAACTTGATCAAGGCATTTGTATCTTGTCCACTTGGATAGCAGGTCATCGGGTCATCTAGGTCCGAGATCAAGTTACTGTACTAATAATGTGCTCTTTTTAGATCCTTAAACAATAATTTAATAATAATACATTTTCATCAAATTCGCTGTTTTACTTTGATTTCACCTATTTACTCACAGTGTCATAGTGTACATTGCGTTTAAATACAACAAGGCTCTTGGAAGAAGTATTTAGAGGTATCATCAAACCGAAGTTCAATTCGCGATCTAGAATCGGGACTTGTCGCATTGTATGAGAAAAACTGATAATCGCGCACAGAATCGTTTCTTTGTACCGGCGCATCCATATCAAAAGCTTCATCTGAGTGCTCATGATCAAACCTATATTGTTCAGTATATACGAAACCTGGATGTCAGCTTCTGTGTAGAAAAAGGAGTATGAGTCGCGGCATTTTCTGACATGTTTTCAAACATGTTTTCAATTCTGCAAAGAGTCAGGTGCTAATTTTCAGTAATGAGTGTTCCAAATGCATGACTGTTAAAGGACTGAAATTCCATTAACAGAACAATGTCTCTATATTTTTTCAGTTACAGCTAGGATAAACTCTCCAAAGATTCTTTTTCCTAAAACGTAACTTACATTATTAACCAATTATGGCCAGCCAAACCCATATATACTCTATTTTATGCTCACCCATTTCTAGGCTGGTTCCCATTTTCCATATAATTAGTATCGTGTTTCTTGGCTGTTTCCATTTTCCATATAATTAGTATCGTGTTTCTTGACTGTTTCCCATTTTCCATATAATCAGTACCGTTTTTCTTGACTGTTTCCCATTTTCCATATAATCAGTACCGTGTTTCTTGACTGTTTCCCATTTTCCATATAATTAGTATCGTGTTTCTTGGCTGTTTCCCATTTTCCATATAATTAGTACCGTGTTTCTTGGCTGTTTCCCATTTTCCATATAATTAGTACCGTATTTCTTGGCTGTTTCCGATTTTCCATATAATTAGTACCGTGTTTGTTGGCTGTTTCCCATTTTCCACATAATTAGTACTGTGTGTCCTGTTGTAGTAGTCCCTAGATTTTCTTGGCTGGTTCCCATTTTCCATATAATTAGTACCGTGTTTCTTGGCTGGTTCCCATTTTCCATGTAATTAGTACTGTGTGTCCTGTTGTAGTAGTCCCTAGATTTGATCATTGGAAGATGGCTTTATCATTGACAGCGATGAATACAGGATTTCGTATCAGCCTTCAGGGAAATATTGCCTGTGTTATGATTGTAAGATTTAACTTCTATTTATTTGATAATTCTTCTATTTCTGAAACAAATTTGTTAAGATTCTCCTGCCCCCATATTGTGTGTGTGTGTGTGTGTGAGTGAGAGAGAGAGAGAGAGAGAGAGAGAGAGAGAGAGAGAGAGAGAGAGAGAGAGAGAGAGAGAGAGAGAGAGAGAGAGAGAGAGAGAGAGCAGTACATTTAATGGTTCGGCATACGTTTCATAGGTGAATACTATAATACTAATAAGGAGGTCTTTGTATAGCGCCTAATCTTTATTAGCTCTAAGAGCTTGACAACATCTATAATGATATGACTACAAAAACCAAAACATAATGACATTAGAAAACATAAATAATGCTGAAAATATTAAAGGTAGGACACATCATTAGGTCTTTAAATTTATTCTTGCAGTCGAAAAAGGTGATTTTCTGTCAATGTGTACTGTAAGCAATTGCGCTCTTCGATTGCAGATTGCATGAACATCTAAACCATTCCGAGGCTAAATTGATATCTGACGTTCTTCATCTGGACCCAATTTACGGCTGTTGGTGGTAATCATTTGATACCAGACCAGAGAAGTATCAAGACGTTGCTTATTATTGGATCACTGTTACGTTTGCAAAATGGCAGAAGTCAATACAGAGAAGGGACCATCTGAGAAAAAGGCGTACGTAAAACATTTTTTTTATAATAAAAAAATTACATTAATCTGACCACTTATGCTGATATGAACATATTATAGGCCTGTAATGGAGTGATTTGAACCTATTAGGGGCAATTTCAATGTTTTATAAGGACACGCTTGCACTGACGAAGCGGACTTGTTTTTACAAATTCACATAAAATACAAAAGCGCAATGAATTTCAATTACAATTACATACATGACGGTTGTTACTTTATTGTAATGAAAACATTGATATAAGGAAACATTTATTAGTTATAATTATGGATTGAAATATTAATTGAAATTAAGAAGTTATTTCGAAATGGAAATTAATAAGAACAATGTTACCTTGATGCATTTGCAAAATCCAAAATTGACATGTAAATACAATGTAAAAATGTACATACAATACATATTAACAGTTGTGCTTGAATGGACGGAGGATATTTGGAAGAACGTAGGACTATTCAAACATCGGCTGTTTCTGTGCGCCATTTGGAAAGGCACTTATCTCCATTTCTTTGGCATAGCCAGTAATCATTGGTTACTACATTTGTGTGGGGAAATATGAACGTTTTTTTGTTGTTTTTTTTTGGGCGGGGGGGGGGGGGGGGCGGGAGGGGGGAATTGATGCTGCACGACCTTGGGAGTGCAGTATATCCATCCGACAAAACGAGGTCTTATTTTCCCATACAAATGCAGTAACTTTTTTATTATATACTCATTTTCTTATACTACCTAAGGCCTAATTATATTTTTTAAAAATAAACTACAAGAAAATAGTAATCGAATTTATGTTTTTCATAATAAATGCACAAGGCCTAATTCATCAGTACACAACAACAAAATTAATGTCGAGCGATCGACATCACTTTCAAAAAGAATTGCCGCATTTTGTATATTCAAACTTGAGATTTATAGACATTTTGTAAATGAATACGCATGGCGGGATCTTATCTCTTTGGTTTGGAATGACTGGATTTTTTTCTGGTCGATTCTACTCATTTCTGCTGAATTTATTAGATGTTTGAATTCCACACAAAATACATGTATCTGTAATCTGAGCAGGGTGCCTGGGACTCAGCTGCAAGTGTTTCTGTTATGTCATTGAATGTTTGGAAACACTATGTATGGAAAAAATGTGAACTCATTCAATTGCAATTTTCGAACAAAAAACTCGGAATTTCACGTTTATTTTAATTTGAGTGCACTTGGAGCATAGTCGAAACTACAGTACAGTTTCTATTAATGTGCAAGGAAAATTTAGAACTAGTGACGTAGCTCATGTAATTCAGATTTTCATAACGAAGAAAGTATATTTTGAGGAATTAAATATAAGTATATTTTTGCCATTCTTATTACGAGCTAAAGAAGATATGATTAGCGTATTCACTTGATGGGCTTCCCCACTTATGTTATGACCTATACTCCGTATCATAGCGTCTATCAATCGGAAGCACTGTATCAACGAAATTAACGCGGATATTTGCAAAGCGTCTGGTGTATACAATCACCCAGCGGAATAAAAAATTTTCGTCGTGTTTGCTTATTCGCTTCGAGACTTACTTTTCTAACAATACCTTCATTTCCTATTTCATCACGAATTTAGTATTTTCACGTATAAAAAAGCGTATGTATTTGACAGATATGCGATAGACCTTGCCTGTATTTGACAGATATGCGATAGCCCTTGCCTGTAGTATTCATTTTATGTGCTATGATTATATACCCCAAACATCACGTGTTATAGTCTGAACAACTCCATATTGTGAATATCACGTTAATTTGTCTGCTTGTTCTAAAATTTCATTTGTGACTCGGTATACTCCTCCACATCAATTTATAATCTTTACAAAATACACAAAACAGTTGTATCAGTTCATCCACAAAAAATATGCAATAAATTGAAACCTAAAATCTACGACATGAATGTACATCGTTTGTTTAGAAAGTAGTTGCGTCAAGCAAACGTGTCGTGAACGTGCGTGCAATATGAGTGTTTGGTATCGTAAAATACTGCACTATTTTGACAATGTAAAGTTAACGGAGAGAAAAAGACTATACAATAACGAGTTAAAGGTGCCTATTAAGTCACAACCAACAACAAAAATATGTATAAAAAGACTCCCAGCATCTCGCCTCATTTTCACAATGAATTACTTTTCAGATTTTCAAAAAGTGTCGAGAAACGACATTCAAAAGAAAAATGCAATATTACTGTCGCATGAAATTTATCTATTTTAATCACATGGGGTATTTTGGTATGGTTCGGTTTGGTTTGATTTTTTTATCGCACAACCACCGATATAGGTAATTTAATGGCCGGGCAATTGGAGTAAAGTGTATGACCCAAACATGGCAACCAAACAATTTTTATATGGACGTTGGATTCGAGCCTGCAAAATCATTTTGGTCTATGTTGCGACACGCTGACATTTATGAACTAATTAAACTCTCCATATTGAAATCATATCCGTTATGTTTTTTTTTTCCACGCATTTATCATCACATTAATGGTGTCAGTATCAAGGACAAAGTTTCTGGTCAACATTTTAGATGATAATGTCAAAATTACTGCACGTGCGATTTATCGTGTATTACAGTTTGGTGCATACCGAAATTGTCGTCTTGCTTTCGAATTATTTTAAGTTATAAATAAATGTCAAACACTTCTAACATTTCACCGCGGACATATTTAATCAATAATTGATTTTTTTTCTTCCAGACCCCTATTAGGGGGCCATGTGCGGCCTTATGGATCGGAAAACCAATGGAAAATCGTCTGTACCAAGAAGAAAATACTAATTATTGCAATAGTCTTTATAATGCTGGTCCTATATGCCGTAGGACTGACAATTGGTCTTTCCATAGGTCTCCACAACCGAAAATCTTCGGCACCAGGATCGGGGCGGAATAATTCGGTAACGCAAATTCCAATTGGGGCCGTTGTGACTGACCATGAAGCTTGCTCAGATGTTGGCAGGTAAGATGGATTGTTGACTTTGAAGGGGTGTGAGCTGTCTCTTTCAATCTATATTAAAGAGATAGTATGCTGCATCTGTGTTTGGCGTTGGTTTAAGTTGGGCTAGATTAATGATAAAAAAATGTCACTACTATTAAAATTACTCCCAAACATTTTGAAACACTTTCTCAATGATGTTGCTAAAGGTCGTGTCGAATATGTGCCAAATAGTATCTCCATCAACAGTGCAAATATAGAAAATTAATAAAAGTGTGATAGAGTGTATGTTACATTATAGTGTGATACATTGTATGATACACCATAGTGTGATACAGTGTACGGTACATTATAGTGTGATACAGTGTATGATACATTATAGTGTGATACAGTGTATGGTACACTATAATGTGATACAATGTACGGTACACTATAGTGTGATACAGTGTATGGTACATTATAGTGTGATACAGTGTATGGTACATTATAGTGTGATACAGTGTACGGTACACTATAGTGTGATAGTGTACGGTACACTATAGTGTGATACAGTATCTGGTACACTATAGTGTGATACATTGTATGATACACCATAGTGTGATACAGTGTACGGTACACTGTAGTGTGATACATTATTTGGTGCACTATAGTGTTACGTTTATTTGATTTTAGTCATTTATTTTTATTTAAATTGTTTGTTTGTCAGATTCAAATTTGACATATTAAGTTTAAGATTCATTCATTGGGTGATATTTTTTTTAAAAGTGGGATGACCTGTACTCTCCAAATAAACACCAGATGTTGACCTCATTTCTGACCTAGCTTCAGAGTTGTAAACAAGCTTCTAAAATGATTGGTTGACTCCAAGGACATTATGGAGCTTTGTTATAAATATCTTTCTATTTTTAGTTCTTGAGAGTAAATATAACTGCTTCTCATCTGGGTCATACGGTGTACACGAGATTTTTTGAACGTAAATTTGTTCTAAAGATTCTAGAAAATGATGTGACCCCTTCCTTGTTTACGTAAAAAACAGGTATATATATATATATATATATATATATATATATATATATATATATATATATATATATATATATATATATATATATATATATTGTTTTGGAGCGAACTAAGTAGTAGAAGTTGGGCTGTTAGAATATTAAATTGTGTTGTTTTGAGTTATTTTAAATTACCTTGTACTGGAAATTATTTCAATTCGTTTGGATCAAGAGGATTTATTTTGTTATTTATCTGGAAAACATTTGTTCTCATTGAATTTCATAAGACCAGAACTGACTTCATCACGTGACATCGTCTTCCATCTTGGATGCTTCACTAAGATTCGAACTGGGAATTATTAGGACATTTTATTACCAGAACTTTTGCAATTTCACTAGTGGATTATATTTTGAATTATTTTTTGGATTAATTTTGGGAATTGATTATTAAAACCGTAAGTTTATTTTTCTTTTCTGGAAAATATTTGTGCTTAATAAATTGTTTATTAAGTTTTTACAAGTTTGTTATTTTCACTATTTCTATGTTACTGTTTATTCGAGCCTAAGCACGTAACAATAGTGTGATACAGTGTACGGTACACTATAGTGTGATACAGTGTATGGTACACTATATATAGTTTGATACAAATCATTTAATGGGATTTACCTGTCAAATAGTTACGTTTAGGTATATCTGAGAAATATTTCTTTTTGTTGTGAAGTCATATCTGATAAATGAGATCTGAGGTGTTATCTATTAAATATATACACGAGATTTGAGGCTTTTCATTTAAACAAGTTTCTCAGAGGAATCACAGTAATATTGATTAACAAATGCGATTAATATTATGTTATATTATTATTTATATTATTATATATTATATTAATATTATATACTAAAATTTATATTTTTAAATCGTTATACGTAGAAATAAAACTGATCGTTTGAATTGGACGTTCCTATGTTTCGTATGCATCCCAGATTCATTTCAATTATACCGTGATACTTCACTCTCGGATTTATTGACAGATCCTCGCGCTAGGCACGTGAGGGAATTTGGGCTGTAAGAAAATAGTCTATTACTGAGACTTCTTTTTTCAAGCCAATGCATAATTTTATATTTTTAAAACTTGGATCGTAACATCTATGGCAGTATTTGGCTCATGCATACGTCTATATTTTCAAAACTTGGATCGTAAAGTCTACGGCAGTATTTGTTTCATGCATAATTCTATATTTTCAAAACTTGGATCGTAAAATCTATGGCAGTATTTGGCTCATGTAAAAAAATTATATATTTTAATGATTGCTGAACTATAGGCATTATTTTTCCATTGCATATTTCTCTGTTTTCAAAATTTGGATCGAGAAACCTATTGCATTGGACCCATGCATAATTCTATATTTTCAACGCTTCCATCAATGAGTCAATGTTAGCATTTTATCCGAGAGTCTTCTGCACTTTTTTATAAAATAAATTCGCTGTTTCCCAAGATAAACTAGTCAAAGAGAATTATATATATTGTTGATTTATTTCTTTTCATGTTTATGACTATTATAATGTGGTTGCAGAAGTCACGTGCTTTAAAAGTTGCCAATAATTACCAGTGACATACATAAACACTCAACAACGATATTCAGCATATCTCCTAGTATTAACACAATGGGTCTACTTAATAAATTTGGTGAAAATGTGATGACTGTGTGTGTGTGTGTGTGTGTGTGTTCATCTTAAAACATTAGGTTAGTTAAATTTGCATGAATTTGGAGGGGGTTACAAAGAGAGATCTATGTATTGATATGTTCACTGTAATGGTATACAACCTTTCATATGATGGTAACTTTGTTTTCAACACTTTACATCTGAAATATCACGATACAGTTTGCGTGTCTGTCCGTTACTCTAATGGCGATGTGGAATTATGAACTTGATATTTCACTTGTCCATCTGGTGAGCATAGTCAAGAGGGGTATTTTCTTTTACGGTCCGGGGAGGTGGATCAACGATTCGAATGCACTACAGTTTGAATAACTGTGACATTTGTCAATATATTGGGCAAAATTTCTACAATGTTAACACACAAGAAAACAAAACCTGATAGGAATATTAAAGTTTAAATTACGAGACACGAATCACGACCTGTGAATTTAGGTAAAACATGGTGGGCAGGAATGGGTGATGACGGACGAGAAGCCACTATTAAAAATAGGGGGATTGGAGTTAGTTAGCCACTAGTTTTATTAGTAGTAAACTAAATTAGGACCATCTGTCCCATTGCAGGGACATATTGGCCAGAGGTGGTACAGCCGTGGATGCCGCCATAGCAGCATTACTTTGCAATGGAGTAAGGACTCCACACAGCATGGGTATTGGAGGCGGTGAGGCAATATTGTTCATATTGATACGAAAATAATAATAATAATAATAATAATAATAATAATAATAATAATAATAATAATAATAATAATAAAAATACTGATAATAATATGTATTATTAAAAATGATAATATAATAATAATAATAATAATAATATTATTATTATTATTATTATTATTATTATTATTATTATTATTATTATTATTATTATTATTATTATTATTTGTATTGTTTGTTAGTTTTTAAATTCATAAAACGCTATGCGTTATGTAAAATTGTATTTTGTAACTGACCTATTCCAAAATCAAGTTTATTCGTCTACCCGACCATTATCATTGCTTTTGTTTAAATCTGTAAACATCTAGAACCTTGCGTATATGTCTGTAAATGTAGGTTAAATATTAAGATTGAGAGTCACGGATATTTTGTTTATCGTGTTCTTCAGTATAATTTTAGTAACAGACCATCTTATTATAACTTAATTTATTCTAGAATTGAACTTTTGGTCCTCATCTGGGTTATTCTTTTTGTCATTATTTTTTTATATAACATTATTTACTGGAAAAATTATTTATTCGTGCTGTAATAAACAGAATCATTTGAATTATTGTGTTCAATATGTCAACTGGGCCTGAATTATTCGTTGAAATTTTTTACAAAGTGCTCATCTATAATAATATTCTTGTACAGAGGCATTAACTTGGATTTATGTGAATTCAAAGAATTCACTGATTGTAGTATTTTGATTCATCAAATGACTGATGGAACATCATTACGATTCAGGCTATCGGTACATTAGTACATTAGAAACTGCACGCCACTACAGGCATATAAACACCATTGGAAATTGGAAATTATTTGAAATACTACCAAAGTTTATTCAGACCATTAATAGTTTGAACTTGTGTTAGAAATTCTAGGACTACTTGGGATTTAATTTCAATTACTGTAAGTTCTTTTTAAAATTTGCACTTTATATTTTAGGGAAATATTTTTAAATTTTTTTATACAAACCTTGCTGGTTTTCTCTCTTCACTATTACTTAGTTTAAGACCATTCAGTAGTAGTAGTAGTAGTAGTAGTAGTAGTAGTAGTAGTAGTAGCAGCAGCAGCAGTAATAATAATGTTACACGCGCTGCCACCAGAAATTTTCTTGTTACACGCACAGGGGTATTCACTTGACCGAGCGGTGTCTAAACCCTGGCGCGAGTCACGCTGGAAGTCATAAGTTTTCCCCAAATTTCCAAAGACTTCCATACAACTTGAGTTGTAAAATGGAAAGAAAGACGTGTCTGCTATAACTAATAATCTTTGCTCTAATCAATTGGCGACCCAGAGGAAACAACTTGCCCAAACGTCCATTAACTGCACCTTTGCATGGTTTTTATTCATTATCATCTGTTTTCCGTACCGATATCTTGTCATGCCATAGAAATTACACCAGTATTCCCTTACTAACTGGGAAATATTTAACTGCGCGACCCTAGGCCAGTCAATCCACAGAATTTCCGGCGTATCACGCTCATATACATACGCCCATTTTCCACTATGGCCACATAGACGGTACCTACCAAGTTCCACCTTATTGATTCCATTCTATAATTTACTGATTTCCAACCATAAATACTGCCTTGTCAATCACATCACTTTTATACACCGCGGAATTTTAATATGGACTATGTTACAAAAAGGGACAGTCATTCGGCTTGTACCCAAATTCACTACTAACGACCCCAGCATGGCTCAAATTCACTAACACATTCTCCAAATTTATTACAATAATAATAATAATAATAATAATAATAATAATAATAATAATAATAATAATAATAATAATACGCAAATCTGACGGTTTAAGTAAAAGCAGTTTTCTCAACAAAGGCTTGAGAGGGACTTAAGAGACCATTTTAAACACACTGTTTAAAATACATCTTTTTAGTGTCTATTATACTTTATAATTTATTCGAGAAATTGCTTTTCACGAATACGAGTAATAATATGTTCGAAATATTTAAATGTCAACATAATACGATTTTGATGTGCCTATATATAATTGAAAAATGAAGTTCATGAAGAGCCTAACGATTGTTCAGTCCGTTATTTCCCGCAAATTATTGACATAATGTGGTTAGTCGGATGAGTTGTCACTATCTTGGCATCTAATTTATCCACTAGTACAGAATACGGTCAGAGTCAGAAAACCATTAGTACTAATTCAACACTGCTCTCAGTAGTTAAAGAACAAACATTCGAATGTCATATGATCCATGATTAATTTCATGTCATATGATCCATGATTAATTTCATGAGAATTTTGATTGGGTATTTATATTGCTCAAAGACTTTTTCAATTATTGATAATCTGGTCTGCCTGATTGAAAAATCAATATACATCACTTGTAGTCGTTCATATAATGGCATCTGATTGGTTGAATGCGGTGATGACATCATATAAAGATCATAGGTACTTACGTGAGCTTAGTGTAATCCTGTCTCTCTTACATTTTGGTTGTGACGGTATTTTTAAAATATCTATCCCCTTGATCTTAGTTGATGATCATTCTTTAATAAATGTAAGACATCCATCGAATTACTAATCACTGAGAAATTGACTATCTGTACGAGATCCCAACGAAAAAATACCTATTCATCTAAAATATGTTGACCACTTAGTAACTCTATAGACCCTTCCGACTATTAAGCATTTAGTTATTCACATAGACCCAACCGCCTATTGGCCATTAGCAGACGACGTTTTGCCCTTTTTACTTCGAAATGTGGACAAACTTAACAGATTCTCTTGTATCGGTCTATCTATATCTATCTTTTCAACATGGTATAATGAGCAAATACGAACATAAATTACAATATAGACACAATCAGACAAGTCTGTTTGGGGTTCTTTCTATTTATGTATGTATTTCAAATTCCAAGTACTATATACAATAATAGTAAATTTTTTCAGCATACAACCCAATATGGCTGATTTTGGCAGGAAGTGTCTATATTATGAACAGTCACACATTGACGTAGACGTTTTGCTTTGTATATACTGACATTTACACTCTGTGCTTTAATCGGGATGAAGAATGAAAATACTAGTATATTGCCTTGAATAATAACGTCTTGGAATGAAAACACTAGCATATTGCCTTGAATAATAACGTCTTGGAATGGAAACACTAGCATATTGCCTTGAATAATAACGTCTTGGAATGGAAACACTAGCATATTGCCTTGAATAATAACGTCTTGGAATGGAAACACTAGCATATTGCCTTGAATAATAACGTCAGGGAATGGAATCACTAGCATATTGCCTTGAATAATAACGTCTTGGAATGGAAACACTAGTATATTGCCTTGAATAATAACATCTTGGAATGGAAACACTAGTATATTGCCTTGAATAATAACGTCTGGAATGGAATCACTAGCATATTGGCTTGAATAATAACGTCTTGGAATGGAAACACTAGTATATTGCCTTGAATAATAACGTCTTGTCTTGGAATGGAAACACTAGCATATTGCCTTGAAAAATAACGTCTTGGAATGGAATCACTAGCATATTGCCTTGAATAATAACATCTTGGAATGGAAATACTAACATATTGCCTTGAATAATAACGTCATGGATTGGAAGGTCTTAAGTTAACAGCTAGCCAATTTGTATAATCGACAATTTAGGAAATAAAGCTTAATTTGTACTTTACGCATACGAGTGTCTTTTCCGCTTAAGCACAATATATTGCACAACGGAGTGCATGACACTACATATTAAGATTTTGACTAAGTATTTTTCATGTTATTGTTTTATACCGTCTAGATTCGCGTATAGGTCCAGTCAAACTGAAAACACCACAGATCCTGATCTGCGATAGCATAATGCTTCCGCAGATCAGGGTCTTTTTTATTGTTCTACTTGATTACTCCTATCAACGGCAGAGACCCAGATCTGCCGTCGCATTATGCGATGAGATAATTACGTCTGTGTAGTTTGTAGTTGTACTTGTGTTATAAGCGAATACAGTCGATACTCGACTTTCTGACCAATACAGTGACCTTGTGTTCACAGTTTTTTTTTATGATATATGGTGTACGGCACAGTAACACAAATAGGTTATTAAGCGCCACATCAATTGGAATAAACTGGCTTGCCCATTAACAGGCCACGGACTAGATAGATAAAGAAAGAAAGAAATCAACATGTGTTGTTCATGCTTACAATGTGGCCAGTACTTTGTTTTTCAGGTTGTTTCATGGTGATATATGACAAGTACAAAAAGAGCGCTGTTGCAATTGATGGGAGGGAGGTAGCACCTATGGCTGCCACTGCAGATGTGTTCTCAAACCTTTCAGACTACACATGGGGTAGGTATATTAATAAGCGAAACATCAACTAGTCTGTAATATACTTGTTCTTAAATCTGTCATTTGATACATTGGCTAAGTAAAACAAGGAACTCTACGGTGGATAATATTTAGTAATTATATTTTCTCTGATTCATATAATTTTTAGTAAAAATAATTCCCGAAAATGGGGTAGCAGGTGGCCGAGTGGTCTATAAAGATTGCCTTTAGCGACCACTGCCTTCCTCACTTCAATCCGCGTGGGTTCCAGTCTCTGGTTCGCAAATGTTGGTATATGAAAAAGGTTGCCAGTAGCTTCCAGTGGGTCTGTGGTCCTTACCGGTTTTTTTTCCCGGGTTCTTCGTCTAGTAGTTATACTGGCCCACCATGCATAGCCAATTCTGTACTGAGAAATGGCGTCATTTGGTCAATGCGACTCTGACGACGTGAGTGTTCAGGATTAGCTTGCGCAGTAAGTTGATTTTTGGTTAGCAAATTATTCAGAAAAAAGAACATGAAACAATTAGGAAGCTCGTCATGGCGGCCTTTATGACAAAACAAATGTGTATCATTCCTTCCCTATTACAGAAATAATCGGGCAAATTTCAGACTTATTAAACATCAGAACAATAAACGCTGATTATATACCAATGTGGGATTTAAAATGTAAACCAGTACAATTATTAAAAATTATTAGAGAAGGGCTAAGTACATACATCAATGGTTCTTGTTTTAACACACTTAATCTCAGTTATTGAAAAGAATAGACGTAACAATCGTGTGCAGTTCGGTGTTCATGGGCTCTCTCCGATTAACGCACGTTATCTCACGTGTTGCACGAGTTGTCTAAAAGAACTCGCATCCAAATTAAGGACTGTTGTATTGTTGTTGTGTATTGTTGTGTATTGTTGTTGTAAGCTTCACGCCATTCTTCAGTACATTATTGACTATATACTAATAGCGGGCATTCAGTGCCGAAAAGAGGGTGGGTGTTTCAACAAGAACTAAGAGAAGCCCGAGTATCTTTTACCCCAGGGCCCGTGATCGGGCAGTATATATGGTAGAGCAACAGCTTTGTTAAAACCCCGGGAAGAACCACCGACGCATTGTAAGCTATTGCCCTCTTCCCGGGCCTCCAGTATTGTTTAAAGGATTATTACTGTAACGTCATCCTCTTATTAAGAGGGGTAGTTAATTGGATTCAGCTGCTTTGTCTTGGGAATGACCTTCGATGTTATCACCCAGTGTGAATGAGTAGATGGAAGATAAACAGAGAAGTGGGCAAGATTATTGGGAAGAAATAATACAATAGAAGCCCCATTATACAATGAAAATAAAAAAATTATCAAGCAAATTAATAGTGGTAATTTCATTTCAACTTAAGCTATCTCAACAGGATTTAATTGTAGTGTTTAATTTGGATTTATTTCATCATCATAACGAGTGGTGAAAAACCGCAATGTCACGACTGATTGTATCACCTTCCTCTTGACTGTATTCCAACATTTCCTATTTCCTCGAGTCTTCCGATTCCGACCGCCTCATCCTACTTAGAATGTCTAGTCCTTTACTCTGAATTTGTCGCTTCTCCCTTTTCCAGACTTCACTCGTCACTTCTCTTATTTCCGGACTTACGTCTTCGGACTGTCCCGCTTCCCCCTCCTCTCTCTCTCTCTCTCTCTCTCTCTCTCTCTCTCTCTCTCTCTCTCTCTCTCTCTCTCTCTCTCTCTCTCTCTCTCAATTGTATGTCCTAGCACTAAACCATGTTTTGTTTCTCACAAGACACACAGCTGGTCCCTTTCGTGTTTGACGAGGAATGCACTATTCTTTTCCTAAGCTTCCTCGGAGTCAAACTTCTATCTTTCTCTCTCTCAGAAGCTTTCGGACTAAAGAATTTTGACCAAGGTTGTCACTTTAAATTCACATTACTTCTAAGATTTATACATTCATTTTCACTTGGACCACTAATAAGTAGTGGTTTATTTAAAACATCCTAAGACAATCATTTCATTATCCAGTCAAATCAATAATTTATTTTGGATACAAATTTCCCTAAGAATAACATATCTAGGGCTTTAGAGGTCGAATTTCCACGTTGAGCCATTTCAGAAGGACCATTCAAAAGTCCTCTATTATTGTTGAACATAAATTTCAAGCTCAGCCTTTGATCTTAAAGACATATTTACCTTTCTCATCTTAGGAGGGAAAATGATTGGAGTCCCTGGAGAACTTATGGCGTACAAGAAGGCCCATCAGCTGTATGGGAGGCTGCCATGGAAGTCTTTGTTTGAGCCCGCTATCAAAATGGCAGAAGAAGGACACCCTCTGGGAAACGCCACTGCCAAGGCCCTAGAAAGGGTTCCAAAAAATACTGCATTAGAAAAATATCCATATTTCTGGTAAGTGAAGAAGACAAGATGTATTTTTTTTATGCCCACTATGCAGGTAGTAGGATATATAGTTTTACACTGTTCGTCTTTCAGTGTCTGTTAAAGTTTAATCCAATTAGGTTTCATGCCCTCTTTGGTGGTGCACCCATTTTCCATGAATACAGCCATATTTTAATTTATTATGTAGGACACAAGAGCAGAGTTTGCTGATAACGAGGGATTGTCACGTGATGAAATATAGAAATAAAGACAAAATCAAAGCATAAATAATAACAAGGTGGGGCAAAGCAATGGAGAGTGGAGAGGCAATGCAGAAGTTGTATTCCAGTTCATGAAATGACTTACATTAAGCTGCATCATATTTCTGATTTTTGAAGACAGCGGACACCATATGTATGACACCAGAATATTGCATACATTTAGTGTGTGCGTTACACATAGGGCAGTTCTATCCATAGCAAACGTAAAAGTAAGTAGTTAAGTTAGAAAGAAAGAAAATGCCGCATCGAGGTTGACATGCGAATTTTCATGCGCGTTGTGTGACGATGTAATCATCAGAGATATTTATGGTATTGACAAAAGTATCATTAAAATCCAATTTTAAAAAATACATTTTCGAGCAAGCACAGCCAATCAAATGCAAAAAAATCACCTCAATAATATGAATACCTCAATAATATGAATACCTCAATAATATGAATACCTTTCACTCCTAATAAAACTCTTCCGAAATCTTGAAGATATTAGCCTATTCCAAGTTTGATCTGAATCGGGTCCATAATAGCTTCTCTCGAGCGGCAAGAAGCTCAGCCAGCCATATGCATAATCAACGTTATAAAAATCTTGGATCTCGCTGATCATGCGGCAGAGTTGATATCTTGCTGAAATATGATTACATTCTAACTTTTATCAAAGTCGGACCAGAGATATCGCTTTCTGAGTGGTAGCATGCAATTGTTGATGCATATCCATACGATGCAAGTTGGATGCAAGGACATACTATATGCGTTCACGACCTTATGGCCAGATGAGCTAAAACTGTGAACCACTTTCTGTTTACTATTGTAAATTAGTGCTACAAACGACGTCAGGTTTACAGACTTAAGAAGCTTTTTGTCTTACATTTTTACATTTCGATGGTTTTTGCTTTTTTCATCTTTTAGATGATAAACCATCAACGTATAATGCAGTGGTTATTCTGGACTATACGAGAGAGAGAGAGAGAGAGAGAGAGAGAGAGAGAGAGAGAGAGAGAGAGAGAGAGAGAGAGAGATAGCTTTCTTCAACAAAGGGGTCAAAAGATTGTTTTTCAAGCTTTTATCACGCGGAGTAAACATCGTAACTTAAAAAGGAGCAATTTTATTTACATTCATTACGGCAAAGAAAGATCAGCTACAGAATATAATATTTTAGGGACGTTGAGGTAGGACCCAACAACAATATGGTCAAGTCATTTTTGAATC
This sequence comes from Unio delphinus, assembly GCA_029339505.1. Taxonomy (NCBI): domain Eukaryota; kingdom Metazoa; phylum Mollusca; class Bivalvia; order Unionida; family Unionidae; genus Unio; species Unio delphinus. The sequence goes on from JAQISU010000052.1 coordinate 3,969,000, forward strand.
AGTAGTGGTGGACAAACATTTAAGCAGTCTAGGTGGCGCTTTGAAATTAAAACAAGTTGTTAGCGAGATAGGATATTTATCATGCTTTTAATATTCACAATCCTATATATCATTGTTTGACAATGTTTCGTCAGTACGTATTTTCACCACATGAAGACAATAACACAATAATGTAAGGACACAGTATTATGAATAAGCACCACAGCTGATAAGCTCTGACCCTGGCATTAGATAATGACAATGTCCACTAAGATCGTACGGACATACACCACAATTAATTTTACTATATGTTCTCTACATATATTTCTCAGTACTGACCTTTCAACTGTATGACAATCAATACAAATCATATGCTAATCTAAAAATACATCCAAAGATGACTTCATGGTGAAGTTCTTGTCAGGGTTCGATCGGCATTTTTTTGAGCGGCTGCACTGTAAACAGAACATCATGTTAACAGAACACAGATTCTACTTCCGGATCATCACCAAGGCCTTATTACTCAATGTGCACTGTCGCTAAAATACACACAGAAAACCACTCTCATAGCTCATATTCTCAAGAATAAACAATTACCTTTAAATCCCTACAAAAAGTGCATCAATATAACTCTTCTATCACCACCAAAGTGAGAGAGGATAAAATGTTCTAAAAATAGACTAGAACTACATTCACTGGAAATAATATAGTGATGCGATTCCATATGACGTGAGCAGTGCTACTTGATTACAAGAAAAATCGAAATGAACATCAATCAGCCTTTGCTGAGGTGTAACCGAAAAGGTCAGATGTAGTAATTGGTATGGCGCTTCGCCTGCAGCATGGTACTAACAGCTGCCTCGCTTGACGCTCAGCGTTAAGAGGTTAGTGTTAAGACTGGTCTTCCTGGGTGGGACATCATGCCACATAAATGCTACTGTAAACTGTCTCACTGAAAAAATGACTGAAAAATTGTTAAAGCTACGTTAAAAATCCATATCAAACAAACAAACTAAACCGGAACTTATATTAGTGAAATGAGTCCATGTAACAAAAGTAGTTCTGATCAACATTTTCAATGACGGCAAAGAGGAGAGGTTACGAATTAGGCGGATATGACGCATTGCTCAATGACCTTATTCCTATAAATAGCCCACGCGTGCATTGTATTAAATCCTTCGGACAAACACGATACGTTTAAAAATGTAGAGTAATTGTGAATGATGTTCACGAGGCAACATTACTTTACAGTCTAATGTAATGTCCTCTTGTTACATTACTTAAAGTGGAGATATATAAAAAAATTATATTCTTTATTTCAGTAATTTAGGCTACCGTCCATAAACATACCCAAACAGGGTCACTATATTCTTGCGCAATGCACTTCTTGTAGCTTAACCCTCAGAGACTAAGTACAGGTTTTTGTCTAGGCAATACGTGACTAATACTCTGTATACTTTCAGATAAAATCGTTATAGACATTTTGAAAAGGTGGAAAGGCATACTAGAGATTATTTTAACAACATGTTTTTGTAATATCATGGACACTGCTCGTCATGAACTAATAGTATATTATTTCTGCGACAGAAATTACAAAACCTTTCTGAAGCAACGTCACCTTCATATCTAATTTCTTCAGTATTAAGTTTATGGTTACAAAATCTAATATAGAAAGTAAAAAAACATACAAATAAGGTAATCCTCTGTGTAGATATTTCTTAACATTCCGTAATGACTTACATGTGTTTATTATGCATCGATTTTCTTAATTGATTTATTTTTGCATGCCAGTTATGATTTATAATAATAAACTTGTCATTTATTTTTCGATTTTTTCACTCTAATAATTTAATTCAAACACACAAAGAAACGGACCATATATGCCGATACGTTAAGGAAGTCGACGTAAAAATTGAATGAATGAAAGAATTAGCAGTTGAATCAACGAACAATGTGTAAGCGTAAGAAAAGGTTGGCAAAAATAAGAAAAGCGAGATATATGAATTAAAACACAAATTGTTTGATGATAATAAAGAAATATCATTTCGAAAACAAACCTTATAATTTTGCTGAGGCCGAGTTAGAAACATAAGATGTAAAATACAATAATGATTCATTTAAATGTTGTATTCCCAGTTTTCATTAGACCAAATAAACAATTATCTTTTTGCCAGATAACTAATAAATCTCCTCAAATACTTAAAGACCAGATTGCAAGTCTTTATTTGTGTTATCTACTAAATCTCGTTAATGTTTTAACTGTTATTTTATACGCATTGATATAAGCTGAGCAAACATAGTTCACAAAGTATAATATGTAGTTCACAGAGTACAAGACTTAGTTCACAGAGTACAAGACTTAGTTCACAGAGTACAAAACTTAGCTCACAGAGTACAAGACTTAGTTTACAGAATATAAGACTTAGTTTACAGAGTATAAGACGTAGTTCACATAATATAAAACATGGTTCACAGAGTATAAGACAGTTTACAGAGTACAAGACATGGTTCACAGAGTATAAGACTTGGTTTACAGAGTACAAGACATGGTTCGCAGAGTATAAGACTTGGTTTACATAGTACAATACATGGTTCACAGAGTATAAGACTTAGTTTACAGAGTACAATACATGGTTACAGAGTATAAGACTTAGTTTACAAGAGTACAAGACATGGTTCTCAGAGTATAAGACTTAGTTTACAAGAGTACAAGACATGGTTCACAGAGTATAAGACTTGGTTTACATAGTACAATACATGGTTCACAGAGTATAAGACTTAGTTTACATAGTACAATACATGGTTCACAGAGTATAAGACTTAGTTTACATAGTACAATACATGGTTCACAGAGTATAAGACTTAGTTTACAGAGTACAAGACATGGTTCACAGAGTAAAAGACATAGTTCACATTATATTACATCGTTTACAGAGTACAAGACTTAGTTTACAGAGTACAAGACGTGGTTCACAGAGTAAAAGACCTAAGTCAGCGTAAGAGTCACTTCGGGATTTCAGTGTTTGGAGAGAAAAAGATCTGACCCAAAAAAAGTTTAAACATACTAATGCTCTGATTGCTGAAGCATATATCTAATTATATTCATGGAAGGAAAAGGTTAGCCCTCACAGTTGAATGTGTTGTCCGTAAAGTATTTTTAAGTTAAAAAGAAACACTATTATTTGTTACTACGTCAGTAAAAATCTATAGCGAAGTATCTTTCTCCTCACACTTTTATAGAAGATTTTGTAGCGATTTATTATATACTGACTACCGTAGAGAGTCGTAAACCAGTTGAATTGCCAACTCTTGGTTATTGCTGAAATGTTTTGTCTTACCCTGATTTATTTATTAGTGTGGGCGCCGATGATGTACAGAGCTGGTCGGCTTAGGAGTAATGTTCCGAAATTGATAGGAAATCGCCAGAAGTACTACTTCTTATATAGGATATTTGCATGTGGTCTTGCTCGTCCATTTGACATTTCTTGCAGATGTCCTTTGTTGCTGTCTTTGGGGTGTGGTCGGTTGTAGTTATAAAGCTGTCATTAATGGTAAAAAGTACTGTTTTGTCCATTGACACATCCCACGAACTTCAAAACACAATTTCCTACAGAAGGAGTAAGTTTTGAATGACGCGGTAACAGTAGCTACGTGGATAAAACCCACATTTAATTAACAATGTAAAACAAACATTTTTTCAACGTTCAGTTATATACAAACTTTTGTCATTCACGACTTGTATTGTTTCTACTGCCTAGACACTTTAGATTATTTTCTACTCATCACAAAAATTACTCTAAAATACTTTGATATATACAATTATGTTCAAACTTTTGAAAACGTTTCTGTTTAAATTAACTCCATACATTGTTTAACATATATAATTTCTTAAACATTTTGAATGGATTTATGAATGAGAGTCTCCTAACGTTTTTTGATGATGGCTTCCAGCAGGATATTTGTCAATATTTACGTTGGTCACATTCTGAAGATGTAAATTTAGATTCACTATTTTACTCTCGATTGAAGTACCCTGGTAATACTCTCGATTGAAGTACCCTGGTAATACTCTCGATTGAAGTACCCTGGTAATACTCTCGATTGAAGTACCCTGGTAATACTCTCGATTGAAGTACCCTGGTAATTTTAAGTTTGGTCTATCCTTTCCATTTCAATAGGCCAATAAATGTAAATAAACATGAAGGCCTGTATATATAAATAAACATGAAGGCCTGTATATATAAATAAACATGAAGGCCTGTATCTATCAATAAACATGAAGGTCTGTATCTATCAATAAACATGAAGGCCTGTATATATCAATAAACATGAAGGCCTGTATATATCACTAAACATGAAGGCCTGTATATATCAGTGCATTATTATATATCGACGATGGTATGTGACATGTTTTAGGTTTTATTATAACAGTGAGATGTTTTGCAAAGATGGTCGTGTGTTGAAGGAAGGTGAGACAGTCAGGATGCTCAAGCTTGCCCACCTTTTGAAGGGCGTGGCAGAACACGGGCCAGATTTTATGTACAAAAATGATGACATAGTACTCGAGCTAGTGGCTGAGATCAATCAGGCAGGTGAGACATTCGCAGTAATATGGAGATTTTTTCAAAAGTTAACAGCATATATTTTGAAGCGTATTCGAGCAAAGAATAGATAATTTAAAAAGCTTTAGGCGAGTTTCTCAAATCGTATAATATACATTTGTACCAATTTAGGATTCTATCCATCAAACGGCATTATTCACTTATATTATTTTCTTCCAATAAATAAACTGTTGAAAAGTTCACCGACGTATTAGCAGTGACATTTGGATGCCCTCGGTGTTGTACATATACCTTGCATATCTGGATAACAATGTACACTTGCTACAAAAAAATAAAATGGACTCAGCGATGTCACTTGATATAAAGTGTGCTACAGACCTGTGTAACATTGCCCAAACTTAGGTAAGACATCCTTGTGATTGATTTTAAAACCTCAGTTAGCTAAAGGCACTTTACAAAGTTTCACTGACGCCTTGTGTAAATACATTTAAAGTGAAGAACAAATCTTAATATTGCTACTATTTCTCGGCTTTAAGTTCAGGGATATTTGCAGAAAAGTATACTTGTGTTTGTTGTGCTTTTTGAAATAATTGTCGGTAATAAAATACTTAAACATATTTTCACAAATTAAGGCAAAGATTTTTATTTGATGATTTGTGATGAATGATATGTATGGCACTGAATTGGACTACGACAGCCACCCACATTTAAGTACATTTATGCGATACAGCGATGTGTATGTTGTGATCTAAATGCATCATTTATGCCACAATTTCGTTATAAGAGTAAATGCATGAAAGTTAAGGCAGTAAGCATGGTCCCCTGTATTAGAACTTTACTAACTTATCACTAATACATTATTTGTAGTGTTATGCCATTTTACAGGAGGAATATTCCACTATTTGGATTTTAAGAATTATGAGCCAAAAGAGTATCCAGCTAAAGAGTTCGTTATTGGAGATTACAATCTTTATACCCTGGGGGCACCCAGTGGGGGTCCAGTTCTAGAACTTATTCTAAATGTCTTGGAGGGTAAGTTTTACATCAGTTCATTCTTGTTGCGACTCTATATCCTAAATTATGTAACAGAAAGATGTGAACCAACAATTTAAGTAAAGTTCAGCAAATAATTTATTTCTCAACAATGCAAATAATAATAATAATAATAATAATAATAATAATAATAATAATAATAATAATAAATGCACATAATTTTGAAATAAATTCCAACAAATCCCAAACGTTATTTCACAAAGTCCAACGGTATAAATTGTTCCAAATCAAATCCGGTATTCTTGAATGTCTTGACGTCTTATAATGATATAATCCAGAATGTCTTTGAGTGAGTCCTTAATAGTCCCAAAGTAGTGCTTAAGTTCAGAAGTCAAATATCACTTTGTAATTCCAAAGAATAATCTAAATAAATAATTACTCTGAAATTATGTCTTAACAAAACTGCAAACACTGGTTATAGAGTTATAGATTCCCAAAGACTGATACGAAACGGCAATGAAGAAATTTGTTTTCGAAATCTCAATGCATATGCAAACTCTCACCTGTCCTATGATACAACAGGATGTCTTGGAACACTGCTAATTTATAATGGAATAAATCACCTAGTCATAGACAAGGCCAGATATCTTAACAGTAAATCGTATATTTCGTGTTCTTTCTCGTTTTATTGATTAATATATCTGCTAAAACTCAAGTTTACAGTACACTTTGAAAACCGTATCAGTTTTTTGTCTTCTCATTCTCAGGATTTAATATAACAGCAGTCGACACAGCAACCGCTGAGAGTGAAGCAGAGTTGATCCATAAAGTCATAGAGACCATTAAATTTGCTAATGCTGACAGATTTTACCTAAGTGATCCAAACTTTGCAAAGATAGATAAGGTATTTACCATTTTTGCTATAGCAAGGGTAGGCTTTATACAGATAGATAAGGGATTTACCATTTTTGCTATAGCAAGGGGAGGCTTTATACAGATAGATAAGGTGTTTACCATTTTTGCTATAGCAAGGGGAGGCTTTTTACAGATAGATAAGGTATTTACCATTTTTTGCTATAGCAAGGGGAGACTTTAAACACATCAATAAAATATTGACTATTCTTTTTATAGCTTTTTCCTATAACATAGGGAGGCTTTAAACAGATACATAAGTTATTGATTATTCTTCATATATCTAGGGAAAGCTTTATACTGATACATATGGTATTGAAAATGTTTGCTATATCTAGAAGAGGCTTTATACAGATATATAAAGGTATTGGCTATCTCTCTCTCTCTCTCTCTCTCTCTCTCTCTCTCTCTCTCTCTCTCTCTCTATATATATATATATATATATATATATATATATATATATACTATTCTTACTAATTGCAACAAATTGCTAGGAATTAGGCAAATATTGTACATTTTATTTATTTCTGAAACTCTTTTTGTATCAAAATATGTGAACCGTATATTCCCTATTACTCAGAATTTGGACACGATAACATCACTTCATATAATCTTTTAGTAAGTAAAATTTAGACAATATTAAGCAAATATAATAAATGTAAAATATTTGTTATCTCATGAAACAAATGTTTCTATTTTTAAAGCTGGAATAGATTTGTTAGATAACTGAATTGCATTTTGATAATATATTGTCTAGTGTAACATTAGAACATCATATTAACATACTGAAGTGTTATTTTATTGTGTCATCATAAAGTGTTTTTAAATTACATCATCTGGAAGTGCATTTTGAAACTCGCCCTCCATCGTATCATATCATGACGTCATATTTAACATTCTAAAATGTTATTGCATTATGCTATCCTGAAGTGTTATTACATTCTGCTATCCAGAAGTGGCATTACATTATGTCACTCTGAAGTGTGATTACACTATATAACCCTGAAATGATATTACATTGTTTTCCTGAAATGTATTTCTCTACACACCTTGCCTCAAACCACATCATGATATCATATTAAACACTTTGAAGTATTACATTACCATTCTTAAATAATATTACACTATGTAACGTTGAAAAAACTTGGGTGTATGAACCTAAGAATTGCAGTAGTCATGTGTTAAATAAATTTGTGTTGTTTTTTTTCTTTTTTGTTTTGTTTCTTTAAATTATAACATCCCTTTTAAAATTCTTTTTCACTGTCCTCAGCTTCTTCGGAAAATGAAGTCCGAAGAGTATGCCGAGTACATAAGGAGTCGGATTGATCTTGATATGACCCACAACATGTCATATTACACCAACCTCACGGCCCAGGCTAGCCATTCATTTGGAACATCTCATGTGTCGGTCCTTAGTCCCTATGGAGATGCAGTGTCTGTCACCTCCACTATTAACACCTAGTAAGCAATATAGAGTAAATGTACTCTTAATTTTTCCACAGATATCCAGTTCAGCGGTAGACTTTTCTAGTAATAATATTTTTGCTATACAAGATTAATATCCATTCAGAAATCTCCAGAAATAGTTTTATTTGTTATATAATGTTTAGAGATGAAATTATGTTCAAAACATGAGTATCCTGCTATAATGTGCAAATTTGGTTTTAAACTCGTCAATGAGTTACTGAACAGTAAACATGTCGAAATTAAACTACTGTTAACAAGTGTATTGGTGGTTAACGGTGGAGTAGTATATAAATAAACATTTTGCAGCGTGGCAGTGGGAGTACGGTGCCTTACCATGTGCACAGCACGACGACAGCTGATTCGGTTTGGTCAAAACTAGGAATCAAACCAGTGACTCCTGGCTGGCAATCTACTACGGAGTCTTCTGTCAATTAACGTGTTTTAACGATTTCAAAATTGTTTACAGAAAAATGCAGTTATGAGACATTTCTTTGAAACCAAATCAGTTGTGTTCTCGCAGTATTTTTTGTTACTTGTGAAGATATTTAAGTATTACGTGCGTTGGTCAAATTAAACAGCGTTTACTGTCATTTTTATTAGACAACTATCACAACTGTTGTTTTTTTTCAGCTTTGGGTCTTTCGTTGTTTCTAATTCTACTGGAGTTATTTGGAATAACGAAATGAAAGATTTTACGTTCAGAGAAGACAAAACTAATCCCATGGTGAGTACATGATCCATCTAAATGCTATTCATCACCATAGTCCCATGGTGAGTATAAGCTACATTCAAGTGTTATTCATCACCATAGTCCCATGGTGAGTATAAGCAACATTCAAGTGTTATTCATCACCATAGTCCATGGTGAGTATAAACTACATTGAACTGTTATTCATCACCATAGTCCCATGGTGAGTATAAACTACATTGAACTGTTATTCATCACCATAGTCCCATGGTGACTATAAACTACATTCAAGTGTTATTCATCACCATAGTCCCATGGTGAGTATAAACTACATTCAAGTGTTATTCATCACCATAGTCCCATGGTGAGTATAAACTACATTCAAGTGTTATTCATCACCATAGTCCCATGGTGAGTATAAACTACATTCAAGTGTTATTCATCACCATAGTCCCATGGTGAGTATAAACTACATTCAAGTGTTATTCATCACCATAGTCCCATGGTGAGCATAAACTACATTGAACTGTTATTCATCACCATAGTCCCATGGTGAGTATGAACTACATTGAACTGTTATTCATCACCATAGTCCCATGGTGAGTATGAACTACATTCAAGTGTTATTCATCACCATAGTCCCATGGTGAGTATAAACTACATTCAAGTGTTATTCATCACCATAGTCCCATGGTGAGTATAAACTACATTCAAGTGTTATTCATCACCATAGTCCCATGGTGAGTATAAACTACATTCAAGTGTTATTCATCACCATAGTCTCATGGTGAGTATAAACTACATTCAAGTGTTATTCATCACCATAGTCCCATGGTGAGTATAAACTACATTCAATTGTTATTCATCACCATAGTCCCATGGTGAGTATAAACTACATTCAACTGTTATTCATCACCATAGTCCCATGGTGAGTATAAACTACATTCAAGTGTTATTCATCACCATAGTCCCATGGTGAGTATAAACTACATTGAACTGTTATTCATCACCATAGTCCCATGGTAGAGTATAAACTACATTCAAGTGTTATTCATCACCATAGTCCCATGGTAGAGTATAAACTACATTCAAGTGTTATTCATCACCATAGTCCCATGGTGAGTATAAACTACATTCAAGTGTTATTCATCACCATAGTCCCATGGTGAGTATAAACTACATTCAAGTGTTATTCATCACCATAGTCCCATGGTGAGTATAAACTACATTGAACTGTTATTCATCACCATAGTTCCATGGTGAGTATAAACTACATTCAAGTGTTATTCATCACCATAATCCCATGGTGAGTATAAACTACATTGAACTGTTATTCATCACCATAGTCCCATGGTGAGTATAAACTACATTCAAGTGTTATTCATCACCATAGTCCCATGGTGAGTATATTCTGCATTAAACTTTTATTCAGCACGACAGTCCCATAGTAAGTACAGACAACATACAACTTTTTCAGCATTATAGTCCAATATTGACTACGGACAATATACAACTATTATTCATCACTGTAGTCACCTGGTGAATATTTACTACATCCAACTATTATTCATCACCAATGTCCTATGGTGATTACACACTACATCCAGGTAAGAAACTTTCATATAGACAATAGTTAACGAGTCAAATAAATTATACAAGAAGTGCTCAGCTAACCTTAAAATTATTATTCGGATGAAAGTATAATAAAAGACATGCTAGTCTAATAAAGAATTCTTAGCAAATTATAAACACATACCAGTCTAACAAAGTATTCGGATGAAATTATTAAGATATACTAGTCTAACACAGTATTCAGATAAAATTATAAAGATATACCAGTCTAACACAGTATTCAGATGAAATTATAAAGACATACCAGTCTAACACAGTATTCGGATGAAATTATAAAGATATACCAGTCTAACACAGTATTCGGATGAAATTATAAAGATATACCAGTCTAACACAGTATTCAGATGAAATTATAAAGACATACCAGTCTAACACAGTATTTGGATGAAATTTTTGAAAGACATACTAGTCTAACACAGTATTCGGATCAAATTATGAATACGTGTAACAGTTTAACTGAGCAATTCACTTTAAATTAGTGAAACCTAAAATACTGCCTTTAAACAAAGATTCTGATAGCTAAGTATGATCAGATCGTCACGCAATTTTCATTAGTTTTTCGAAGAAATCTTGCAGCCGAAATCTTAACATTGGTATTTTCTGTATCTTTGTATCGAACGTGTTTTAATTTTTTTTAAATCCTCGTGCTTTATTATCAAGCACGAGAATATTGTGATACCCTCCGTCCGTCCATTCACTGCTAAATTGTCTGATGGAAATTAGAAAACATTAGTTATCTTGCCTTTATAGTAAATATTTATTTGCTGGAGTTACCTTCCGTTTTGGCCCTGGAAGGGGTTGAAAGGTCAAATGTTTAATAAAATATATATTACTGCGAATTTTTTTTTCTTGGTCATAATTTCCACATTAAGCGTAGAAGGAATGTACAAAATATACGAGTTATGTCAGTGACCTAACTTTGTATATTTAATAAACACAAGAAGATGTATATTAGTGTTATAGATTTGTTAAACCATTCCGTAAGAATGACTTGTCCAAGCCTTCCAGCCCACACACAGCTATTACTATACTGTTAAAAGGAGAACATCCCCATCTGTTACCAGGCAGTCGCTAGTACAGCAAGAGCGTAACAGGCTGTGGCTGTTTGTCGCTAGTAGCCGGCAACATTGAATTACTGCAGCGTAATTTTCCTTTTTCTTGTGCTAGTCAAAATCGAAGAAATGCACGCTACAGTTTATGGCTTCTGTATACCAATAAGAACCGTCATTTTGGATGGATATAGTATATTTTTCAGCGGTTTTCCTTTCAACTGATGTCGGAAAGGGCCAGACTGTAGCGTTTTTGCCCTGACTGCCAAGATTCTTTTCAATAGAAAGTATTCGGGCAGGCTACTCCATGTTGAATGGCTCTTTCTCGCCAAAGCAAGTACACTATGGTTTTTCATGTGCAGGAATAGGCATTTGCATTACTTTATATCTGTGTTTCCTGGGGTACAAACCGCCCATATCTTCGACAAAATCATCCATACGACAATACCTCTAGGCACAAGATGTCCCAGCTGTTGGACCAAGTAAACCAGTATCTCAATTGTTTTCAAAGTATCTTTCAGCGGGTGCTCGATATTTCTTCCATTTCTTCTTTATATATCTCCATTAGCTCCAAACGTTGTAACATTCACGTCAAGCGTTTTGTCTGCTCTAGCACATTTTGTTCCAATATCCATACTAGTGTGAATGTTGATAGGGTAGCAGTTCAAGTGGTGGAGTAATGGGTGTTAGGCCAGGTGCTTTGGCAAGTTGCGAAAACTGTCGTTTCGATGGATTTGAAGACTAGGCATGCGCTGTTCCCAAACGACATTTCTTGTATTTGGTGAGCTAGTATTTCGAATCCACCTTATATGTTCGGACTTAATATTTCACATGGGATGTGTGGTAAAATGCAGACGTGTTTTTCCAACGCTGCCCTTATTGTCGAGAATTGTCGCCATGTTGTCGCACATTGATTTTACAAAAACCCTTCTTACATCCAGCAGGACGCGATGTATTGCACAGGATTTGGATGGTCTAGAAACCCAGAGATAGTCGATCAGGTAGATTCCTATACCACTGGCAAGAAGATGCTGCACAGATGCAAGGATGTTTTCTGCATCTTCTCTATTGGGACTTCGGAAACGTCGATTTTAGTAACAAATACGGTGTCTGACCTCGTAGTTCATATCGTGGCCGATGCGTTAGATAGTTGACACGATCTTGCCATGCGCATAAGTGTCCACAGTCTGCACGACACTTGTTTGGATGTAGCTATGAAGACCGCCTTGCAGATTTCTGCTTAAGCTGCCATGGACTACGCTCGCAATCTTGGAGACAACTTGCTTGACGCTCCTCTTGTCTCCAATTTTGCACAAAATGTGTCAGCCTTTGTACTCAGTGTCTTCTCATTGCAGACAGCAAAGATATAAACGTTGCCGAGGAATACATGTATCCCCGTCGAGCTGGCAAAGATGCATGCGGCCCTGGTGGTCTGTGAGATAGTCGAATATCTGTGATAATACTGCTCTCGCATGTAAACTCCCTTTCCTCATACTGCTTTTTCTGTAGACGAAAGTGTTGGTATGCTTTTATGGCAGACTGTGCATTTCACCGGTTTACTTTCTTTAATCAACGTTGTCAGTGACCTGTCTTCGGCAGCATCTTTCTGTTGCAACAGCACGGGGCCCCGAGTGGCCGAGTGGTCTAAAGCGCTGTCCGTTACGGATCACTGCCATCTCACCTCTGTATGCGTGGGTTCAAGTCTAAGATTCGGCTAATGTAGTTATGTGAGAAAGCTTGCCAGTAGCTTCTCGTGGGTCGGTGGTTCTTTCTGGGGATTTTCCGGGTTCTTCCTCCACCATTAATACTGGCCGCCATGTATAGCCTATAATGTGCTGAAAATGGCGTTAAAACCATAAAAAAAAACAACTGTTGCAGTTGCAGCAGCTTCCTGGTTTGGTAGACGAAATGAGGATACCCTTAACTTTGATGCGTTATTGCATGCCGGGTTGTGGATGTAATGTCTGGAGAAGGACACTGTTTGAAAGGTTTTCTAAAAGTTAAGATTTGGGGCAAATCTTTATCACGGGGTGGAAGAAAATTTAAGTGTCATTTTCCATCCACAGCACACAACGTGTTTGCTAAACATATGAAGGCAAATAGCGTTTGCATATAATAATAATAATAATAATAATAATAATAATAATAATAATAATAATAATAATAATGCTTTGTTTCCAGATATTTGAGGCAAATAAAGTTGAACCCTTTAAGAGGCCACTGTCTGCCATGGTTCCTGTGATACTAACAGACAAAATGGGTGATGTGAAGCTGGTAGTTGGAGCCGCTGGAGGGAGTACTATAACTAATGTTGTCGCACAGGTAGGCTCAACATCTGCATGCAAGGATGTTGTAAAAATCTTCATCCCCCTGACAGTGTTATTAAACAGTTCTGTAATCCTCAAAAAAATCACACATATATTCAAATATATTTCCAAATAAGACAGGAAATTTAAATGGACAATAGAGACAGTTGTTGTTTTAGGGTTTAACGCCATTTTGCAGCACAATCTTTACATTTTTCCCGGTTTCTTCCTCCATCATTAATACTGGCTGCCATGTATAGCTTATATTGTGCTGAGAAATGGCGTTAAACCCTAGACATAGAGAGCAATCCTTCTGCATGTTACGTAACAGATGTTATTTGTATTGGATTGACCTAAAGAAAAACGGAAGAAATCCATATTATTTTTCCTCTACACTCCATCATGTGTTATAAATCCATAACTGCTTAGAGAACGGAACAGTATTTAGTTATCTGTGCAACGAAACCAACAATAAACTACAGAAGCAGTCTGAAAACATGTGCATTTATCGTGGTGAAAAATTGTATCACAGTCACTCATAACTGTAATATTTTTTTAAAATACCACTGAGTATGGTGAACCACATCCAAATGATTTGCTAAGAAGCAAGAATGTATCAACTCTAATACCTGATAAAACATGTGTAATTAGATAATAGAAGACCATTTTTATTTAATATGCATACGTTTCATTTTTCAGATTCTGATACGTTTATTATGGCTGAATCAAACGTTGGCGGAAGCCATTGATGCTAAAAGATTCAATCACAATTTGAATCCTGATAAACTGAACTATGAAAGTGGCATGTCAGAGGTAATCAGGGATTTGTTATTATTTATTGTTGAAATGGTTTGCAATGAAATTTTAACTTCTTGGTGGAAATATCAAAGATAAAGTTTTTAGGTATTATAGATAACACAAAACAAGAAAAGCGCGAAAGGCAAGTGCAATTAAATTAATTTTGTTTTTTCCAAGTGAAAAGTGCACAAGTTTTTAAATAGATTCAAAACTATATTGTACTAAGTATCATACAGCATTGTAGTCATGGAATAGCATGGTTGGAAAGAAACATTTCAAATGTTTTTCAGTCTTCTCTTTCTCTGTATTTAATAACCCTCTTCTATTCTCTCAGTAAACAAGATGGCCAGGCTAAGAACTAAATGCAACAGACCAGTTTTGAAACTTCTGTTTACGTAAGGATAATTTGGTATTTTTTCTAAGTTCATTTCAAACGGTAATGAATTAATAATCGCAGAAAGTATTAAAACCCCAAAACAAATAAGAATAAACGTGGCACACACACCAAACTGAAAAACATTGTAAACACCGATCAACCTTCAAATTAGGACACATTCTAAACCATCAAATCAGGGTCCATTAGTGATTAAATCAGGATGTATCCCCTGTATTCTTCTGATTTCAAGCGAAAGGCAAAGACATGTATTCATGCGCATGTTATATGACAGAAGGTCAGTGTCTTTGTCCATTTTTTTCATTTGAGTTTTTTAGCTATAAGAAAAACCCTAATTGGCCTGCATGTTATATGACAGAACATCAGTGTCTTTGTCCATTTTTTTCATTTGAGTTTTTTTGCTATAAGAAAAACCCTAATTGGCCTGCATGTTATATGACAGAACATCAGTGTCTTTGTCCATTTTTTTCATTTGAGTTTTTTAGCTATAAGAAAAACCCTAATTGGCCTGCATGTTATATGACAGAACATCAGTGTCTTTCTCCATTTTTTTCATTTGAGTTTTTTAGCTATAAGAAAAACCCTAATTGGCCTGCATGTTATATGACAGAACATCAGTGTCTTTGTCCATTTTTTTCATTTGAGTTTTTTAGCTATAAGAAAAACCCTAATTGGCCTGCATGTTATATGACAGAACATCAGTGTCTTTGTCCATTTTTTTCATTTGAGTTTTTTAGCTATAAGAAAAACCCTAATTGGCCTGCATGTTATATGACAGAACATCAGTGTCTTTGTCCATTTTTTTCATTTGAGTTTTTTAGCTATAAGAAAAACCCTAATTGGCCTGCATGTTATATGACAGAACATCAGTGTCTTTGTCCATTTTTTTCATTTGAGTTTTTTAGCTATAAGAAAAACCCTAATTGGCCTGCATGTTATATGACAGAACATCAGTGTCTTTGTCCATTTTTTTCATTTGAGTTTTTTAGCTATAAGAAAAACCCTAATTGGCCTGCATGTTATATGACAGAACATCAGTGTCTTTCTCCATTTTTCTCAAGATTTTAATCTAAACAAAAGAAAGACGCTAATTGGCCTGCATGTTATATGACAGAAGTGTGTCTATACTCTTTGTTTCCTTCTCCAGCTTTCAAGCGAAAGACAGGTCCTTATTTTCAAGCTGGTTATATATGTTCTACTGATTGTCCCTAAGAAATTGCACATACCCAGATCCGTATTATGTGATGGCAGATCTAGGATTGTGCAGTTTGCAGTTGAACTCGACAAATAAAATCCTTAAAACAAAATTTATATTTGTATATAGCAAAGGGTTCAAGCCTTCTAATTTCACTTAAAATATAGGTTTTGCATTGTCTTGTGCTCTCTTTAGCTGAATAAATAAATATCTCTGTGTAAGAGTTATTACATAGAAAAGTATTGGGAAAAAAAACTCCCTGGCACCAACTGACTATTAGAAAAAAAGCTTAATGAGTATTTAAAATAATTAATCAAATTTGCACGCTTCTTCCATCTCCCCCCTCCACTACCACACACTCACACACGGGCTGAAGATCGTAGACTCCTTGAGATAGTATCGGTTCTCCACAGCATAAATTTTATTTGGGTAGAGTTGTCGCTGTGCGTTTCCTTTATCAGTGAATTCTTTTCCTTTTATTCCCCACTTTAAGATTACCATTAATTAATGGCACCTTGTTTTTGAGAGTGTGGCGATATCGACGCATGGGATTATGCAAGGTATTTTACTTTACAGTACTGATGAATCCTATTAATAGCCAATAAACACATGGCCTTGACCTTATCCAAAACAGATACGTGTGTTGCTGCACGCGCCATTTGATACAATCGGATTACATGGTTCAATTACACATAAGTGGACAAAGTTTGTATCTCAGTGATTTTCCTGACCCCTGTCCTTTAAATATGCCATATATGTTTCATTATCGCAGGCTATATGCATACCAAGCTTATCTGACACAACCAGTAAGCTTCTCTTAAACTCTTCCATCAACGGTAAAAACTATTGCAGGGAACCTTTTTTTGCCAATTTTCTCAGTACAGATATGGCATTGGATTCAAAACGAGGTGATGAGGATACCGTGTGTATGTTTAGAAATAAGAACAATTTGATTAGACTTATCAAACGTGATAATGACCCATTTAATCCGATGTAAAGCAGATGACGCTTTTTTAATTTTCACTATAATGCCCTAAAATCGTCAACACATGAGTGACATTCTCTTTCTTAGACACTTTAGAAAATATTGTGGTAATGTAGCAGGAAATTTCATTCTTCTTACAGTGAGATCACATCATCATAATTGGGGCAAAGTGTCAAACGTTATATAATATAGTTCATTTGTTGCGTAAGGATACTTCAAAGACACTGTGTGATTACGTTAGCCTAATGGCATTGACGTATCCTTACGCAAGGTTCAACGTTTTCTTTCGAAATGAACAAATCATACATGCATTTTGTTTATTTGTGTACATGCTAAATGTGGCATTGACAATCATTTCTATCCATCATTTCTTCGCGGTGCTCACTCTTAGTATTGCCATTTGCATCCATCATTTCATCGTTGTAAATGGCAATACTAAGATTGAGCTCCGGTCTGTGCCCTAGTGATTAGAGCTAGGAAGTAGAAGGTCGCTGGTTCGAACCCTGGCCGAGTCATACTAAAGACATAAATAATGTGCTAACAGCTACCTCAATAGACGTTCAGCATTAAGAGATTGTTGTTAGGACTGGTCGGCCTGATGTCAGGATATGTGACTGGGTAGGACATCATGCTACATGCTAGATATCACTATGAACTGCCACACGGTAGATATCGTAGCGTAGACACGCCTTTCACGAAATCCGCGTACAGTGTTGATACAATTATGTGTTTCATGATATCAACGTACAGTGTTGATACAATTATGTGTTTCATGATATCAACGTACAGTGTTGATACAATTATGTGTTTCATGATATCAACGTACAGTGTTGATACAATTATGTGTTTCATGATATCCACGTACAGTGTTGATACAATTATGTGTTTCATGATATCAACGCAGTGTTGATACAATTATTGTTTCATGATATCCACGTACAGTGTTGATACAATTATGTGTTTCATGATATTAACGTACAGTTTTGATACAATTATGTGTTTCATGATATCAACGCAGTTTTGATACAATTATGTGTTTCATGATATCAACGTACAGTGTTGATACAATTATGTGTTTCATGATATCAACGTACAGTGTTGATACAATTATGTGTTTCATGATATCAACGTACAGTGTTGATACAATTATGTGTTTCATGATATCAACGTACAGTGTTGATACAATTATGTGTTTCATGATATCAACGCAGTGTTGATAAAATTAGATCTTTCATGATATCCACGCACAATGTTGAGACAAGTATGTACTTCCTGATATCCACGCACAATGTTGAAACAAGTATGTCTTTCCTGATATCCAAAGAGCGTTCATAAAATTTGGTATTTCGTGATATCCACAACAGTGTCGATGCAAATGTCTTTAATGATATTCATGCATAATTATTTTGATACAATTATATGTCTTCCATGATATGCATTCATAATTTTGATACAATTATATGTCTTTCGTGATATCCACAACAGTGTTGATACAAATATGTCTTTCATGCTATCCTTGCACATTCTTTATGATTTTGGTATGGTCTAAAACAGCCGTTGGAAGACCGGGCAAAATGACCGAGGACAAAAATGTACAAAGCACCTGACAGTCACATATAAGCATGAAACTGTTGTAATCATTCTTGAATTTGACACGTCAACAATTAATATGTTGTGTGCATGAGAAATTGTATATTGATATATTAATAGACGTAGACCTTAGACACTTTACTAATCATGGTAACTCTATTATTTTCCCGAATTTTTCAGGTACTTGTAGATCATTTGAAAGACAAAGGTCACCAAATTGCACAACCAGAATCATTTATTGGAGTTGTTGAGGGTATATTAGTAACAGATGGACAAATAGAAGCAGTCGCAGATGCAAGAAAAAGACCCGGGAAGCCAAGTTATGTGTATGCAGACATATAAAAAAACAACGTCATAGCGTTTATTAATACCTTTTGACATCGAACATGATACAAATACAGTCCAGATACTCAGTACAGAGAGACATGATGGCAAAACAGATGGATAATACATACACTGAAGTATTAAAGGGGGAATTTGTCTATAAATTTACAGTGATTACTATGCTCATCTTACTGAGATTAAAAACGTTTCTGGGTCTCCTAAATAATTCTCTTACTTTGCAAGAAACCCGAAAATGTTAAGTAGAAAAGTGAATCATGCAAGACCGTAGAAGATTTTTATACGAGTCCCTTCTAAACTAAACCACGAGTAATAAAACGATGCTTATCTCCCCCTCTTGAGATTTTTTATGTTTTTCCTGCGTAAGAAGTGATATCGTAATAATGGATTCACGATACAACACAAAAGTCTCATGAATAGCACCATAATATACCATTATCAATATGATTTTCTCCATTCTCATGGAAGTGAAGGTAAGTAAACATGTGATCCTGACAATCTTTGATAGTTTCCTGAATTATGTTTACCAATATCTTTAACTGTAAATTATATCTAGTCGTATACATTTAAGATACTGATGAATGCAAAGTGACACAATTTAAGTTTTGTTCTACTATTAAGATCACTGGTCATAGGCTTGAGAAATTATGGGATGGTATGTTGTCCATTAGCACAGATCTGTTATCGCTACTCCTAAATTATGGGATGATATGTTGTCCGTTAGCACAGATATGTTATCGCTACTCCTAAATTATGGGATGGTATGTTGTCCGTTAGCACAGATCTGTTATCGCTACTCCTAAATTATGTGATGGTATGTTGTCCGTTAGCACAAATCTATTATCGCTACTCCAACATTACTAAGATGAGGGCCTTTAAACTTAACAATTCATTCACCCCGATGTCTAGTTCTAAAGAAAAATAGTGCTGCTCGGAAAATTGTATCGCTACTTCTCTTAAACTGAAAGTCATTATGGCAGGGGTTGTTCACCTGAAGACTTATTATGATGTCACGTTGGTCCTACATGAAAATAGTGCCTATCCGATCTGAAATGACGGTCACATCGGTCATCCTGAAAAATTTGGCATCGCTAATTCTCCTGAATGGATGATTATATTAAAACACTGCTTGTATTATCTAGTTAGTTGTAAATTAAATTTGTACCAAAATAATGTTCAATTTGGCCTGCACAGCAACCATTTCGAAAATGTTATCATTACACCT
The DNA here is from genome assembly GCA_029339505.1 of Unio delphinus. Classification (NCBI taxonomy): domain Eukaryota; kingdom Metazoa; phylum Mollusca; class Bivalvia; order Unionida; family Unionidae; genus Unio; species Unio delphinus. The sequence goes on from JAQISU010000052.1 coordinate 3,989,117, forward strand.
ATGTGGAAAGTCATGTCTGCCTCATATTTTCACGAAAAGACTTTATATGCTGTCTAGTTGGTTCTAAATAAAAATGATGCCGATCTGTTTCCCGTCATGGCTGGCACAATGGCCATACGGAATGATGCCGATCTGTTTCCCAACATGGCTGGAACAATTGCCATACGGAATGATGCCGATCTGTTTCCCATCATGGCTGGCAGAATGGCCATACGGAATGATGCCGATCAGTTTCTCATCATGGCTGGCACAATGGCCATACGGAATGATGCCGATCTGTTTCCCATAATGGCTGGCACAATAACCATACGGAACATGGCTGACACAATGGCCATACGGAACATGGCTGACACAATGGCCATACGGAATGATGCCGATCTGTTTCCCATCATGGCTGGCATAATAACCATACGGAATGATGCCGATCTGTTTCCCATCATGGCTGGCACAATGGCCATACGGAATGATGTCGATCTGTTTCCCATCATGGCTGGCACAAAGGTCATACGGAATGGTGCCGATCTGTTTCCCAACATGGCTGGCACAATGGCCATACGGAATGGTGCCGATCTTTTTCCCAACATGGCTGGCACAATGGCCATACGGAATGGTGCCGATCCGTTTCCCATCATGGCTGGCACAATGGCCATACGGAATGATGTCGATCTGTTTCCCATCATGGCTGGCACAAAGGTCATACGGAATGGTGCCGATCTGTTTCCCAACATGGCTGGCACAATGGCCATACGGAATGGTGCCGATCTTTTTCCCAACATGGCTGGCACAATGGCCATACGGAATGGTGCCGATCCGTTTCCCATCATGGCTGGCATAATGACCATACGGAATGGTGCCGATCCGTTTCCCATCATGGCTGGCACAATGGCCATACGGAATGATGCCGATCCGTTTCCCATCATGGCTGGCACAATGGCCATACGGAATGATGCCGATCTGTTTCCCATCATGGCTAGCACAATGGCCATACGGAATGATGCCAATCTGTTTCACATCATGGCTGGCACAATGGCCATACGGAATGATGCCGATCTGTTTCCCACCATGGCTGGCACAATGACCATACGGAATGATGCTGATCTTTTTCCCAACATGGCTGGCTCAATGTCCATACGAAGAATCTTGTTATCCAGAATCGATGGTCGTATCAAAATGGAGATTTTACTCAATTACTTCTTATGATGCCTTGACGGTCTTAAAGGAAAATGGTGCTGCTCATACATTCACCATTAACTCTTCAAAAACGTCATATCACTACTGCTAATTGAATGGTCGGTCCTAAATGGAAATGGTGTAAATCTGATTTTAAAACATTATGTCAATCGTGTCAAACAGCTTGAAAATATTGTTATTGTTTCTTCACGGAATTGAAAGCCATATCAACATGCGGTGTCCATTTTTTAAATTCCAAAATGATATATTGCTAGTCCTAATAAAATTGGTGGCAATTTAACATTCGCAGAAATTAATTTGAAAATTATTTGTTTGCTAAAGTATATATAAAATGTTTGAACACTCAAAGTTTAAAAGGAAGTAATTGTCTCATCTTGAATTCGTAGAAAATAATTTCAGCCAGTAGAAGATAATTATACCCCTTTAAGGGACTCTTGTCAGAGGAAATTGTTTTTGTATGATAGATGAAACACATTTTCACACGAAAGAAAGCAAATTGTGACGAGTCTGCCTTCTTTATTAATATTACTTAAATTGTATTCTTTTCTTGCAAAATTTTTAAAATATCGTCACGGATTGTCATTATATTTTTGTATTTTTAATAATTTGAACTCAGCTACAATTTGAGTTTAGCTTTGTTTTAATGTTTTATAGCAAAAGCGTTTTAGTAATAACCCACACTTCTCTTTTCACAACAAATAATTATCTTTGTAATATTTCAAAGTGTGAAGTAAACATCAGATATTTTGGTAATCTCACGGTCTTTCTTGGTGCATTTAATTTCTCATGGAAAACATACATGTATAATTTTTTGGTTTTTGATTTATAATAAATTGATTGACTTATGGTCATGCCATACAAGTGTTGTTACAACAGGTTTTATTACTAGACATATCTGTTGATATTGAAATAAAGATCATTGTGGTCATCAGTGTGTGTATGCATCATTAACTTCGTAATTTCTTCCCATTTGGTGGAAGTGAGCCAAACTGTCTATTGGAGTAATATACAAAGAATATCCAAAGAAAACCATCCTTGAAACAGTTTGCCACCCCTTAAAGACTCATAAAATATTTCTCCACACCTCAATCAAGAGTACACCGCAAAAAGAACTGCATGTATTGAATCAGTGGAAGTATTTTTGATAAAGTTTGAAATCAACAATACCACGGAGACAAGATAGTGTGAAGGCTTTTTCTGTAAGGTTACATTAATGGACTGGATTACGGTACCTAAAGAAAATTTCCAGTTCACATTCTAAGAGTTTTTCTGTCTCATCAAACAATGACATGGTTACGGCTGTTTCGGTTTCATTCGTCATTACGTAATATTAGTAATACTTGGATTTACGATTTTAATTTAAAGTTGTTTATGTTTCTTTGTACAAGCAAGAAGTGTATGTTTGCGTTTGTCTCTTTTATCTGCATAGTGTATTTGTAAAAATAAATATGTAAATTAACTGGGCTATATTAAAAATTTTAAGGAATCTATATACGTGGGAAATATTATTTCCGTGAAAAGATAAGGACAAGAACATGTCATTTCCAACAGGCTTAGTTGCAGTAGTTATTTCAGTCTCAGAAAAATTTGAATCTAGGTCGAGCGAGGAATATAAACTTGTTAGATGATGTATTATAATTTAAATTTCTTAATCACTGAATATAAATTACATGTAATACACAATCGGTGCACTAAACAATATACATGCACAGCAGGTAGTATGCATACGTAAGCGTTATAAGAGAATTTCTGAATTCTTTACACTACAAAAGAATAAAGTCACAAAGCCTTAGTATATATATATATATATATATATATATATATATATATATATATATATATATATATATATATTCTTATAACATATGCATTGAATTAATTTTAATTTTCAAAAGTTTGAGGAATAAATTACTCAGATCGTCTTAATCTTTTCTAAAACATTTTTTAAAATCCATTTTAACTTGAAATATTACAAACATAATGTTTAGATAAACTGTATTCCTGTTTCTGTAATTTGAAAAGTAAACGTACACATAATAATTACATCACTGATTTACGAGGCACTCTTTTGAGCGAATGATAGGTGTCAATTGAAGTTGTTTGCCTATGAAATATGTACATTGGAGAAAATGTTGGCAAACCTCTTTGTTACTTTTATCTATTGTGGCTGACATTTCTTTGGATGTTGTGCCCACATGAACACAAAATCAGCCTGAATTAGTCTAAAGAACACTATTTTTATTAAAACATAGAAAATGAATTTTGCCGGACTATAGAATATCCGCTTCTGAAAGAGCAATTCATTAATTACAAAACATATGAAATGTAAAAAGGTTATCGAATAGCTTTTACAATTTTACTCTGAAGTCCAAGTAGTGACATTTACCAGGCGTAGCTAGCAGCTTTTGTATAGGTGCACATCTGACAACAAGCTGTATTCTCAATAACCTATATTACACCTATCAATCATGCACCAGAAAGGGAATTCACATTTGCATAACCAATGCCTTTGACATGCATATTTTTTAAATAGCCAGTTAAAAGAGTGAGGATGAAAACCAGGAACATCTTTTTCTTTTAATACATACCACCATGCAAAATACAAAACTGTAGAGCACATTCATAAAAAATTACATACAAACATTGTGTTATTAACGTTCTTTTCTGACCATCATGTGATGTCAAAATGATGCATTGATGTTGGTGTTATACATGAAAGTAAGGGAATTATGCTCTTGATTACACAACCTGACTCGTGGCAATGACCTAAATTATGGGAAAGTCAGAAGCTTTGGAACAAAGGATGGAAGTCAACTTAATTTAAAATTTCCACTGATATATTCAAAGTTTATTTTCATTCATTTGTACTTAAATTAGTTAAACAAATTGATGACAAAGCAAATTAGTGTTTTCCATATACTAGTGTTCGAAGTATGAGTAACATTCAATACATTAACCTCTATGAACCTGATCCGTTTCATCCATTTTCAAACAGTAAAATGTATTAATGACATCGCAGGAACAATTGTTGAAAGTTTCATGTTCTTGTCGTTTAGCATAACGAAGGCTCCTATGATGAGAATATGCAATGCGCATTTTTAAAATAGCCCCCCTTTCATGGGTGGGGTGGGTGGTGGGCTTAGGTGTGATTTGGTTACTAATGATATAGTGTTCTGTGGGGTGGGTGGTGGGCTTAGGTGTGATTTGGTTACTAATGATATAGTGTTCTGTGGGGTGGGTGGTGGGCTTAGGTGTGATTTGGTTACTAATGATATAGTGTTCTGTGGGGTGGGTGGACTATTATGATACTTGCTACTTAAATGTTTCAGTTATACAGCCAAAATTAAATCCTACGATAATAACTACGATAATAACCACTATGTGGTACCAACAGTATTTAATTTTACTAGACGGAACAAAGTCCTGTATAACTTGGAAAAAAACGGGTCTCTAGAATGTCAGTTTATCTTGCCGTATTGAAACAAAAGATCAGCAAATGAATATTCTTCAAGAAAAATATTTTTATGTTTCCTACTGATATTTTATGCACAAGGCTTATAATGCAGGAAGACGCGGTACGCCAGCATTTTAACCATGTTTGCGTTTCTGTTTAACTTTCATGAGTTGATTCTGGTCATACGAAGTGGGTACAGCCAGAGTTATGCAATCCAAGACTTCAACTCGATTATTGTCATTCGAAAAAGTGTGGTCAAGAGCGGTTCCGATGTTGAGGATATCCGTGTTTCCTGCATATATATATGGACGAATGGTTACTCACCATTGTTGCTTTAATGTTTTTCATGATTGAACACTGCCACCATTGTGATCATCGTTATATTCTTCAGTGGCAAAATGATGGATATCGTGGGCGATTCTTCTCTGCACAAAACCATTGCGATTGCCTACAGTAGTTTCAAACATGTCAGTACTACTTCAGAATTACTAATGTAAATTTCTGACAAAGCGCTTACATCTTTGCTCAGGCTGCACACCTCTTTACTGGTAAGGGCATTATACGCAGACTGTTTTAGTTCCATAAACCTTTCAGTCTTGTTGCTGCATCGAGTATACACATCTTGAATTTGTTTATTCTTTGTTAAGTTCATTGCTCAATATTGCCTCAGTGTTTTCCACAACAACTGCACTGCGGTAAAATAAAATTTTAAAAAATAGCTTACAGTTCTTCTGATTCTTACACTAAATTTACAAACAGCTTTGATATGCAGGCTTCAGTGCTGCTACATTTAAGTTGTATGCATAGCAGCCAATATGTTGGTCACGTGCTGCATCTGATGCTGCTACATAAATGTCTGTAGCATGGCTTTTAAAAAATTGTTTCGTTCCAAATGAAACAATTTCGTGCCAGTCGAAGTCACGATGTTTAACTTTTTATTTAAACATCTACATACGTTATTGTTAAGTCTGATTTTAGTTATATAATGCTATTTAACTTTTGTAAATATACTATATGAAACTAATATATACATCTATTGATTGTAATGTACGCGATATACTCTGATGGATGGACAGAGGAAGAAAAAGAAGATTATAACTGGCTCTACTTGACAAGTACAACAACTAAGCTTAATAATTATAATTGGTAAGCTTAATAATTATAATTGATAAGCTTAATAATTATAATTGGTAAGCTTAATAATTATAATTGATAAGCTTAATAATTATAATTGGTAAGCTTAATAATTATAATTGGTAAACTTAATAATTATAATTGGTAAACTTAATAATTATAATTGATAAGCTTAATAATTATAATTGGTAAACTTAATAATTATAATTGGTAAGCTTAATAATTATAATTGGTAAACTTAATAATTATAATTATAATTGGTAAGCTTAATAATTATAATTGGTAAGCTTAATAATTATAATTGGTAAACTTAATAATTATAATTGGTAAACTTAATAATTATAATTGATAAGCTTAATAATTATAATTGGTAAACTTAATAATTATAATTGGTAAACTTAATAATTATAATTGGTAAGCTTAATAATTATAATTGGTAAGCTTAATAATTATAATTGGTAAACTTAATAATTATAATCGGTAAGCTTAATAACTATAATTGGTAAGCTTAATAATTATAATTGATAAGCTTAATAATTATAATTGGTAAGCTTAATAATTATAATTGATAAGCTTAATAATTATAATTGGTAAACTTAATAATTATAATTGGTAAACTTAATAATTATAATTGATAAGCTTAATAATTATAATTGGTAAACTTAATAATTATAATTGGTAAACTTAATAATTATAATTGGTAAGCTTAATAATTATAATTGGTAAGCTTAATAATTATAATTGATAAGCTTAATAATTATAATTGGTAAGCTTAATAATTATAATTGATAAACTTAATAATTATAATTGGTAAACTTAATAATTATCATTGGTAAACTTAATAATTATAATTGGTAAGCTTAATAATTATAATTGATAAGCTTAATAATTATAATTGGTAAGCTTAATAATTATAATTGATAAGCTTAATAATTATAATTGGTAAGCTTAATAATTATAATTGATAAGCTTAATAATTATAATTGGTAAACTTAATAATTATAATTGGTAAACTTAATAATTATAATTGATAAGCTTAATAATTATAATTGGTAAGCTTAATAATTATAATTGGTAAACTTAATAATTATAATTGATAAGCTTAATAATTATAATTGGTAAGCTTAAGAATTATAATTGGTAAGCCTCATTTCATTTTTCATTTGACAATTAATTTGCATACGAAAGTAATTAGCAATTTGAATGAAGTCTGACGGTTTACTTTGAGTAATTTGCTTAATGTAGCTGACTTATTCATAAATTTAAGTGTTTAGCAGGTAAGTCGTTCCCATTTATCAATTAAATTATCACATTTCTCAGAATCGTTAGATGGTCTCAGATTGGACTGACGTAAAGGTTGTGCAAGTATATCGGAGGCTTGCAAAACTCTGCAAAACAGAATGCTGCCCCTCTAATTTTGTCCCTGTCACTATGACTGTGAGACTATTCGTTGGTCATCTTGCAGCTCACAAATCTAGATTACGGAGTGGAGAATATTACCGAAACTCCCTTGCAACTTTTATTTTCTCGATTCAAGACAAGAAAATAAATCTTCCTTTCAACCTTACCAATGTCAGCCAGTAAAAATTATTTTGTGAATATTCATTGGTCGACGTGCATCTAAAATATCTAGTAAATATCTAGTAAATACGACTAAATGAATTGTCTGTGGTCAACTTAAGCAAATACGGCTCTGGAAAATTCGTAATAAAAATCCGAATAACTTGTACGAGATATACGACCTAGCGTATCACTGTGTAACTTGTACGAGAAATACGACCTAGCGTATCACTGTAACTTGTACGAGATATACGACCTAGCGTATCACTGTGTAACTTGTACGAGATATACGACCTAGCGTATCACTGTGTAACTTGTACGAGATATACGACCTAGCGTATCACTGTGTAACTTGTACGAGATATACGACCTAGTGTATCACTGTGTAACTTGTACGAGATATACGACCTAGTGTATCACTGTGTAACTTGTACGAGAAACCTAGCGTATCACTGTGTAACTTGTACGAGATATACGACCTAGCGTATCACTGTGTAACTTGTACGAGATATACGACCTAGCGTATCCCTGTGTAACTTGTACGAGATATACGACCTAGCGTATCACTGTGTAACTTGTACGAGATATACGACCTAGCGTATCACTGTGACTTGTACGAGATATACGACCTAGCGTATCACTGTGTAACTTGTACGAGATATACGACCTAGCGTATCACTGTGTAACTTGTACGAGATATACGACCTAGCGTATCACTGTGTAACTTGTACGAGATATACGACCTAGCGTATCACTGTGCAACTTGTACGAGATATACGACCTAGCGTATCACTGTGTAACTTGTACGAGATATACGACCTAGCGTATCACTGTGTAACTTGTACGAGATATACGACCTAGCGTATCACTGTGACTTGTACGAGATATACGACCTAGCGTATCACTGTGTAACTTGTACGAGATATACGACCTAGTGTATCACTGTGTAACTTGTACGAGATATACGACCTAGCGTATCACTGTGTATATTAAATTTTTCTGCTGGGAGTTATGTATAACTTAGGCGCTGCCTCTCGTGGGTAACTAGGACGGTACACTAGAATATTCAGTTATGTCACCCTTTTTACACACACATACACACACGTACACTAGTGGTATTTAATAAGTTAATAGGAACTTATTTTTTTTTTATTAGCGAACAGTATATCAGTATCTCACCTCAAAGTATTCCACAACTTTGACAACACTCTGGCGGCATACAAACGGCCAGTCACACCAGCAGAGCCAAGAACAGGCACCTTGGAAAAATAAAGCGTACAAAACTTTCATGACTGTACGATTACATCAAGCTATTTGTGATCAATACTTATTTTCTCCAATCCAAATTTGATTAATGTATTTTTAGTCTGGTTCCGAAAAGTAAATACACGTTTCCATCGTACGTTACAATCTCATTCTAACTTCTCTGTTCGTTTGGCAATATCTGACGTGTAGTTCTTTGCCGACTTTATGACAGACCTTCAAAAAATGATGGATCCATTTTGCACAAACATTTCTGAGTTTCAAAAGATTCTTCGGTATATAAAGCACACTAAATTAATTAATGTGTGTGATAATAGAAATATCTTCCACCGTGTATGGAGCATCAATTATCTCCCTTACATCGTCCACTCCCCACCCACCCCGCAACAATTGCAGTCGTTGTCGCTGTCTTACAGAACGTGGGTTGTCTTCCGCTGATTAGCGACCATCTTATAAATGTTGAAACTACCTCAGAAGTGTAGGATATGACAGACTTTCATCCTTAAATTTCATCCGTGTCGGCCTTGACACAAGGTTGATATTACCTGAAAACTCCGAATGTTACATTTTAGAGTGTTAAAATTGCCGAATAGCAGAATTGTTTTTCAGATACATTTACTTAGTCATTTAACTACATTATGTCTGGGGTGCTTCGTGCGCGGCTACAAATAATTTTAAACAAACGTTGATTTTTGGGGACTTTTTTTGTCTCCCGGTCGGGTTTAATGTTTTTTGGAAACAGTTTCAAAGAAACAAAATTATATTTAAAAAAATCAAAACTTTCCAAATATCCATCGTGTCTATATCTCTCTACACATCAGATACATTTTTAAAAAATCTCTCATAAATTTAATCAAGTTAACTTAACTCTTTTAAAATTTCAAAAAAGAAACTTGAGCAGCGTATAATGATGAATCCCGCAGAAAATCAGCGCATCCTATGTTGCATAACAAGCGTCACAATCTGTACAAATTTATTGATGAGGGCATTTCATTAGACATGCAAATTCCCTAGGATATTTGATTCACCAGAGATCCTACCTCAGTTGCTGCGACATTGCACCAAGTCAGTTATATCGTAGACTGGTGTCCTAAGCTTTTCGAACACGCAGACGACTGCTTTCCATCAGAATGACTTAATAACACGGAACACTAATGGAATTCAATCCACAAATGATTTCCCTTCATCTGAAGAAAAGAATTTACTTCACTTTGTACACAAAACACACCGTCCAATGTTAAATTACGTGCACTGTATAGAAACTAAGCTAACTTAACTCAAGTAGTGATAAGAACATCAAGAACGTGTGTGTGTGTGTGTGTGTGTGTGTGTGTGTGTGTGTGTGTGTGTGTGTGTGTGTGTGTGTGATCTGGAATTTTAACTTAGCTTTAACATTTTTCCACTCAGAAGATGTCTGCACTATGTCAGTTTATAGTGATCTCTAGGACTGACTAGCATGCTGCTGACACGTAGCATCATATCCTACCCAATCACTTTATACTGACTAAGCAAGGCAGCTGCTAGTACCATTTTTGTAGGTCTTTCGTGTGACTCGGCAGGCTTCGAAATGACTCGGCAGGCTTCGAAATGACTCGACAGGCTTCGAAATGACTCGACAGGCTTCGAAATGACTCGGCAGGCTTCGAAATGACTCGACAGGCTTCGAAATGACTCGGCAGGCTTCGAAATGACTCGACAGGCTTCGAAATGACTCGGCAGGCTTCGAAAACATTTGAAGCGGACGCACTAACCACTTAGGCCACCAGAACGGTTCCAATTTAACCAGATTTATGGCAGATATCGCTGACGTTTCATTTGTGAGAGGTACATCATGAATACCGATATAAGGAAAAGATTTCGAGGAAATGAAATGCCAGCGATATCTGCCCAAAAAAATGCCGAAAAGTCATTTAATTTATTAAATCAGCAGAGAAAAGGCCATACTGTTCGAATGGAGATATGATAAATACGATCAAGATTTATGATTTAAATTTTCTTTTTGGATTTTGGAATAAAAAATAAAGTTCACTTTCTAAACCAAAAATGAATAGAGCATTGCTTTTCTCCGGACTAGAAATATTATTTGATAAGACGGAGGTTTGTTTTTGTTAGTTTGGGGGTTTAACATATTATTTGATAAGACGGAGGTTTGTTTTTCTTTGTTTGGGGGTTTAACATATTATTTGATAAGACGGAGGTTTGTTTTTCTTTGTTTGGGGGTTTAACATATTATTTGATAAGACGGAGGATTGTTTTTGTTTGTTTTTTTTGTTAACGCCATTTTTCAGCAGATGGCGGTCAGTATAATAGGTTGATGAAACTTCGGGAAGAGAGATCAACCCACGAAGCTACTGGCATGCCTTCTCACACACCCACGCTGGCCGAGTCGAACTCGAATCCATGCAAAGCTACTCGCATGTTTTCTCTCAAATCCACGTTGACCGAGTCGAACCTCGAACCTATGCAAAACTACTGGAAAGCTTTCTCCCACATCTACGCTGATCGAGTCGAGACTAGAACCCATATAAAGCTACTGGCAAGCTTTCTCACACATCCACGCTGTCGAACCGAGACTCAAACCAATGCAAAGCTACTGGCAAGCTTTCTTACATCCACGCTGCCGAGTCGAGACTCGAACCCACACAGACAGTAATCTGATGCAAGCGACCAGTAAAGGTGAGCACTCGGGCACCCGATTACACCCAGGAAGAAAATACTAATAGTTTACAATTTTTTTTGCAAATAGATCATACTTACACCAACAATCCTTTTTCTTTTTCCAACGCTTTTTGCAAAGAAGATTTTAAACCATGACCAATGAATTTGTCTATTACATGCAATAAAATATTCAATTCAAGTTGGGATAAAGCTTGAATTATTTCCTAATTACTTACTAACATCTTAATTTTTATCCTGATATTTAAGAATTTTTGATTGTCTATTTCCGCAGCATATTCTTGGGTTAGTAGTTAATTAGTTTAGAGAGAAATATATGCAGAGTTTGGTAGGCACGCTCTGTAAGTAAAATCTGATTACTCAAGTGCTAGGATCTCATGGATTACCCAAACTCTAAAGAATACACAATTACATTTAAATCCATACGAAATGGAAACTCCCGCCAACTCACAAAGTAGTGCATAACACTTGTGTCTGGTTAATGTTATAGTAACTTTTAATTTACTCTAAATATTTTTGAAGATATCAAAACGTAATCACTTTTTAGCGTTGAATGTATAAAAAAGTTTTTCTTTGATATCTAGGTTTCTCATTGTCGTTAAGGAATAAAATGAATTGCTAATAGTCATTTCCCCATAAGAGGATTTACACATTATGTTAGAAAGATGCTTTTGCACAGTTATACATTTTATGGGGAATTGTGACCTGAAAAGATAACGAGACTTAAAAAGCATTGACAACAGAAAAAAAAGAGATGCGAAGAAAAGTAGCTCTAAGGGGAAAACAGTACGATTTAGGACGGAACTTTAATACATATTCCAAACTCCACAAATGATGATGATTTCCCCATTCTCAAAGAAGAGATGGATTCAGCAATAAGAGCACTGAAGAATGGCGAGGAAGCTGGAGTAGACAACATCCCAGCTGAACTTATCAAGAATGGGGAATGGGGTGAATACGTAATAGAGCTACTAACAAAAATCTGCAACAAGATCTGGCAGACAGGTGAATAGCCAACACAGTGGACCCAGTCACTGATTATAACACTCTCCCAAAAAGGCAATATCCAGCTGTTCCAAAATTACTAAACTATAAGTTTGATCAGCCATGCTAGTAAGGTGATGCTGCAGATCATCTTGAACAAACTGAAACCAACCACAAGCAGAAAAAAACAAAAAACTGAATAATAGGCCAGGTTCCGGAGTGGAAGAAGCACAACTGAACAAATATTCAATCTCTAGGTTCTGTGTGAAAAGTACTCGCAACATCACACGACATTTATCACGTGCTCATAGATTTCAAAAAGGCCTTTGACAGAGTATGGCATGAGGCATTGTAAGCCACAATGAAGAAGTACAACATGGGCGAAAAGTTGTCAAATACCATCAAGCAGCTGTACGCCAAAGCTATCAGTGTAGTAATAGCTGAAGGTTCTGTGGTGGATTAGTTCCAGACGACAGTTAGAGTACATCAAAGCTGTCTCCCGTCACCTACGCTTTTCAACATCTACTTAGAGCGCAAAATAAGTGAAGCCCTGGGAAAAAAACTGGGACAGTCTGCATTGGAGGGCGTAACATCACCATCCTCCGCTTTACAGACGACATTGATCGGTTGACAAGCAGATAAGACAAGCTTGCCAACTTAGTGGAGAACCTGGATGAAATATCTTCCAGATTTGACATGGAGATAAGTGCTGAGAAGATAAAGCTGATGCCAAATAGTAGTAAAGCAAACAAATCTCAGCCACGATTAAGGTCAGAGGACAGGAATTGGAAACAGTGGTCCAGTTCAAATATCTTGGTTCCATAATTAGCAACGAGGGATCAAAAGCAGAAATTGTGTTACGAGCGGCACAAACAGCGGCAGCTATGTCAAAATTAAGACCCCTCTGGAGAGACAAAACAATATCTGTCTGAAAACTTAAATCAGACTATTGAGAGCACTAGTCATCTCAATCTTTTTGTATTCATGTGAAGTTTGGACCCCCTGGGAGCAGAATTACAACAAAGAATCCGGGCACTTGAAATGAGATGCTGTTTAACCATCCTTGGCATCTCTGACTTGGATCATATCACAAATGAAGAAGTGCGTAACACCACCAGGCACAAAGTAGGCCAATATGAATACCTCCTCACCACCGTCATAAAGAGAAAGCTGAAATGGTATGGCCATGTCAAAGCAGCCAACAGTGTATCCACAACAGTACTGAAGGGCAGCATCCAGGCTGGCAGAAGAAGAACGTTTTGCGGAGACATGCATTGGCACACGATCGAGACAAGTGGAAGAACCGGTCAGATGTTCAACAGCACAGTGCCTCGACGACCACATTTGGGCAAGAGACTGATGATGATAATGATGTCAGATTAGCATCTTCATCCAAAGTCTTAGAATTTAATAATGAATAAAGAACACGCACATGACCCTCAGTTTATATGAAGAACATGTAGCTCTTGGTGATTATTTGTGTCAAAATTTTAAAAAAAACATACATTGACGGAGTTCTTTGTAAGCCATTTACTGTGTCACAGTTACCACACTTACTTACCATTATGGTCAGTATTCAAATGGCTATCGGGCAGTAGTAGTGTACTAACAGAGGGCGGATGGGTCGGTTGTACTGTGCGCCGATGTTCTTGGGGCAGTAAAACACAAGAGTCATAGGTGTTAGGGCCCTAAAATCCCCTTTGGCCATCATCGTCGACCTTAGTACGCCACTCATATCGGAATCGAAACTTGTGCACGTGCAATGGTTATTCTCTCAGCAGTGCATCCATCTACCACTGATTATGTGTTTAGAAGCTGAGTGCCAAGACTCGCCCACTAACCCAAAACGATGCGTTGCTTATCTCGTGGCAATATATTTGAACGACGACATGAGCCATTGCATATTGCAGTGGGAACAGTCATGTGGACTGTAGTTTATGCATGCAACAATATATATATATATATATATATATATATATATATATATATATATATATATATATATATATATATATATATATATATATATATATATATATATATATTGTCAAGTGCCAAATTTTTCGTCAGTGACATCCAGTAATTAATTCATAGGCTAGCCGACAATTAATTATCTTGGAGTAGGGTTTGGACAAAAAAAAAAATGTTTTCTTAAACCTGGTCAGGCTTGGTACAATAATTAAAGTGAAAACGGACTGGCTGTTTGACACGCTTAAAATTATGGGAATACTCACGTAGAGCTTTCAAAAATGATTAAGACAAACGATAATGTGACGTCTCGACCCTAAGGGACATGTTTGACATCGTGAGAGACGGTTTCCATAAGGTCAGTAAGACTAGCGTTATGCCGATTGGTCAAATGTACAGGACAGAGGGTTGGGTCGAAACCCAGAATCGGGAAATATATAGTTCGTATCAAACGATGTTAGGCAGTCTAGCAAGACGTCTGGAAAAGAGACGGTCAGAATAATTGATTCCAACACCGGAGAAGACTCCGTACGTCTTTGAAAGAAAGACGTTCGTAAATTAATTGGGTTCCAGGGAACTGAATGTGGAACGATTGTAGGACGCCAAAACACAAAAGGAAAAATAGTTTACTTTGGCAAGAGTAAGCATCAGCGAGAAGTCAAAGGCAATAGTTTATTCTGGGCAAGAGTGAGAACCAGCGGAAAGTCAGAAAGGAAAGAAATAAGAAGTCAGAGTGTGGAATTCCCGTTCAATTAAAGGGCAAGTTGGAGACGGACGCACGCAGGGAAAAGAAAGGAAACCAGTCGACGGAAAAGGTCATGTTGAATCACCAACAGTCAAATGTTAAATGAACATTCGATTCCTTGATGAAATTTACAATCAGTATTAACGGCTAATTTCATTTATTTTCATCAGTGTTTGGATTCTTTGAATGTATCCATTATTTTAAAGCTTCAATATTTGTATTTTTCTGAACTAATTGTATTTTTGATTAAATTCATATTTTATCTTTACGGGGGCTCGTGTATTGTCTTGTTCAAAGTACCATCTCAGATTACTATACTCACTGACCGGGCATATCACACCGTAGCGATCATCTCCTAGATAACGCCAATTAGTGGGAGGCGGTCTTCAAGTGTTGTTTCCAAGTTACGCAATACCTCTGACCAGGTCTTGTGCAATATTGTCTTAATAACACTTTGATCACCCGCCAGCAGTGCCCACGTTACAAAGTGGGGGCTCGTCCGGGATTTGAAATTTTCATTGTGATTTGAAGTAATCGGAGCGTATTTTGAACAAAGGCATAAATTTGTTATTATTATTAAGTAGGAATCGAATGAATCAAACATTGTCTGCTATTTTGTATACTTGCATGCAAATTGTTTACGTTAAAAGTGGTTTGTAGAATTTGAGATTTATACCTTCTGTGTGAAATTATTATAAGCGTTAAAAGTGGTACTACCTAAATAGTCTTGAGACAAGAACCAATTATTTGGGCAGTACTGTATTTTAGACAGCAATTAGTCACGTCTCGTTAGCAGTACCCCACTGTTATCGGAATTTCGGTCTGGTCAATTAATTGCGGCTGATTCGACCTGCCCATCTCGCTGCAGATAAGGTTATTTTAGGTCAAACTATTTTCGTAGGAAAACCCCTGATTGTAGGTCAGTTAAGGACATAGTTCTAGAGAAAAGGGAAAGACAAAACATACGTAATGGCGACAGACAGACAGTTACTAAAGGAATTTAAATCCATTGGAAAAGACGAACTTGGGTATGAGGGTGAAAGACTAACTGAATTTATGGAAAGAAGTTTGAAAGAACACAAGGAAGAGAAAGCCAGGGAACGAGAGAAGGAGAAACAGAAAGAAATGGAATTAGCCCGACTACAGGCTGAGGAGAAGGAGAGGGAGAAAGTAATGGAACTCGCGCGACTACAAGCAGAAGAAAAGGTAAGAGAAAGGGATCATATGCTAGCCATGGAGAGACTAAGGCTCGAAGCCGAGTTCAGGAGGGGTGAAGAATCGAACGTACGTCCGGACACCCCGAGTAGTCGCGTGGAAGACAGACGACCCATACAGTTAACCATGCCGATGTTTAATGACAAGGACGAAATAATTGACAACTTTTTGACGCAGTTTGAAAAGTTGGCCCTGGTTCACCAAATACCTAAGGACCAGTGGGCCATCAATATTTCAGCCTTTTTGCAGGGGGCAGCGAAAGACGTGTACCACAACATGACCCCAACCGACATAGACGATTATGACGCGCTGAAGAAAGCTCTACTTCGCCACTATGAGTTATCAGCGGAAACGTTCCGAAAACTTTTTAGGGAATCGTCAAAAAGGGCTACCGAAACACACGCGCAATTTCACAGTCGAGTGCGCGTGATTTTTGATAAATGGATAAAAATGTCTGGCACCGCGTTAACGTACGAAGGTATTCGCGAAGAGATTTTAAAGGAACATGTGTTAAGTACCTACAGAAAAGATTTAATTGTGTTTTTGGCGGAGCGCGAATTCTCAACTTTGGATGAGATAAGCATAATGGCCGAGCGCTATGAGAGCGCGCATGCGCGTCCAACTACTTGGAATGGTAGGGACCGACCTGGAATCGGTGAGCTTAGAAAGACCACTGAGGTGGCAACCCATAGACGAAATGGTCAAAATGGTGGGAGGCCAGGGGCCGGAAATCCCAGCCAAGTACATTTCCGTGGGTCGGGAAAGACTCAAGGGGTAGATAGGGATACCTCGGGTAGAAGAGGTGAGCCAGTGTGTTATGGCTGTAATAAACCAGGCCATGTTGTCAAGGACTGTAGAAAGTATCGTCCGACAACGGTTAATTCGATAACTCCGAATACTGTTAAGAAAAGGAAAACAGTGGAGTCTACGAATATAGCGAGAGCTACGGTAAATGGTGAGGAAGCCACGGTGCTGTATGACACCGGCTGTAGTTACCCGGCCTTGGTAGACCGTAGATACGTTAAACCTGGAGATTATACAGGTGAGACGGTGGAAGTACAGTTTGCTAACAGGACGAAGGATTCGCTTCCGGTCGTTAGCATAGACCTTGATTCGCCATATGTAAAAGGGCGAATTCAAGCAGCGTGTTTGTCGGGACTGTCTCATGACGTAATATTAGGGTGTAGGTATGTGTTGCCCCAACCTAACCCTATGACGTGTAACCCTATACATGTCGGGTCAGTGGAGACGAGGGCTATGAAGCGAAGGTCAGGGTCGAAGCCGCTAAGATCCGTGACTTCGCCCATAGACATTTTGGTACCTGGTGAGTTAGAGAAGCTTCAAAAGGAAGATGTATCTCTTGACAAGGTACGTAGGTACGCGACGGACGGGTCCGTACGGAAATTGCCAGACGGCGAGGTTAAGTTCGCGACAAAGCGCGGTATTTTGTATCGCTACGCCAAGAAAGGGGTCGATACGTTTAAACAAGTTGTGGTACCCGTAGGGAAGCGCGACGAAGTGCTCCGGTTAGCACATGAGGGTCTTCTCGGAAGCCACATGGGCGTGGCGAAGACCAGAGATAGGTTGGTGAGGGAGTTTTATTGGCCAGGGGTACATGGGGATGTGAGGAGGTTTTGTTTGTCATGTGACAAGTGTCAGCGAGTGGCACCGAAAACCTCCCATCGCCCAGTGCCACTAGGAACCACCCCACTAATAGATGAACCTTTCTCGAGAGTGGCGATGGATTTAGTAGGTCCGATTAAGCCGGCGGCGGAAAGTGGAAATCGGTATATATTAACGGTCGTAGATTACGCTACCCGGTACCCGGAGGCAGTGGCCTTGAAGAACATTGACTCAGTCACGGTGGCTGAGGCCTTGTTAGGGGTGTGGTCGAGAGTCGGAGTTCCAGACGAGATACTGACCGACCAAGGGACACAGTTCGTGAGCCAGGTGATGGAAGAGGTAAATCGATTACTCTCCATTAGACACCTGACGACTACCCCGTACCACCCGCAGTGTAATGGGTTGGTAGAACGTTTCAATGGGACATTGAAACAGGCTTTGAAGAAGCTATGTGAAGGTCGACCTAGGGATTGGGATCGATACCTTCCGGCGATACTGTTCGCGTATCGTGAAGTACCGCAGGCAAGTTTGGGTTTTCCACCTTTTGAATTAGTTTATGGGCGGACGGTAAGGGGACCCATGGCTGTCTTGAAACAGTTATGGACGGATGAGCAAGCATCCGAAGAAGTGCGTACAACATACCAATATGTTGTCGACTTGCGTAACAAACTAGAAGAAGTTTGTAAATTGGCTCAGGAAAATCTTTGCGACGCAAGGGGACGTCAAGCCAAGTATTACAACAAAAGGGCGAAGGAACGTCACTTTGAGGTGGGTGACAAGGTGTTGTTGTTGTTGCCATTGGAGCACAACAAGCTGCAAGTCTCATGGAGGGGGCCATTTGTTGTAACAGAGAAGAAAGGTGGACAAAATTACCGTATCCGAGTAGGGGATAAGGATAAGTTGTTTCATGTAAATCTTTTGAAGCGGTACCGTGTGCGAGAACCACCCACGGAGTTCGTGGTGGCTACCGTCGTGACGGAAGAATCCGACGACAACGCAGGGCAGGCGGAAGTACTCCCTAGTTGTCCGTTGACGAGGGAGGAGACCTACGTCGACGTCACACTTGACGTTACGTTAACGTCAGACCAACGTAAAGAGGTGGAGTCGGTACTTCAAGAATATTCGAGCGTCTTAACAGAAAGACCGGGGAGGACAGAGCTGGAGGAGTTCTCTTTGAAGCTGCTGAACGATAACCCAGTAAAGTTAAGACCATATCCGTTGCCGTACGCGAAGTTAGAAGCGGTCCGTAAGGAAGTTGAAACTATATTAGACTTGGGTATTATCGAACCAAGCGAGTCGGCGTATAGCTCTCCTGTTGTACTAGTCCAGAAGAAGGATGGGGCACACAGATTTTGTGTCGACTACAGGAAGTTAAACCGCATTACAGAATTCCAGGTAGAACTTTTACCTGACCCTGAGTCTATTTTCGCAGGAGTAACCCATGCTAAATATTTTTCTAAGATCGATCTGTCCAAAGGATACTGGCAAATTCCAGTCCGCAGTGAAGACAGAGTAAAACTCGCCTTTGCAACTCCAGATGGGACTTACCAGTGGGTGGTCATGCCATTCGGGGTGCAGAACGCGCCCAGTGTCTTCACCCGTATGATGCGGAAATTCCTTGAACCATTGCGGGGGATGGGAGTTTCCAACTTCATGGACGATCTTCTATTAGCTACAGCTACAGGGGAAGAACACATACTTTTGCTGAAAAACGTTTTAGAACGACTACGACAAACCGGACTGACCGCACGACCATCGAAGTGCCATACAGGGTTCAGACAATTAGACTACCTAGGACATACCCTCAGCGAGGACACGTTAAAACCAGAGAGTTCAAAGGTCGAACAACTTAGGGACGCATTACGACCAACTACTAAGACTGAAGTTAGATCTTTTCTAGGTTTGGCAGGATACTATAGGAGATATGTGGCAAATTTTAGTGCTATTGCAAGTCCATTGACTGACTTGACTCGGAAAAAAGCGCCGACCAAAGTAGTATGGACAGACGCATGTGAACGCGCATTCCAGACGCTAAAAGACAGACTGACGTCAGACGCCATAGTTAAGTTACCTGATGTGACACGGGATTTTATTTTGAGGACAGATGCTTGTGATAGAGGTTTAGGGGCAGTGTTACTGCAAGAGCACGAGGGAAGCTTATTCCCAGTTGCTTATGGAAGTAGGAAACTGTCAAATGCAGAAATTAATTATTCAGTGTCGGAGAAAGAATGTTTGGCAATTATATTTGGAATAACTAAGTTCCAACGGTATCTGTATGGTAGGAAGTTTACTTTAGAAACAGATCATCAACCATTGGCTTATTTGGCCCAGGCGAAATTAACTAACGGTAGATTAATGAGATGGTCGCTGTTCCTACAACAGTATCAGATTCTAGTGCGGTACATCAAAGGTAGAGATAATGTAGGAGCGGATTGTTTAAGTCGGTTAGGAATGGCTAAAGTGAATAGGTCACCTAAGGACATGTAACGGGAGCAGTATAGATCACCGAAAAATTTGGGAGAGTAAAAATACCGATTTTTCTCTTAGAAAGGGGGTAATGTCAAGTGCCAAATTTTTCGTCAGTGACATCCAGTAATTAATTCATAGGCTAGCCGACAATTAATTATCTTGGAGTAGGGTTTGGACAAAAAAAAAAAATGTTTTCTTAAACCTGGTCAGGCTTGGTACAATAATTAAAGTGAAAACGGACTGGCTGTTTGACACGCTTAAAATTATGGGAATACTCACGTAGAGCTTTCAAAAATGATTAAGACAAACGATAATGTGACGTCTCGACCCTAAGGGACATGTTTGACATCGTGAGAGACGGTTTCCATAAGGTCAGTAAGACTAGCGTTATGCCGATTGGTCAAATGTACAGGACAGAGGGTTGGGTCGAAACCCAGAATCGGGAAATATATAGTTCGTATCAAACGATGTTAGGCAGTCTAGCAAGACGTCTGGAAAAGAGACGGTCAGAATAATTGATTCCAACACCGGAGAAGACTCCGTACGTCTTTGAAAGAAAGACGTTCGTAAATTAATTGGGTTCCAGGGAACTGAATGTGGAACGATTGTAGGACGCCAAAACACAAAAGGAAAAATAGTTTACTTTGGCAAGAGTAAGCATCAGCGAGAAGTCAAAGGCAATAGTTTATTCTGGGCAAGAGTGAGAACCAGCGGAAAGTCAGAAAGGAAAGAAATAAGAAGTCAGAGTGTGGAATTCCCGTTCAATTAAAGGGCAAGTTGGAGACGGACGCACGCAGGGAAAAGAAAGGAAACCAGTCGACGGAAAAGGTCATGTTGAATCACCAACAGTCAAATGTTAAATGAACATTCGATTCCTTGATGAAATTTACAATCAGTATTAACGGCTAATTTCATTTATTTTCATCAGTGTTTGGATTCTTTGAATGTATCCATTATTTTAAAGCTTCAATATTTGTATTTTTCTGAACTAATTGTATTTTTGATTAAATTCATATTTTATCTTTACGGGGGCTCGTGTATTGTCTTGTTCAAAGTACCATCTCAGATTACTATACTCACTGACCGGGCATATCACACCGTAGCGATCATCTCCTAGATAACGCCAATTAGTGGGAGGCGGTCTTCAAGTGTTGTTTCCAAGTTACGCAATACCTCTGACCAGGTCTTGTGCAATATTGTCTTAATAACACTTTGATCACCCGCCAGCAGTGCCCACGTTACATATATATATATATATATATATATATATATATATATATATATATATATATATATATGTTCATTATTGCATAACAGCATGATTCACCATTCTTCTGTTGAAAGTCTAATTTTGTCTGGTACACCATTCTGTTTACATCTCAAGTGCCAGATACACCTCTTATATTTAAACATTTCGTTATGAAGCTGAGGAATGTACAGAATATTTCCGGATCAAATGCTATGTTTGACGACTTCTAAAATAAATCCACATGGAATATGACTACTCAAGACCCGTGGCCTGTTTGAATTTCGTAGTTAGATATCAGTCTAAAGACAGGCCCCAAAAATGTGGATAGTTTCTATCCATGGTAATATGACACCCCAGCTGAATGGCTCTCTGCTGTCAACATCCCAAGCCCATGCCTGTGTGAGTCTAATAAGTTCTTCCAGGCTGGTGTAAAATATTGTATGCATACGGATAGAAGTCCACATAACAACCAAATATGCAATTGTTTCAGGTGTTTGTGACAATATAATGAGTGTCATTTTATATGCATTTCAGTCTACTATACAGACTTATTACTTCATTTTTAGCATTTGGCATGGTGGTATCTACGATGTCGTAGCCTCAACTTGATTTGTTGTGGTTGTCCACGAAGTATGAATAAGGGTACTAATATAACTCCTGGTTGCAGATGTACTTTGTGAATCTAGACAAATGTCATATAATGGGGGGGGGGGGCCGGCGGGCGGGCGGCGCATTTGCTGAATGCATGAAATTGACGGTCGCATTATACGTCACTTATTTTATATTTGAAAGGATCATAGGGTTTTAGTATTAAAATGTCATTAACTAAAGATCCTTACAAAACTATTATTTGGAAAATAATATGTATAACAGAGTTGCTTAATACCTGATGTTTCTATTAAAAAAAAGAGAGAGAGAGAGACTGTAGATATCTGGAGTACCAGTAGATATTTTACATTTGATAATATACTTATTTCAAGTAACAACAGTCATACCTATACACTGTGATGCGGGATGCAATGACCATGGAAGTAGTGCAAAACAGTTATGTAATGATTTATTTTGTAATATGGCTGTATTGCTTTGTTGTTAATAAGTAATAACTATCCCATCTTTTTTAATTAATACTGACATAGATGCCATGTACGTACAGCCTATATCTTGTGCTGAAAAATGGTGTTAAACCCTATAACAACAACAACAACATTAATAAGACTTGGAAAAATATTTACTACTTGTTCTGGCGACATTTTTTGAAAATTGGCGACAAAATAATCAGGTTGGTGATTTTTTGGCTACAACTTTTTAAATGCCAAGACCATATATATATATATATATATATATATATATATATATATATATATATATATATATATATATATATATATATATATATATATATATATATATATATATATATATGGTCAATTATTTACAGTAAAAGACAGACCTCTGCTTGCCACATAAAAAGGATACGTACTTAGGGCTCAATCACAAGGATTGTCAATTTGAAGACAATGCGAGTGCTGACTTTGCAAGCACTGGCAGAAAACTTGTATACTGTTACGATAAATGGATACCCTATGGGACCTTTTTTAACCTGCGTTATTATCAATAGGTAGGTCCTCGACTACCCAGATACCAATTGGCATCTTTACATCCGAAACATAACACATCAGAGGTAGCAAATATGGTAAAATATCAACTATTGTCTATCCATGCATATTACAAAAACCTAGAATTATTTGATGAAAGTATTTACAACCGTTCCAAATGCTGCCCTATGAGTACATTGTCCACAGTGTGGTATTTCCATTTCAAATCAATTCCGCTTGAAGGTATGAGCCGTTTTCGTATCTGAACTGCATTGGACTTCAAAGGTGATTCAATATTTTCATCATTCCTTAAATGTCCTGTAGTATATTATTGGTTGTGTTTTACGCTGTCTGGTTGCTGATGACTAGGAAAATTTCATCTTTCTGGAAATGAATACAAAATGATCTAAGTACTCAGCTGTATGGTGAAAGGTGGAGGATGACGGCATAATAGTGGCGGTGATGGTGTGTTTTTTAGATCTTGATACTCTCGTATGCTACTATCGGTATCACAGACTTCAGTTTCATCTTTGTTTGCCATAAATGGTATCTGAATTTCTTCAAGGAGGGCTTGAACCTCTTGGAGAATATCTTGATTTGCATCTACTTTTGACCGAATATTTGAATAATCGTCATCCTCATCTTCCTCTTCTTATCTGTTTTCATTCATTTTATCCTCGTTAATTGGTTGTACATCCTCCTCATCTATATCACTGACGTCAATATATGGCAACATATCACATGATACATTTGGTTCATCCTTGATGCTTTTCATATCCTCGACTGTTACCCCATTATTGTCAACTGCTGTAGTGGAGGTAGTGGCTCTATTAATGCTCTCTATATCTTCATTGGAGATGTTTAGTGGGAAGTTTTCATTTTTCTCATTATTACTGACAGTTTCCATTTTCTCCACATCATGAATGGCCAAGGATGAAAAGCTTTCATCTAGATCCACATTTTCTTCCTGAAATCCCGAATTCTCCATCGAAGCCGCTTTGTCTAGAATTTTTGTGAAGGGCTGTAATGATGTAAGTCTTGTCCATATGTGTTTCAGGCCCCATGTAGCTTGCCGCTGAAAACTTTCAAAAACACACTCTTCGTCAGAGGTCATCTTCAGGAGAATCCATTCTAGGTCTTCTTTTTTCAACTGTGGTACTTCCTTGCATGCGCAATCTTCTTTTTCTTCACACAGTGGAAGATGCCATGTTAACACATCGTTCGAATCCTTTGGAATGCCTTTGATTGTGATGGGAAGGGTGCATAGTTGACTTATTCTCCTTTCACCAGGTTGTGGGTCTGTTTTCATGGTGAGCTGGACCAGATTGTCCATGAAAAA
The DNA here is from genome assembly GCA_029339505.1 of Unio delphinus. NCBI lineage: Eukaryota > Metazoa > Mollusca > Bivalvia > Unionida > Unionidae > Unio > Unio delphinus. Next base: position 4,013,582 of record JAQISU010000052.1, read on the forward strand.
TATAAGATAGCAGTCCCTGAGACAAACCAAATGTTCAGAAGCTGAGACATCGCTTGCTTTTATATAGCAAAGTGGATATGGTTTCAGATAAGTTTTAAAGTGACAAAGCTCTGGATCTGCTGCTTTCTTGAGACGTCTGTCTCCATTTAGCAGACTTTGACTCGTATTCGTAGCTGAGGTGATGGAAAACACAGATGTGATGTAGTTGATGAACAACTCATTTGTGACAATATCTTGTATTAGACCACTGTAATTTCTGTTAAGTATGTTCAGTGACGAATCAAAAAGGCAATATAAAGAGGACAGTTTTGAGGTGTAGAAATAATCAGATGATCGACGCCTGAGGCTGTCTTTGTTCAGTAGTGTTTGTTCTAATAAACACTGGAATGGTAAAGGAACGTGCAAGCGCCATTCTCTCATTATTTGAAAATGGTTTATATCTAAGGGGTCAGCAAGCCAATGTTTCTCCTCCTTAAAACATTGAAAACAAAAGGAGTCAAGAATTCCAAATTCCTCTGGGAGATCTTGGTCATCCAGACAAGATGAAAGAGACGCGTAATGGGGTTGGAGTTTACCAGATTTTAGATGACTTCTTGCGAGAAAACGCTCACCAGGCAGAAGGCAGCCATAGGGAAAGAAGAGTATGACAGGTACATAAAGATTGTGACTTTTCTTCAGAGAGGCACGAACTATCAGTGAGATATCATCATATAGTTCAATATTATGTTGCAAATGCTGTAGTTCGATACCAATGTGCATCATAGTGATGAAACATATATCGAAAGAAAGACGACAACGAAACCAATTTATTTTCTTCTCTCTGGATTATCCCAGTATCGTGTCTCTGTAATTCTAGTAAAATATTTTCTTTCTTCACAGTTTTTTTCCTGTCATGAATCGAATGGTTAGATTTAAGGAACTTTACAAGATCATCTATGGCTATGAAAGTTCCATCTTCGATTTTATTGAAAGGTAGAGACTCGAGTGATGGTATACAAATGGAAACCTGTTCAAGGAATGAAATTATTTAACTATCTGATGTAGACAATTCAGTCAAACTAGATATTCACATAAAATATAAAGTTAGAATTTGGTGCTAGATTTTATGTATTGGAAGATAAAAGATTACAAGTATGACTGACCAAGGAGATGCGAGATGGACATAAATATAAACAATAAAACATATAGGACCATTATATCAAGTACTTCAACTTGTTGCTTGAATGGCATTTACAAAAGGCTTGTGTCAATTATGATCAACTGTATGACTCAATGCTTTGATATATTTCCATGTTCATTTACAATATATATGCGCTAATTACCATAGTCTATATCTATGTTACTTTTAATATACATTGAGTAATATGTATTGGAAGATAAAAGATTACAAGTATCTAATGATAATACAATTATAATATACCTACATAAACAATATCATGCCTTAAGTACTTCTTGCTGCAATTAGACCAATAAATGACCAACATGAGAATTCAAGCAACATGACCTCTGTGCTTCTTGATTTGTGGATTTTGGAGAAGCACTGTTAATGAACTTAACTTATTATTATTGAACTATCAATGAACTTAAACTGAATTGATACATTGATTATATAAACAGTTGCAAATTGTTGTGGTAAAAAGCTATTATATTTGTACAATTTCGTCTACATGTATCCGTATCAAATAGAAGCTCACAATAGACTGTGTATGTATGTGATACATTGAGTAAGTGATATTACAAATTACTGAATGCAAGTAATATTGAAATCTTACCATTTCTTCATCTTCAAATTCTTGATGATATTACACACTCCATGTCTTCAAGATAAAACTGTAAGTATCTTTGTAAAAAGTCACAAAACTATTCAGACAATGTATTTGGAGCACCTGTCAAGCAAATACATCACAAAAACCGTCAGCTAATCTTATTTTGGTACAATCTATTATGCACAATACTATATAGAAATCCCATATTTAAAGCTAGCTTTCAAACACTGGGAACTGAAATAGGGGCATTATAACTGGACAGTTAGCTGGGAGTCTAAAAGCAATTATATCTGACATGAGTGAAATTCACACTTGCTGATAACAAGGTGATGACAGATAAAGCAAACACAGGCATCCAAACCTAAGGAGCAGCAGGAGAGGCGAGCTTCACTTTTTCCTTAAAATCCGACCCCATTTTGCAACTTTAAGTCTCCATTTTCGATTCTGAGCATTAACAAAAAATCGCTAACTCGTATTTTGCCAATCTGACACTTTATCATTTAGGCAAATATTATTGTCTTCTTCAAAAGTAAGCAGGAAGGGCCAGCTTCACTTTTTCCTTAAAATTCGACCCTATTTGCAACTTTAAGTCTCCATTTTCGATTCTGAGCATTAACAAAAAATCGCTAATTTAGAATTTTGCCGATCTGATATTTTATCACTTAGGTAAATATTATTGTATTCGAGGTGAGGGTGATTTCATTTATGAATAATTATCGATAATTATATTATCAAACAATATGATAATTATCGAATATATTATTGATTTATCACGAATAATTATCAATAATTTTTTTTTGTTTAATAATTTATAATGCCAATAAAATCGACCTCATTAACTCCTGAACAAATTCGAGAAATTCAACAAGCTCATGGTAGAGATACTATTGCGAATATTGCACAACGATATCATATTGGGATTCCTAGGGTATATTCTATATGGGGAATGCCGTTAAATAGTCGTAAAAAATTAAATATACTAAATAAATTTCTCAATAAAATCGCAGATGAGAATCCAACTACTCCAAAGCCATTAATCCCTCCTGAGGAGATTGTTGATAATACATTACACTCTATTGAGGATACAGAGACTATTAATGATAATACCGCTGATAATTCAAAAGATGATTATGATAGTGATCTTAATAATTTAAAAGATGCTTATGAAAATGATCTTAAAATCGTAAAAGATGATTATGAGAATGATCTTAAGAATTTACGAAACGAGTTAAAAAAATCTCAAGAGGAAATTCATCAACTAAAAAAATATCAAGAAGACACCTATCAACTGAATTCAAAAATAACAAAAAAGGATAGTATAATCAGCAATCTGGAGCTTATAAATTATAATCTTAATGAAAAATTACAACAACAATTACGTGAGCAACAGCAGTTCCAACAACAATGTGATAAATACCAGAAACAGGTAGAACAACAACAACAAGATTTTCAACTGCAACAGAATCAAATAGATAAATTAAAAAAACTATTACGCCATCAACATGGAAAATATAGGGAAGAGATAGAACAACTGCAACAACAATGTGATAAATACCAACAACAAGTAATCTCTGGTGGTGGAAAATTGACCATTTGTGAAAACTGTACTACTATCGAAAATAGATACATAGAAGAACTGGAATATTACACTGATGAACTAACGCGAACACAGAAACAATTAGAAAGATTTCATTATTCCTAGCTAAATATTTGATCAAGTCCGACACGATATCTTGTCCGAGGGTCTGATAAATTTATCGTCACAAATCCGTGTGGAGTGGCTTTAGCCACACTAAAGAAATTTTTAAATTGATTATGATCCATATCACCACCGCACCAAGTTTGCCAAATATTTCTAAGAGTATGAGTATCAACTCCGTTAAATACACACAGCATATTGCAGTTATCTCTGATCACTTTTGGTATTTGAGTGTAACGTTGAGTGATATATATCACATCGGTGTTTTTATGTCTACCTCTGGAAAATATTCTAGCAGGATTCTTTTGATTATCTAACATAATATCATCATATACGACTAAATTGTTAATACTTCCATCAATATCATCAATGTTCGGTGCCTCTTCGATATCGGTTATAAACTCAATAACACCATCACCGTTAATTTCTTGCGCGGCATCATTAAAATCCTTTAATACTTCATAACATCGTTGATCGTCTACACTCGGAGCAATCATGTACAATTTATCCCACTTCATCCATCTCGTTATCAAATTAAGTAGCAATTGTGTTTTACCACTTCCAGATGGTCCGATGATAATCGCGCGAATAGAATTTGGTAACATTGCATGGTGTCTAATAGGTTCCCGTCGTCGAGTAGCTGAATAATCAATTACATTCATGTCGTTATATAATATAATTATGGATTTATATTGTGTGAAGTGTAGGACACGTACTGGCAAAAATGACTTGACGACGATTACAACGAAAAATAATCGATCAGCGCTTTCTGGTAAATGCGTACAATGTAGTACAAAGAAATTTAGATTTACTTCCCTTGGTAAAAATTCTTCGAATTTTCCAACCAAGGCTTTAAAAAAAAAAGAGGAGGTGATATTGCAACCAAATTGACAAAACTTCCAGGAACTCCGTGGGCTAAATATCCAGGAGAAAAACATCTTCCAGGTTACAGTTATTGCGGACCCGGAACTCGATTAGATATCAGACTCAACGAAGATAATCAGCCTAATCCAGGAGAAAATCCAATTAATGCTATTGATGAAGCTTGCCGTGTTCACGATATAGCTTATCGAAGCAACAATATTGAACAAAGGCATCTTGCAGATATAAAATTAATTCATGCGTTAAATGCAATTACAAATAAAAAATTAAAAGAAAGATTAGCTTCTTGGTTAATAAAATCTGCTATGAAAGGCAAAATATTATTTGGTAACTAAAAATTTATTTTACATATGGAATCTATTTATTACTCACCTACTGGCTACTGGAAAGGTTATTCAGCAATTAGAAAACTTGCTAAAGCAGCATCAGTGAAATATAAGACCGCGAAAGATTGGTTATCTAAACAGGCGTTATGGCAAATTTATCTTCCAGGTCCTAAAAAAATAAATTATTCTCATTTTGATGTTTTTGTACCGAATGAAGTTCATCAAGCTGATATATTATTTCTTCCTACCGATAACGGTTACAAATATGCATTAACTGTAGTTGATATCGCTAGTAGGTATAAACAAGCAATACCATTAAAAACAAAGTCATCAAAAGAAGTCTCCGATGCATTTGAAAAGATTTATCGTAAAGGTCCACTTAAATGGCCAAATCTATTACAGGTTGATCCCGGCAAGGAATTTCAAGGTGTTGTTACATCTCTTATGAAAACTCATAATGTCACCATTAGACGAGGACATGTTGGAATACATCGTGATCAGGCAATTGTAGAGCGATTTAATAGAACTCTCGCTGAGCGATTATTTGGATATCAATACGCAAAAGAATTTACTCAGGAAACTCGCTCTCGTGAATGGGTTTCAAGATTACCAAAAGTAGTATCCGCGTTAAATAATGAAATAACTAGAATGATTGGTATCAAACCTAATATTGCAATAAAAAAAAAATATGTACCTAGAAATATTTCCTACACTAACATCTCCAACCTTCAACCAATTCTTAATGATGTCACTGTAAGGTATTTATATGAGCCAGGTGAACTCGAAGGTGGTGGCGCAAGAGCAACTGATCCTATCTGGAGTATCACTACACATAAAATATCATCATCGACACGATCTTATTCCAGAAACACTAATGTTTCTAGACCAGCAATCTATAGATTAGATTTGTCTGCACCTCAGCGAGGATTTACACGCGAACAACTGCAAGTTATCCCACACGACACTCAATTACCGCCACGAAAAATTAGTTAGATCGCCAATTATAACTCTTCTTAATTGATTTATTCGTCTAGCTCTAGATACCGCTAAATAAACTAAATTAGACCACTCAATACGGTTATCTACAATCCAGATAATTTTATCCTCAATAGTTATCCCCTGTGAAGAGTGTATTGTGGCGGCGTATCCTAATAACCAGGGTGAGTTTTTAGCTTGTAACGCTTCTTCAACTACATCAATATTAACACGTGCAATATCATTTAACACTAAATTCTCAGTACCACCACCTGGAATCTCAACATCAATATTTTGTTTTCTTGTATCAGACGGTCTATAACATAGTGGTACTTTTTCATTAGGAAATTTCTTTTTATGTATCTCAAATAATCGTCTCTGAATATCATCTCGAGTTATTTTTAAACTCGAAAATACTATATCAGTTGGTTTCCAAGATTCCCAAAAATCATCTTCTAATGTTTCTTTAATAACTTCTCTGAGAATTCTACACTGCTCGTGATCAGGTTTTCGTCTGATTCTAGATTTTAAATTCTTTATTTCATCATCTAATGATCTATAATCATCTGTGATTTCTTCGTAATAATCAACATTAGCCCTTAACCATTCATGTGGTGATTTTCCAACAAATGGTGGTGGTTGACCATCATCGCCACAAAATATTATTTTAGTATTTTTTGTACGTAACCAACTTAGAAATTGTTTTAATATATCTAATGATACTGTACATATTTCATCCCAGAGAATAATTTTGGGAATAAATTTATTACCCATTCTTTCAGGAGTCCATTTATCACCTTTCCACCTAAAAAAGCTATGATAAGTTTTGGCATTAATTCCTCGTTCTTTCAAGGATTTTGCTAACGCGTGAGTAGGTGTTAGCGCTATTATACTAGCATTTCTATCTTTATATAATCTAATAACTCTTTCAGTCTTTCCACTTCCACCGCAACCATTCAAGTAAATTAACTTATAACGAGTTATCGGATCAAATACAGATGGAGCATTAGAAACCTCGTTTTCAATATTTTTTCCTCGATAACTATCAAGTATTTTAACATCTACGTGATGATTATAATGATGTAATTGTTCTTTTTTAATTCTCCAAGTTCCCCATTCACCGCTTTCACTTAAATACGGTTTAATTTTATCAAGATGTTTCTTATGAAAATACATGGAGTCTGTGGCGACTCTTACAGCGATATCTGGAAATCTATTTATCATAGAGAATAAATTAATACTTGTATAAGCTAACAAAGAAGATCTTAAATGTGAATTCTGAGCGCTTTCTCCATCATTATAGACTATAACAGTACCATATTCTTCTCCGTTAGATAATCTCTCTTTATAACTCGTTACAAATCTATTGGTGTCAATGAGATGTTTCATAATGATTTTTTCTTCAGTTGGATCAATTATCAATCTAGAAGAGGTTCTAGTATTATTAAATTTTCCTCCCTGAGTAAATTTTCCTATTATTTTTCGTCCTAGGTCCTTAGCTGATTTTTCTCTTCCGTAATACATCTGTTTAGCGGTTTCTATAATTTTTTCTTCATTATATTCTGGAAACTTTTCTTTCACCTTCTCAATTTCTCTCCTTAAATCCGGTTTAGGTAACCAAACATCTTTTTGAGAGTTATAACTAATTATTGCTTCACTAATCTTTAACATAGTCAACATACCACTCTCTATCATATATCGTAATAACGTTATTGACATCCAACCTTTCTCAGACATATGTTTACCGAGCCATAGATAACTACAAGGATGTAATCCATCTCGAAGTTGAAAACCAGCAACCTTAGCAAATCCAGTTAAATCAAAATCAGGTAAATCCCCATTAATCGAAACTCGTGTCATCTCATCTGTAGGATGACCAAAACGTTTAAAATATTCGGCGCATTCTCCCATTCCTAAAAAACCTCCTGGATAACTAGCGTTCATATCTGCGGAAATTAAATTACTAGTATTATATCTAGTATTCCATAAACCACCATGTCCGTACTCAACACAACTTGATTTTATATCATCCAATAATTCCTTAGGTGTTTTTTTCCAAGAATTTATTTTTTTAGCATAATGAGCTGTTACGGATGGTACAGTAAAAGAATTACATAATAGGTTTTCATCGAATTCATCAACAAAATCCTTTGTAACATTCTTCATACGATTATTTAATTCTTCAGTTCGATATAATTCACCATTATTTCTCACAAATTGGTCAAAATCCATTTCGGGATCTTCGTCGCTCTTAAATAACCAAACTCCTGTTGGATCGTCTTTATGAAGATCCTTAATTACATCGTATATATTTCCTTCCATATATTTCACAATCTTTTTTTTAGGGAACTCAGTAATACTAGAGTTCCAAGCATGTCCATTATGATCAATAATCTCAATCTGGGGTAATTTATTTTTTTTGTATTTACAATCTTTTAATATTTCTCCTGTTAATGATTTTACGATAATTGGGTATTTTAAGGATGTTTCCAACTTGGCGACATCACTAATTGTAGCTCCTTCCTTCACTGTCTTCCCCCAGATCATTATTTTTTCTTCACGTTGTTTAGTTAATCCATTTCCTCGCGAATTATTTTTAAAATGTTCCATAACACGTTCTGCAACGCAGTTCAAATTTTGTGATGATTTTCTCATTGGATATATTCTATTATGATCAATGTCTACATGAATTCTATATAACCCATACATCACAACAATTTCCGGATAAGCTCGGTTATAATAATTACCATCAATTCCAACTAATGCCCCGGGATCCATATCACGACTAAATATTACATTTTTCCCATTTTTCATTATCGGACGATTATTATTTTGTATAGTCCATTCACCGGTTTCAGTATTATATTTTAACCATTTCACTTTAAGATAATATTTATAATTACCTAGTAGTGATATTATATTCATCGAGCGAACTATATCTATTGTGCCGTCATAGAGTCTTTCTCCAGTTATTCGGTAACTACTATACATGTGTTCTGCACCATCTTTCCTAAATTCCTTCATAGCGAGTTTTTTTAGTTTTTTAAGGTCTCTATTAAATCCTCTTAACGATAATCCAGATCTTGCATCAAGTGAAAAATAATTTTTACTCATTATATTAAAGCAAATATCTAATTCAAAAAAATAATTAAAACAATTGTTTTAAATTAAATATATGCGTAGTTATATAATGTATAGTTGTAAGTGGTTGCTAATCGGCTCGACCGATACGTGTAATAAAAAATCGAAAAAAGAATACTGCGGACAACATCAAGTATTAATTCGACGAGGAAGTACAGGTCCACAACCATGTATTGTGTGTGGTGTAGGAGTTCGTGGTAAAACCCAATTATGTCTGGAACACGGAGGAAAAAAATTTAGAGAATTAAAAAGATATTACGATGTGTACACTCATATTAATCATAGAACTCCAGTTATTCAGACTCCAGCGGATTACATAAACAAACCAAGGTAGAAAATCTTCAATTTTCTTAAATAACATTTAAACAAATAAATTCCTATATAAAATATATAATGACGAACGAATACCGTACACATCCGATTTACGTTAACTACGAGGCCAGCGCCGATGGAACGATTAGAAATAAGCGATTAAGAAAAAATATTAGTCATATTGATAATATGGGATATTTACGTTTTAATATACATATAAATGGAAAACAAAAAAATTATTCAGTTCATAGATTTATCGTTGAGATTTTTCTTGGAGAAATTCCAACCGGATATGTGGTGGATCATATTGACAGAAATAAGTTAAATAATCATATTGATAATTTACGAATCGTGACTCCTAGTGAAAACAATCTTAATAAAAATCCAAATTCAAGTAAAAATCGTATTCCAAGACCAGTGATTGCTTTTTATAATAACGAAATTACAGATTTTCCTTCAATAAACTCAGCAGCTAAGTTTTTTAATATTCATATAGAATCAGTAAGAAAGGCTGCTGAATGTATAATTTCATCATCATACTCCGATAATTTTGATACTAGAGTCTCGTTTTGTTGGGGGTAAAAAAAATAAAATTCTTTCAGTAATTTCAGAAATTCGAAGATAGAAATGTGAAACATTAAAAATTGCTGAGTAATTTTCACATATAACTATTATCAAATTGCTCAGCAAACTGAGATATATTTTTTTCCTCTTCAAATACATCCCCGATAGTTTTTAATAGTGGATTAATAAGTTTGCTAAGTTCTACAAATTCATCTAACAACTGATCATTACCAGATTCTTTAAGATAATAAATTATAATATTACGTTGTCGTATCAATGTTTTAACTACACGATACTCTGATCTATACGTTGGATAGTCCTTAGCACGTGCGGATTCAATTTTACGAAATTCATCTACAAGGTAATCAGTATTGAAGTGTTGTATTTTTTTTTGTGATACAATTGTAGTGATTTCTGGGATTTGATTGACGCGGTTAAGTTGCGTTACGATTTTATCGACGATAGATTGATTCATTATACTATATGTTTTTTTAAAATCTAAATTAAAAATTCTTTTCAAAATTCTTTTCAAAATTCTTTAGAATTTTTAATTTTTAATTTTTAATTTTTAATTTTTAATTTTACAATTAATGATTAATTTAGTATTATATATATAATACTAAATTGTATTAATGGTAGGAGAATCATTAACAACGAGATTAGCTAGAGAAAGACTTGAAGCTCTTAAGAAATTATTACCACTTCGTGATAGAATCCGCGAAAAACTTCAACAACGGCAATCAATGGCCACCGACTTCACAGAGGATACAGAACAACTCTTCAAACCGGTTGTCAAGGCAACTACAGATGTGAAAACAGCAACTGAACGGGCGATATACGGAGATGTCCCTAAAGAAGGTCCTAGAACAGAGAAGCCTCTTCTCCCTGTGTTGGAGAAAATAGCAAAACGAACTAAACAAACGAAACAAGCTGTACAAATACTTCCAGGTGAAATCGCAGGGGAGATGGAACAACAACGACAGCAAGAACGAGAAGAACGAGAAGAACTACAACGACAGCAAGAACAAGAAGAACGAGAAGAACAAGAAGAAGAACAAGAACAACAACAAGAAGGCGCAGTTTCCACGAAGAGTCGTGTTGCCTTTATAGATAAAATCAAACCTAATATTGTATTACATATACAAGAATCTCAATTTGAAAAACCCAGCGATTACTCCCTCCTTGGTGAGCTTGCTGTCAAGAGTTATAATATAAAAGGGGGAATTCTCAAAGAGGAGTATAAGGATAGTAAAATAAAAGAAGATGAATGGTATAATTGGATATATAAAACGAAAAAAAAATATAGTAATCTTACTGAGAAGAGGAAGGAAGAAGAGTCGTATATAAACTTTCAGAATGGAATTAAGGAAGGAGTAAAAAAAGCTAAATCAGACCCTGAATTTCTTAGATTACCAAAACCCGGTTCAGAAATAAAAACACAAGGTGCAACTGGTACAACTAAAAAAACAGGCAGTGGTTTAGTTGGAAACTCTTCGAGTGGAAATACAAGTATTTCTTGCCCTGGCAATATTCTTAGCGATATAGCACGATTAGAAATACTTGTAGGAGGAAAACGAGCCGGGAATAACTCACCGGAAATAATCAATGAAGCAGCTGATATCTGTAGGAGATTATTTCAAGGTGGTATCATGAATATTGCAACATATAGAGATTTCATTGAGGAGTTAGCCGAAAATTCTTCGAATTTCTACGGTTATCATAGCGATTAGATAATTGGAAACACTAGCATTTGAAAAAATATTAGTGTTTTTGTATAGAAGAATGATCATACACTACAACCATGATAAACCAACTAGTGTCTACGTGGTAAACTCACGATTACCAAAATACCGAGTATACTATGGAGATGGTCTCGGTAATACTATAATGGGATTATTTTCAAGAATGGCTCCAAAAGTGGCTCCATTTGCAAAACAGGCAGCAATGAAAGCAATTGATGTTATCCGAGATAAGGGTATTAACACTGTTGGTGATCTTGCTAATAAGGCATTTTCAGCCGCTCGGGATAAACTAACAGCGTTAGTGAAATCACGAAGATTTTCAACAAACCCCAGAAATACTAGCATTTCTAACACTAGTGTTTCTAGAATGACTTCACTACCATCTACTGCAGTAATGCCTACACAGGTTAGTAAAATAATAAATAACGCCGTGGATAAAAAACTACAGTCGTTAATGACTAACGCCCAAGATAATATAACAGCAAATATGATAGCCGGAAGTGGGCTTCCGGGAAGTGGTTTTAAGAAGATTCGCCGGAAACGTTAGAAATATTTATTTGAACAGGATTTCCAATTATGATAGTTATTGTAGAAATACTAGTGTTTCTAATATTTATGTCAGAATCACTTGTGATTCTATTTATTTGAATAGGATGTTCAGTTGTTATGGTTATTGTAGAAACACTAGTGTTTCTAATATTTATGTCAGAATCACTTGTATCAGAAACATTAATGTCAGAATCACTTGTGATTCTACTAACGCTATCTTCATTATCAGATATTTTCATCATCATTATTAAAATACACCCAACTAAATAATTATTTTAAAAATTCTTTTCAAAATTCTTTAGAATTTTTATATTATAAAATATTTATAATTTGCTAATTTTGTTAGATTTTTTACTTTTTTTTACCATTTTTCTAGTGTTTTTACTCATTTTTCTAGTGTTTTTATGCAATTCATCGACAAAATTTCATGAAAATCGAGGATGAAAACCCAAGGAATTCATTTAGAGAAAATCGATTTTGATCAGATTTTTTATCATGTGAGGCTAAAATTATGTTGTTTTATCGAATTTTCGATGTTTTTTTTATTGATTTTGTATTGTTTTTTGGCTAATCCGTCGACAAAATTTCATGAAAATCGATTTTCTCTAAATGAATTCCTGGGGTTTTCATATGAAACTATTTTAAAATAATTTCAAAATTCTTCAGAATTTTTGATTTAGACCATCGGATATATAATAAAAATGTTCAAACAGAACCCTGATGTTGCATTTGACATGGAAGCCCCAGTGCTTAAAGATACTTCTGTACGTGATTATCAATTTTTTGCTTATCACGCAGTACAACCTGATCTTCGTGGAAGAATTGAACTTCAAGTTCATGATACCAGTAAATACTTTTTACCCGCTGAAGCCTTTATTGAAGTCGAAGGTGAACTCGTAACAAATGTTCCATTAAATACAGCATATCCAGCAGGTACTCAAGTTGGTTTTGTTAATAATGGTATTATGGCATTATTTGAAAGTGCTAGATATCTCATCGATGGAAGAGAAATTGAATCTATTGAACGTGAGGTTGATGTTGCAACAACAATAATTGGATTAGCAAGATATTCCGATGATTATACAAGATCGGCAGGTCCATCTATGATGTTCTCTAAGGATATTACTGATCATCCTAATGGTACTCCATATATAAGAAGAAGACCATTAAATCGTGTTGATCCTGCTGCCAACTTTATTGCTCTTACTGGTACTGTTGCTGCTCCTGCTCTTGATGCTAATGGTGCTGGTGGTATTGAAGATTTAGTTGTAGACGCTAATCCCAATTACAATCTAGGATTTGCAACACGATTAGCAACATTACAAGGAGATCGCAGACAATTTTCATGTGCAATCCCATTACATCACATATTTGGATTTTGTAGAAACGTCAGAAAGGTTATTTACGGAGTAAAACATACAGTTGCACTAGTAAGAAAGGGTGATGATAATAATGCAATCTGGAGAATTCCAGCAGATGCTGCAAACCCAAATATTGATGCCGGTAAAGTCATTTTATCAAAACTATCACTGTGGATGCCAGTGTTGACTCCATCATTGTCAGTAGAACCGCGGCTGTTATCATTTATGGATCAAGGGGGAAAGAGATTATTAAGCTGGTTGACAACGTCCACAGATACCATGGATTCTAATATTGATGGTACATTTACATGGCATTTGGCAGCACGACAGGGTGTTTCAGCTCCACGGCATATTTTTATTGCGCTACAGAATAGAGCGAGATTGGATAATCAAACAAATTCTCATATGATATTTGATCAACTTAGGTGTAGTGAAGTCTCGTTAAAAATAAACGGACAACAAGAACCAGCAGAGGATATACAACTTAACTATGAAACCAATCATATTGCACGAGTTTATCATCGATTGCTATCATTTATGGGACGTGATCAAAATGTAGATACTGGTCTACAAATATCACAATTGGATTTTAAAGGTCTGTATCCGATTTATTACTTTTCGTTGGAACATCTTGACTTGATGAAACAATCCGTAGTTGATATACACTTCCGAGCTCATGTAACCCGTCCGACTGGTCCAGCAGTTGGTGGGGTTGCTCCCATCCTTATCCCGAATTATAGAGCGGTTGCTGTTATTCTCAGTGATAAGTCAATGATACTTGAAGGTGTTGGTGGACGAATGAGACTAGTAGATGCACCAGTTGAAAATCTATAATTGAATTTAGAATCAATCTATTTTGTATAATGTCGTATAGTAATATCAATGTCACATTGACACCTGGTCAAATAAAAAAATTACAATCCAAATCAGCTAAGCAATGTGGAACCACAATAACGCTGAAACCTAATCAAATGAATGGCGGAGGAAATAAACTATCGCTGACGAAAACTCAAACTAATCATTTTAATAAAGCGCTGAAAGAAAAAAAGGGAGTTCAGATTACTCTTTCTACGAGCGCGATCCGTAACATGGAAAAAACTGGTGGTATATTCCCGTTGTTAGGGTTGATTCCAGGGTTGATTGCCGCAGCAGCCCCAGCGGTAGCGAAGGCAGCAGCATTAGGAGCTATTGGTACCGCGGCAGGAATGGCGTTGAAAAAGGCAACTGGAAAGGGATATAAAAAAAAAGGAAAGGGTCTAAGACTACCAGGAACCCCCGAGTTATGGTACAGCGGAAAAGGTCTTCGAATTCCAGGAACGATATAGTTCGGGAATCTGCGATTCCTATGTCCAATTTTGATTTAATTGATGCCGCTAAAAAATTAAAAATAAAAAATTTCAGAGGGGTTTTTATGAGAGATCAGTTACCGGCACAACCAAATGATGTTGAAACCGGTATTATTAATTTAGATAACAGCTCCGGACCTGGAACTCACTGGGTTTGTTACGCAATTGATCCACGTGGGATTATTTATTTTGACTCATATGGATTAGCGCCGCCGAAAGAATTTATGCGTTATATTAAAACCCTTCCAATGAAGACTTGGTATTCTACGTTACCAACACAAACAATGCTTGATCCACCAATATGTGGTAATGAAGTATTAAACGTACTTGATGCTATATCCAAAAGATTTTCGAAACCACCTCATATAGTAGTAAATGAGTATACTAGCGGTAGAAAATCCATAGGATTTGAATAATAAAAAGATTTCTATAATAATGATTGATATTTGGGGACGACCTTTATCATCGCTGAAGAAACCTGATAGTGGAGTTGAAACCGTTGATAACAAGGATATTAAAAAATTAATCGAAGATGAAATATCCGAAATATTAAACCTAGCAAATGTTGATCCTGGTGAAATAGTTGTATTTCAAGATCGTCAGGGTAAATTGAAAAGTAGTAATATCTCTCTTAATGATATTTTGGTTAAACAACGAGACGCAGCAGAGGGTACTATCGCGTTATTTTCTGATGAGGGTAAACTCAAACCAGGTGTACTTGTTTCAACAATTACGGATAAATTAGCAACATATGATAACACAGTAAATTCATTGAAATCGCTTAATGATAAGTATGATGATCATATAATTGTATTTGACCAGTTTACTGCATTACAAAGAAATATAGTTGACAAAATTGATAAACCCCTGCTAGAATTTTTTGGAAATCCACCAGTAACCACACCAAAACTCACCACAATAAAAGATTCTATATTGGAACTAGCAACTCTTCAATCCGAATATGAAAAACACACGAAACTATTTATGACGTTTCGTAAAAACCTCATGGATAAGTTTATTGGGAGCCCATTTGATAAAATTGAAATAACACTTCCCGATATTAAAAAATCCATCGATGAACTTAAAACATTCAACAACGCAATAAGGGATGATGCAATGAGAATGATAAACGTTGTTGAAAAAGTAAAAATTCCTCATGATAAATCTATCATCAACGTAGTATACACGATTCAACACGGATCATATACGTGGACACCTAAAGATAACATTTTAGACATAACCGCAGCAGTCAAGGGTATTTATCGATTAACAATAGTATCACCGATTAAATCTCAATTTGAAATATCATCAAGTAGTTCATTTGGAGTCAATAATACGATATCAACGATCATCGACAAGAATACAACTGAAAAATTCACGATAACGAATACAGATAAAAATCTAGCCAAGGCTTCAGTAACGTGGTACGTAGAATTCGTAGCGGATTTAAGTAAACAGTTAAATTGAAAATGCTAACGCTTTTAAAATAAAATGACGCCATCATCGAATCAGTATCGCTATGATCAAGTCAGAGAGTTTCAAACTAAACTCAGTTCTCTCTGTGAAGAATATCAAATAAAAATCAAAAAATACAAACGAAGAATAACCACAGTTGATATCACCGTGTACTCGGTGTCAGGAGTAATCACTGCTGCTGGAATAATACTATCTTCGGTTACAATGATTGCTCCGGTCGTAGTTCCAATAACTATTTCCGCAGTGGCTACAATTGCTGGTATATTAACTGGGATCACAAAAAAACTATCATCGTGTAGCCAGAGTAAACTACATGATTATTTAATTAAATATCATATTGCATCTGCCGGTTACTCGCAATTATCCTCGTTGATATCATCGTCGTTGGATGACACAACAATATCAGATAGCGAATTTTCAACTATGGCTCAATTGTATAAATCAACAATGCTGAAATTAGAGCAGAATAATAATAATAATGTCGTCGCAAGAACTACTTCAACAAATAGTAACAAATACAACACCGGTGAAAACAAGCACGATATCAGTAACCTCAACACGTCCCGAATTTAGTGTGAATTTCCCAAGTCCTGTTCCCGTGAGCGAGATCGCACTAGCAAAACTACGAATGTATCATAGCTGGCCTAATATTAGATCGGTAGCATTTGGTGGTCAACAACCAAATAATTCCTTAGTGTTCGCGTGGAAAAATAAACCCAATAGTACTGATCAAGATTGGCATGTTGTCTCATTACCAACTGGGTCATATCAAATCGAACAAATTAATAATGAATTACAACGAAGAATAAAATTGATTACTAAAAAAGAATCAAAAATCGCTATAACGGTTCATGAACCAACATTATCATCTGCAATTGAGATAAATACAGAAGGATACGTTGTAGATATTTATCAGAGTTCTATAAGATCGATATTAGGGTGGCCTGAATTACCAAAACAACAAGATTATATTCTTAAATATAATAACAGCCCAGATAATGATGGTAGACATATTGCTCCGAACAATGTAAATATATCCTCGGTTATTGCGCTGAATTTAGTATGTGACGTTATCGAAGGAAGTTATCAAATAGATCTTGAAAAATCAAATCAAGCTCAACAGGGATATATTTTATACTCCTTTGCACCAACGGCTCCTCCAGGATTTCTAATTATTGAAGATCCAACCAATCCAGTATATATGCGATGTCATAATAATTTGTTAACGAGAATTAATTTCAAACTCACTGACCAATCTAATAATCTGATTGATTTACGAGGTGAGGTTTTACAAATTAGTCTGTTTGTAAAATCCACTTAGAATTTTGATTTATTCATGGTGATTTCTACCCATTTTTTTTTTTTGTAAAAAAAATAAAGACAATAATATTTACCTAAGTGATAAAATATCAGATCGGCAAAATTCTAAATTAGCGATTTTTTGTTAATGCTCAGAATCGAAAATGGAGACTTAAAGTTGCAAATAGGGTCGAATTTTAAGGAAAAAGTGAAGCTGGCCCTTCCTGCTTACTTATGAAGAAGACAATAATATTTGCCTAAATGATAAAGTGTCAGATTGGCAAAATACGAGTTAGCGATTTTTTGTTAATGCTCAGAATCGAAAATGGAGACTTAAAGTTGCAAAATGGGGTCGGATTTTAAGGAAAAAGTGAAGCTCGCCTCTCCTGCTGCTTAAGGATCTACAGATTTCGGACTTGGGGCTTGTCTATAGAGTGATATGGCTGTTACCAAATATCGGCAAGTGTCTACTCTAAGCTGTACGCGGGCGATTTCCAGGCATATTGTATGCAGTAAAACTGTATACTATAATGAATGGGTAACATCAGATCCATAAATAGTCCACCAGTATCAACACAGATTTGGTGCGTTTATTTATCAAACTAATGCCGTACCCACTCGCTTTAAGTCGAATCTAAGTGCAAATTGCGTAGATCCAGATCACAGCATGCATAATACTTACGTGAATCTGGGTCTACGAAGTTTGTGAGGAGTAATAACTAGAACAAACAACAGGACCTTGATCTGCCGGCATCTCATGGATATGCTGTTTGCAATAGGATCGCACTTATGCTTGAATATATACGGTAATCAGTATATTTCATGCAGTTATTGCTTCTGGCCATACTATTATTATATAGGTATGAGTTTATACAATATTAAAAACTGTCCTACCACATGTATTATTCTCAGATATTATTTAATACTGTATGATCAATAAAGCGATTTCGTGTGCATAATTCAGTTACTATTTGAGAAGATTTTCAGCAAGAACAAAATTTAGAGCGTGATTTTCTCTTTTCGTGCTGTGGTGGATGGGTGAGTAGAGGTTTTACGGTACTAGGCTATCTTCTCAGGTTATGTGCTGTCAGCAGAAATAAATCAGAACCATATGTCGAGAACTAGCAGTATGAATGGAAGAGAGGTCATATTGTGTGTACCAAGCGAGAACTAGCAGTATGAATGGAAGAGAGGTCATATTGTGTGTACCAAGCGAGAACTAGCAGTATGAATGGAAGAGAGGTCATATTGTGTGTACCAAGCGAGAACTAGCAGTATGAATGGAAGAGAGGTCATATTGTGTGTACCAAGCGAGAACTAGCAGTATGAATGGAAGAGAGGTCATATTGTGTGTACCAAGCGAGAACTAGCAGTATGAATGGAAGAGAGGTCATATTGTGTGTACCAAGCGAGAACTAGCAGTATGAATGGAAGAGAGGTCATATTGTGTGTACCAAGCGAGAACTAGCAGTATGAATGGAAGAGAGGTCATATTGTGTGTACCAAGCGAGAAGGAGGATACTGGGCATGTTTTATCGTTTATTCTTACAACAATATCAAGAAAACTTCGTGACAGTACTTGTAGAAAACACGTGTGGCCGTGCATAAGGATAACAATAAAATGTTAATACTGTTTCTTGTACAAAATAGAATAAAGTTTTCCCTTTGATCTGATCCACTCATACATTGTGACTTCAACATAGATCAATATATATATATATATATATATATATATATATATATATATATATATATATATATATATATATATATATATATATATATATATACTCCATTCCCGGCTTTTTCAATATTATTTTCATCACCAGCACAGTCCCTTGATCAGTCGCCTTGTTTATCAATAATTGAGAGCATAGATATAGTAAGTTTTGCATAGCTGAAAGTATGATATCGACCAATCCCCTTCACAAAAGAAATTGCAATTAACACTAATTTTCTAATTACGAAATGCTAACACTTACTTTGCAATTTGTTTTTTCTCTCAAAAATTACTATACAGAAAAAAATAAGATTAACTTGCATAGTATGAGAGTATAATCAATTTCATTTCAGATTAAAGTTTATTTCTTATTGTTTCATTTGGAAGCATATGATTGCAAGGATCATGGTCCCACCCCATCCCCTCCCCCACAAGAAGAAAAAAAAAAAAGCAACAAATGTTGCAGAAATATTGTCGTGAACGTTTTACTTTGATCTCGAAATTAATTCAAATAGACTTTTAGTTTTTCATTCATTCCTCAAATAAATAAATAATAAAGGAAAGGGAGGAAATAAATCAATTTTAAAAAACATACCAGTTTTTGACAATTAAACCAGTTTAACTTTAATTTTCGATGTCAAAATGGTATTTAACACGAGAAAGAGACACAAGTTTAATATGATCAACTTTTACGTAACATGTAAAGATTACGTTATGTTTCCCGTCATAACTTTTATTCTTCGTTGTATTGACTGTTACGTCGGTTTTTTTTTTGCGGATACTAAGTTTCCCAAGGGAACTATTGCTTTAATGTACATTCTATATCAGGCATGTGAAACTTCCTCCAGGGTCTATGCCGGATAAGCGATTTTTAAAACCACACCGTATGATATAAATAACCGGATTAGATCAGTTCGCGGTCGGCAGGGCGCACATACCTGTTCTACATAACAATTCTCTTTGAGAATCGAATAGTAAATTACAAAGTAGAGTTTCTTGACATCATGGATGCTGTTCTACGTTTAAGCGTTCAATTAGATAGAACAGGAACTGCTTGATATGCTTGTTCACATTTACTGTTTTTGGTCAAGCTCACATAGATGACTCCGTGATTACTGCTTAACGTCAAGATTTCATAGAGTTCCTGCAGGAACTATTTTATATAATGTTACTGCAGTTCTCTCAGAAAATAACGTTAACGTTAGCAATGTTGTTTAATGGCTGCACGGTACATTGCCTTACGATATAGTTTCCCTGAGTGTCCTCATTCATGATCCGTTTCACATACTATTTTACATTATTATTGCCTCATTGAATATGGTAGAGTTTTAAAAGGACGAGTTAGTTATTATATAAATCAGAAAAATTAAATCAATCTATTTTTACAATTAAAGAAGAAGTTTATATTTATTTATCAGTTTTCTAAGTATTCATTATGAGTTCAATTGACTGTTAATTATTGTTGTTGTGTTGAGATACATTTAGACTGCATTTACAAAGACATCATTATTCACGTTCACCATTATATCGGTACACCCTCCAGATCGCAGGGCGAAATATGTTATCACACTGAATCTTGCAAAATGTAAATTTCTTTTATAATCTCTTCCTACGTACCTGTTGGACATTTATGTTCTCTTCCTAAGCACCTAATGAACCTCTGCGTTCTCTTCCTATGGGCATTTATGTTCTCTTCCTATTTGGTAAAACCTAAATTCTGACACGTTTCCATTTCACTGCTTGTTCGAATGTCATAATTAGCGATTTAGTTATACCCTTAAACTCGTTGAAGATGTTATTATTAACACCAGGCGATTGTTTCATGAGCCGTTATGTTATCGGGACATTATAGTGACAGTAGAATATCCAAGTTGACGCTATGTTAGTGATTTAGTGTCTGTCTGTTTTGTTTGTTTGAGCAGCAGAGAGGGTGAACAGACCACGTTTTCAAGCAAAAATAAGGCTTCCAGATAACGTTTCCGAACAAAAAATGGCCTATACACTACGTTTTCGAACAAAATATAAGACTTCCAACGAAATCTCATTTAACCAAAAAAAAAGTCTTCATTTTTGCAAACGGAGATTTTACGATTTTGCTCGCAACGATGTGGTCATCCACCCTCTCTGCTGCTATGGGTTAGCAAAAAATAAGAAATGATTTTAACCGAATATTTGATCCAGTCCGATACGATATCGTGTCCGAGGATCATGCAGATTTATCGTTGCGAATCCGTACGGGGTTGACTGAGTATGACTAAAGAAATTTCTAAATTGATTGAAGTCCATATCAGAACACCATGTCTGCCATATATTTCTAAGAGTATGAGTATCAACTCCGTTGAATACAGCAAGAATATTGCAGTTATCTCTGATAACTTTTGGAACCTGAGTGTAGCGTTGAGTGACATATATCACGTCAGTGTTTTTATGCCTGCCTCTGGAAAAGATCCTAGCAGGATTTTTTTGTTTATCTAACATTACATCGTCGTATACGACTAAATTGTTAATATCTCCATCAATATCATCAATGCTCGGTGCTTCATCGATATCGGTTATAAACTCAATAATACCCTCTCCGGATTTTTCTACCGCGCTGTCGTTAAAATCTTTTAGCACTTCATAACATCGTTGATCATCTACGCTAGGGGCAATTAAATACAACTTATCCCACTTCATCCATCTCATTATTAAATTGAGCAACAATTGCGTTTTACCGGATCCAGATGGCCCGATTATAATCATCCGGATAGAGTTTGGTAGCGCTGCATGATGCTTAATTGGTTCTCTTGTTTTAGTCGCTGAAAAATCAATTATATCCATATTTCTATACATAAATTATGGATCTATATTGTGTGAAGTGTAAAACGCGTACTGGCACAGATGATGTGACGACGATTACAACTAAAAATAACCGATCAGCGCTTTCTGGTAAATGCGTGCAATGTGGTACAAAGAAATTTAGATTTGTGTCTATGAAATCTGATTTTAAAAAAAACGAGGAGGTGATATCGCAGCCAAATTAGCAAAACTCCCTGGAACCCCATGGGCAAAGTACCCCGGAGAAAAGCACCTCCCAGGATATAGCTACTGTGGACCGGGAACCAGACTTGATATCAGACTCAATAATCAAAATCAACCCAACCCCGGTGAAGAACCAATAAACGCCATTGATAAGGCCTGTCACCTTCATGATGTTGCTTATAAAAGCAGCAATCTGCAACACAGGCATCTAGCAGATGTGAAATTAATTCATGCGTTAAATGCTATTCCTGATAAATCCTTCAAAGAAAAATTGGCTTCATTTTTAATAAAATCGGCTATGAAAAGTAAATTGATGTTAGGTGCCGGTAATTAATAATATGGAATCAATTTATTATTCTCCGAGGGGATACTGGAGGGGTAACGCTGCAATCAATAAACTCGCTAGTGCTGCAAAAGTGAAAAAAACCACTGCGGCTAATTGGTTATCCAAACAGGCACTATGGCAAATTTATCTACCACCGCCTAAACAAATTCAATTCTCGCATTTTGATGTGACCGCTCCTAATGAAGTTCATCAGGCTGATATATTATTTCTGCCACATGATCGTGGTTACAAATATGCGTTAACCGTAGTTGATGTTGCGAGTCGATACAAAGAAGCAGAACCGCTGAAAACAAAATCGGCCACTGAAGTCGCTTCTGCATTTGAAAGGATTTATCGACGAGGTCCTCTGCACTGGCCAAATCTGTTACAAGTTGATCCTGGCAAGGAATTTCAGGGTGCAGTGTTATCTACAATGAAACATCATAATGTCACCATACGACGAGGGCATACTGCGCTACATCGCGATCAGGCCATTGTAGAACGATTTAATCGGACGATTGCTGAGCGGTTATTTGGATATCAATACGCAAAAGAATTCATTCAAGAAAAGCGATCCAGTGAATGGGTTAAAAGATTACCATCTGTGATTACTGCACTGAATAACGAGATTACTAGAACAATCAACATGAAACCTATCAACGCGATTAAAAAGCAGTCAATACCCGTACAACCACAAAAAGATTTCCCTAGAAACGCTAGCGTTTCCCAACCAATTCTTGGTAGTAATGTCATTGTGAGGTACTTATACGAACCAGGAGAGCTTGAAGGGGGTAGAAAAAGGGCTACTGATCCTATTTGGAGCGTCACTACGCATAAGATATCTAGTATAACACGATCAACTGGTAGACCTCCAGTCTATAAACTGGATTCAACTGCCCCTCAACGGGGATTTACTCGACAACAACTACAAGTGATTCCCGAGGATACTCAATTGCCACCGCATGGTCTTAACTAGCACCGTTGCGTCTATTGCACTCAAGACAAGTCAACATCACATTGTTTCTGACATGACCGAGATTGTTATTTTTTCTGTCTACGGTGAATTGGCGAGGATCCTTATCCGAATACTGCCAATGCATTATACAATTGCAACTCGCGCAGTGATTATTCTGTTGTTTCTTCAAAGTGATTATTAGTTCAGCATCAATATCAAATTCTCGTTGTTTTTTTTTGTCCTGTTGTTTGTAACCGGAGAGTTTTTTTTATTAATGATGCTAACATCAATATCACTTATTGTTGTGTCATTATCATCACCAATGATTTCATCATCGAGGACAATTCTTCGAAGTTGATTTATGTTTCGTACTCTGGATACTGCGAGATAGACTAAATTTGACCATTCGATGCGATTATCTACCATCCAAACAATTGTATCCGATATAGTCAATCCCTGTGAAGAGTGTATTGTTGCTGCGTATCCTAGCGTCCACGGGGATTTATTAGCACGCAATGCATCTTCAACGACATTGATATCAACCAGCACAATATCATTTAATACCAGAATTTGTTTTTCATTCTGTCCTGGAATATCAACTTCAATATTCTGTTTTCGTGTATCCGATGGCCGATAACAAAGGGGTACTGGAAGCGTTGCAAATTTTTCTTTATGCAATTCAAATAACTTCATCTGAAGTGTATCCCTGACTATTTTTCTACTTGCAATGATCAAATCGTTTGGTCTCCACGCTTCCCAGAAATCATTCATTGGGGTTTCTGAAATCACTTCGCGCGCTATTTCGCATTGGATTCTATCCGGTTGTAATCTAATTAGCGCTTTGAACTCGCGTAATCGTTCATCAAGTGATCTATAATCAGTGGTGATTTCTTCATAGTAGTCTACAAAACCCTTTAGCCATTCATGTGGAGATGCACCGACAAATGGTGGTGGTTGGCCTTGATCACCGCACATGACGACTTTTGTGTTTTTGGTTAACAACCACTCAAGAAATGTTTTTAATACATCTAATGACACTGTGCATATTTCATCCCAAATGATGATTTTAGGAATGAATTTATCACCCATTCGATCAGGAGTCCATTTGTCACCCTTCCATCGAAAGAAGCTGTGATAAGTGCAAGCATTTACCCCTCGTTGTATCATCTCTCTGGCGAGTCTGTGAGTCGGTGTTAGCACAATCATGTTTGTGAAATCCGTAGGATTTTTCCCACGGAATAATTCAATTGCACGAGTTGTCTTTCCTGACCCACCACAGCCGTTTAAATAAACTGTCTTGTATCTACAGATTGGATCAGATACCGGTGGTGCATTAGAAAGTTCTGATTGAATTTCAATACGGTTACAACAAATATATTTATCATCCATGGCAACGTCTGCGGATTCACAATACTCATGTAGCATCTCCTTTTTAAATCGCCAACGCCCCCAATTTTCTTCGGGATCTGTGAATGCCGCTACAGCTGATTTGTACTTATTGTGTATATACATCGAATCAGTGGCTACTCTAACCGCGGTATTAGGAAATCTATTTATCATCGAAAATAGATTAATGCAAGCATAGGCTAACATTGAACTTCTCAAATGTGTGTACTGGGAATTATATCCATCACAGTAGGTAACAACCGTACCTAATTTCTCACCATTGGATAGAAAAGCATCCTTACGGGATACAAGTTTTCCCTGTTTCATTAAATCCGCTACAATAAAATCGTATTCAGCGACATCTATGATCAACCGCGAAGAGTATTTTGCGTTATCGTATCGTCCACCCTGGGTAAATTTACCGATTATTCTTCTTCCGAGATCTTTTGCTTGTTCTTTTTTAATTTCAAATAACTTCTTAGACCAATTTATGATTTCTTCTTCACTGAAATCTGGAAACTGTTTTCGTAGTTCGTTGATTATTCTATCTAGATTGGGTTGTGGTAGCCAAACTTCTTTCTGAGCTCGATAGCATATAATAGCCTCGGAAACAATCAACGATATTAGCATACCACAATCAATCATATATCTCAATAGCACTATTGGCATCCAGTGTTTTTCAGATAGGTGTCTACCGAGCCAAACATAACTACACGGATGTAACCCTGTAGCTAATTCAAATGATATCACACGAGCGAATCCGGTTAAATCAAAATCAGGCAATGGTCCATTAATCGCAACACGAGTCATTTCATGCGTGGGGTGTCCAAATCGTTTGAAGTACTCAGCGCATTCCCCATACCCGAGAAAACTTCCGGGATAACACGCGGCTATATCAATTGAAATCATACCATCACGTGAGTATTTCGTATTCCACAGTCCTCCATGACCAAATTCGACGCAACTCAATTTAACATCCTCGAGAAAATCACTTCGTGTTGGACGCCATGAGTTTTTTTTCTCTTGCGAAGTGAGCTACCACTGATGGAATAGTAAAACTATCCGTGAGTAGTTTTTCATGGGAATTCAGCGGTGAAAAATCACTAGCGATTTTTCTCATTCTGTTATCTAATTCTTCAATGCGATATAATTCACCATTTGGTTTTACAAATTGATCGAATTCTTCATCACTTCTAAGTAACCACACTGACACAGGATCATCCTTACACAACGCATGAATAGCATCGAATAATTTCTCTTCATAGAAAACATCCCCGACGAACTCCTTAGGGATATATTTCACGGTTCGTTCTCGTGGAAATATTGTTACCGCAGGTGTCCACGCGTGTTTGTTATGATCAATAATCTGTATTGGGGCTCCTCGCGATTGATATTTCGGTTCGTATAATACTTCTCCGGTTATTGTTGTTACTGATATTGGGAATTTTAATGATGCTTCTAATTTAGCTATATCAGAAATCTTTGCACCATGCTGTTTCACTGTCAGTTCCCACTCGGTTATTTTCCTACGTCGCAGATCAGTTAGTTTATTTCCTCGGGATGCATTTGTGAAGTGTTCTATTATTCGTTCTGCTACACAATTAAGCCCTGACGAATATTTCATAGGAGCTAGTTTTGCGATATCGGGTTTATCATTTAACGGATATATCCCATAAACCATTGCTGTTACGGGATAAGATCTTTCGTAGTATGGTTTGTCAATGCCGGTTAGAATCCCTGGTTTGGAATCTCTACTCACAATGACAGCTTTTTTATTCTTGAGGATTGGTTCAAATTTATCCTTAATAATCCATTTGCCATCGACTTCGATAATGAATTTGATTCGGAAAAAATGTCTTTTTTCCCCAACACGTGAAATTATCACTGCTGCTTTTTCATCATTCATGGTAGCATCAACAATACCATCAATTCGAAATGTTGACCAACAATAAGATGCTCCATCACGCTTAAATTCATTAAAACAGTCTCTGATTTTACTAATCATGGCTTTATCAAGAATTGTATTCTTTGGTGTATTAGAAGCTATATCGAGATTGAATTGAGCATCTTTCCAGGGGTAATCTCTCTTGGACGTTTTTTTTGGTCTATCGAGATTAAATCTAGGATTGATTTTCAATAATCTCTTAAACTCTTTCATGTTTCCGTCTCTTGGACGTTTGTTACGTTTTTTTGGTCTATCGAGATTAAATCTAGGATTGATTTTCAATAATCTCTTAAACTCTTTCATGTTTCCGTCTCTTGGACGTTTGTTACGTTTTTTTGGTCTATCGAGATTAAATCTAGGATTGATTTTCAATAATCTCTTAAACTCTTTCATGTTTCCGTCTCTTGGACGTTTGTTACGTCTTTTTGGTCTATCGAGATTAAATCTAGGATTGATTTTTAATAATCTCTTAAACTCCTTATCAGCATTGAATTCAGCATTTTTCGAAGTCAATCTCTTGAACTCCTTCATGCTATACTAAAAACAAGTGTCTAAATGAAAGATTTATGTATAATGAATCACTGCAATGGGTCAGTCAATGAATTAGACAAATAGTATACTAATGAACCAGGAATTCAGACCACACCCAGTGAGTACAAATTATGAAGCATCCAGTGATGGTGTTGTAAGACACTGTAGACTGAAGAACCCAGTTGGGTGGGATAATGGTATGGGGTATTTGTTCTTTACTGTTGGAAGGAAGAAATATTACAATCATCGTTTCGTATTTGAATGTTTCAATGGATTGATCAAAAATGGTTTTGTTATCGATCACAAGGATTCTAATCCAAGGAACAATTCTTTATCAAATCTGCAAGCAATCACACAGAGTGAGAATTCCAAACGAGGAAGGACTGGCATTTGTTCAAAAAAAGTGAAACCAGTAAAATCTTTGAATACAACAACTAACGAAGAAAAAATATTTAAATCAATATATGAAGCCGGCAAGTATTTCAATATTTGTAGAGCCTCAGTACGATTCGTTGCAGAGGGGGTTTGTCGATCGGCTATTTCAAAAAGGACGGGACAAAAAATTCAATTTAGTTATGTCTAATGCGTCATATTTTTCATTTAGAAATATATCATTATTATAGAATAATGAATTCTGAAAACATGAATAGCATCATATCCGAGATTTCAAAATTGAAAGGTTGGGATATTGAACTATCAGATGGGTTAAATCCTGATCAAATCATGTCTGATTTTCAGGACATAGAATACGGAGTTAACAACAATAAATACATGCTACCAAAGAAGTATGCGCTCATCAAAAGAATTCAGAATTCTATTAAGGACTCTCTCGCATTTTCCAGTGACGTAAGTGTGTTCGCTCCGTTGTATACCATCGTAGAACGAATACGAAAAGAATTGGGGTACGAATACGAATTGAAAAAGGAGGTTAATTCTAAAGTTAGAAACCTACGGGCGTTAATTCAAGAAAATGAACAATTTTGATTGACCAACCATTTATCATTATTTGATTGTGACCGTCCCTCATAGAGATTTTAATTTTTTTTTAGCATTTTTTGATCAAAACTGTTGAAATCAGTGAATAAAAAATTGATGGCTGGTTCGGATTGATCACTTCCACGATGGTGTTAGGTCGGATTAAAAAATTGTTTTGCAATTGAAAAATTGTTTCTGATTTTAAATAATGGTCAATGAAGCATTAACAACCCGATTGGCTCGTGAACGACTGGATGCAATCAGGAGATTTGTACCAATTCGTGACTCTGTCCGGAATAAACTGCAACAACGACAGAGTCTTCAGACTGATTTTGCTGCGGGATCTGAAGAATTGTTTAAACCAGTAACCACAGCAACGAAACAGATAGTGTCAACAATCTCTGAAGAAGGAAAAAAACAAGAAGAGTCTTTTCTTCCTGTGTTAGAAAAAATAGCAAAAAGAACTAAACAAACAAAAAAATCATTGAAAACACTTCCTCAGGATATATCAACCGCTTCAGAACAACAAGGAGAACTTCAAGAAGATATCCCCCCACCCGAATTTCAAGAAGAAGGGGAGGATACTACTACTAGTGGACGAGTTGCATTCAATGAAAAACTTCTTCCCGGTAAATTAGATGAATTGAGAAATAAAAAATTTGATTCTATGGAAGAATTAGCCCAATTTGTCACTAGGAGTTTTCATCAGAGAAGAAAATATATTTACGGTGATTATAATCTTCCCCCTAAAAAAGATTGGTATAGGGGGTTATATCGTATATTATCAGGTTCCTCTCAAGCAAAAGGAGATGATAAAACATTTCAGGAATATATGGCAGCAATAAAAAAAGCTGAATCATCTATAGGGGAGCAATCGGATACCGGATTTCTTAGACTACCAGAACAATCAAAATTTATTGATATAACACAATCTCCCCAACAGATGAAAATAACGAGAGAAGCTGATCATGAAAAAGGTGCAACCGGTATCACTGATAAAACCAAAGGATTTTCAGGCAGTGGTTTAGTTGGAAACTCTTCGAGGGAAAATCCAAGGATTTCATGTCCTGGTAGTGTTATCAATGATATATCACGATTAGAAGTTCTTGTAGGAGGTTTCCGAGCTGGAAATAACTCACCGGAAATAATTAATGAAGCAGCTGATATCTGTAGACGGTTATTTGCCGGCGGTATCATGGATATCAAAACATATCGAGATTTCATTGACGAGTTAGTGGAAAGTGGGTATCACAGTGATTAATCACCGAGACTGAATAAAAACGCTAGCGTTTCCAATTGAAAAATGGTTTCTGATTTCAAATAATGATCATACACTACAATCATGATAAACCAGCCCCCGTCTACGTAGTTAATTCACGGTTTCCAGTTTATAGAGCATACTACGGAGATGGTTTAGGCAATACCATTGCAGGGTTATTTGCGAGAATGGCTCCAAAAGTGATGCCGTTAGCTAAACAACTAGGAATGAAAGCAATTGAAGTTATTCGTGATAAGGGTATTGGTGCTGTTGGAGATCTTGCTGGAAAAGCGTTTTCAACTGCGAAGAATAAATTAACATCATTAGTGAAATCACGAAGTGATTTACGAGAAAAATCCAAAGGATTTTCAAAGAAACCGTTACCGTCTACAGCGGAAATGCCTGCAAGTGTTAGTAGAATTATAAATAACGCAGTAGACGAAAAATTAGCGTCGATGGCTTTAACTCCCGACCAAAGCAATATTGCAAATATGATAGCAGGAAGCGGCTTTAAAAAACTACGTCGATGAAAATCGTTTATGATTTCACGATTTAGACTCTGATAAATAGAATAAAATGTTCAAAAAATCACATGATCCGGCGTTTGATATAGACGCCCCAGTTGGCAAGGATGATTCTGTACGCGATTATCAATATTACGCTTATCATGCAATAGACGCAAATAGTCGATCGCGAATTGAACTTCAAGTCCATGATACCAGTAAATACTTTCTACCCGCTGAAGCGTTTATTGAAGTAGAAGGAGAACTTGTAACAGCTGCTGATACTACTGCTGTACCAGCACCGTATCCAGATGGTACTCAAGTCGGTTTTGTTAATAATGGTATCATGGCGTTATTTGAGAGTGCAAAATATCTCATTGATGGAAAAGAAATCGAGTCGATAGATCGCGATGTTGATGTGGCTACAACAATAATAGGGTTAGCGAGATATTCTGATGATTATACAAGATCAGCAGGACCTTCTATGATGTTTGCAAAGGATGTTAAAAATACCGCTGGAGGAATTCAATTTGTTGTAAGACGACCAAAGAATAATGCTGGTAATGCTAATATTGATGTCGAAGATATGATTATAAACAACTACGTTAATTTCAATCTAGGAGCTGCAACACGAAACTCAATGTTGGGATTAGGGCGTAAACCATTTTCATGCGCGATTCCACTGCATCATATTTTTGGATTCTGTAGAAACGTCCGAAAAGTTATTTATGGGGCGAAGCATACAGTATCGCTTGTACGAAAGAGTGATGATAACGACGCAATTTGGAGAATTCCAGCAGATGCTGCAAATCCCAATGCTGAAGCCGGTAAAGTCAATTTAACAAAAATATCATTGTGGATGCCAGTGTTGACTCCAGCAATCACTGCAGAAGAACGATTACTATCATTTATGGACCAAGGAGGAAAATCGTTGTTGAGTTGGCTAACCGTGAGTACAGATGTGAAGCAATCAAATCTGAACGGGTTATTCACGTGGAATCTAGCATCAAAACAAGGTGTTGCTGCGCCACGTCATATATTCGTAGCGTTACAGGATAACACACGAGTTGGCGATCAACGTTTCAGTCATATGATATTTGATCAGTTAGGTGTGAAAGACATCTCACTGAGAATAAACGGCCAACAGGAACCATCCGAGGATATACAACTTAATTACACAGAAAATCATATTGCACGCGTGTATCATCGTCTGTTGTCATTTATGGCACGTGATCAAAATGTCGATACTGGTTTGCAAATATCACAATATGATTTTAAAAATCTGTATCCGATCTATTACTTCTCACTGGAACATCTCGATTTAACAAGACAGTCCGTCGTTGATATACACTTTAGAGCTAATGTGACTCGTGGTGCTATTGCTAATTATAGAGCGGTTGCTGTCATTCTCAGCGACAAATCAATGCTACTCGAAGGTGTTGGAGGAAGAATGAGAGTGGTAGATGCACCAGTAGAAAACATGTAATTGAAATTGTAAACGATTTAGAATCAATCTATTATGTATAATGTCATATAGTGTTATTAGTGTTACGTTAGAGCGGTTGCTGTCATTCTCAGCGACAAATCAATGCTACTCGAAGGTGTTGGAGGAAGAATGAGAGTGGTAGATGCACCAGTAGAAAACATGTAATTGAAATTGTAAACGATTTAGAATCAATCTATTATGTATAATGTCATATAGTGTTATTAGTGTTACGTTAACTCCCGGTCAATTAAAAAAATTGCAATCGGAATCAGCTAAAAAATGTGGAACCACAATCACGTTGAAACCTAATCAAATGACTGGTGGTGCAAATAAATTATCGCTGACAACTCGTCAGGTGAAACATTTCAATGATGCACTTGCAGCCAAAAAAGGTGTTCAGATTACTCTCTCTGCGGCTGCTATCAAAAATATGATTAAAACAGGCGGTATATTTCCGTTGTTAGCTGCGATTCCAGCATTGATTGCAGCAGCAGCCCCAGCGGTGGCTAAAGCGGCAGCGTTAGGAGCCGTTGGTACTGCAGCAGGAATGGCACTAAAGAAGGCAACTGGGAAAGGATATAAAAAAAAGGGACGATCCGTTCACGGATTGGGTCTAAGACTACCAGGAACCCCGTATTCGTGGTACAGCGGAAAGGGTCTAAGACTACCAGGAACGATTTATTAATTGAGGAACCTATGGTTCCCATGTCCAATTTTGATTTAATGGATGCGGCTAAAAAACTCGCGATTAAAAACTTCAGAGGTGTCTTTATGAAAGATCAATTACCACATCAACCAAACAGCGTTGAAACCGGAATCATTAATTTAGATAACAGCACCGGACCTGGAACTCACTGGGTTGCATACGCTATTGATCCACGTGGGATTGTCTATTTTGATTCATATGGATTAGCCCCGCCAAAAGAGTTTATGCGGTATATAAAAACCCTTCCAATGAAGACTTGGTATTCTACGCTACCAACACAAACGATGATTGACCCACCAATATGTGGCAGCGAAGTATTAAATGTCCTTGACGCTATTTCTAACTCCTTGAGTAACCCAAGCGGAAAACCACCACATGTTGTCGTGAATGAATACACTAGCAATCGCTGGAAATCGAAACGATTTTAGAGAGAGAAAGAGTTTTACAATAACATGATTGATATTTGGGGGAGATCTTTGAAACCCAAACCCGATGGCACTGCACCACCTGATTCTGTCAAGGATATAAAAAAAATAATTGAAGATGAAATCGCTGAGACGTTGAACTTAACAAGTGTTGATCCTAATGAAATAGTTGTATTTCAAGACAAACAGGGTAAATTGAAATCCAGTGATGTGTCATTGGATGATATTTTAGTTAAACAACGAAACGCAATCGAGAACACCGTTGCGTTATTTTCCGATCAGGGTAAATTGAAAACGAGTAATATTTCTCTGGATGATATTTTGGTTAAACAACAAAACGCAATCGAGGATACTATCGCGTTATTTTCCGATCAGGGTAAACTAAAACCGGGTGTACTCGTTTCGACGATTACAGATCGATTAGAACTTCTCAGCGATGTGGTAAACAATTCTGTGATTGTACTAACAACACTTGAATCTAAAATTGAAGAAAACGGAAATTTTTTTTCAATTTTTCGTAGAAACATCATGGATAAATTTATTGGAACCACGTTGGATAAAATTGAAATAAAACTCCCTGATATTAAAAAATCCATCGATGAGACGAAAAACTTCATCGAAGCCGTCAAAGGTGATTTTTCGAGGATGATAACAATCATTGAAAAAACAAAAATTCCTCATGAGAAAACCAATAACGTAGTATATACAATCCAACACGGATCATTTGAGTGGACACCTACAAACAACAAATTAGATATCACTGCAACCGTTAAAGGTATTTATCGATTAACACTAGTAACACCATTAACTCAATTTAATATATCATCGTCGAGTTCATCCGGGGTCAACAATACGATTTCAACGATCATCGACAAGGATAAAACTGAAAAGTTCACTATAACATATACTGATAAAAGTTTGATTGGAGTTTCAATAACGTGGTATGTGGAATTCGTAGCGGATTTAAGTAAATAACTAAATCGTTCGGATTTCACAATTGAAAACGCTAGTGTTTTTAAAATAAACAACAATGACTTTGTCATCGACGCAATGTCGCTATGATCAGGTCAGAGAATTTCAAAATAGACTCAAAACCCTCACTGAGGAGTATCAAATAAAAATAAAAAAATACCGACGAAGAATCACCACAATTGATGTTATTATATACTCGGTGTCAAGCGTTCTCACTGGTGCCGGAATAATACTTGCATCGGTTACAATGATTGCCCCGGTCGTAGTTCCAATTTGCATTTCTGCGGTGGCTACAATCGGGGGTATATTAACCGGGATAGCAAAAAAGATATCATCATGCAGCCAGAGTAAACTGCAGAATTACTTACTTCAATTTCATATTGCATCAACCGCATATTCGCAATTATCATTGATGATATCGTCGTCACTCGATAATACGATTATATCAGATAGTGAATTCTCAGCGATGGTCAGTATTTTTGATTCCGCGATATCGAAATTAGAGCGACAACATGAGTATAATAACAATGACAACACCGATGGAATCAGAAAACACGAACCCAAAAAACAAAATGATCTCAATAATATCAACATTACCAGATTGTGAATTCTCAGTGATGGTCAGTATTTATGATTCCTCGATACCAAAATTAGAAATACAACATGAGTATAATAACAATGACGACACCGCAGGAATTACTTCAACGAATAGTGGAGAACACGAACCCAGTACAAACAAGTATGATATCAATAACATCAACGAATCCAGAATTCAGTGTGAATTTCCCCTCTCCGGTCCCAGTGAAGGAGATAGCGCTAGCAAAACTACGAGTGTATCACAGTTGGCCTAATATCAGATCGGTTGCATTTGGTGGTCAACAACCCAATAATTCTTTAGTGTTTGCGAATAAGAATAAACCCGACGGAACTCCAGACTGGAACGTCGTTTCGATACCAACAGGGTCATACCAAATCGAACAAATCAATAATGAAATTCAGCGTAGAATAAAATCAATCACTGGAGTAGAGTCAAAAATCGCTATAACAGTTCATGAACCGACACTATCATCCGCAATTGAGATAAACACAGAAGGATACGTCGTAGATATCTATCAAAGTTCTATTAGAACCGTACTAGGATGGCCTGAATTACCACCAGTGGAAAAAACCGTTGATTTACCAGAACCACAAAAATCTGATTATATCACCGACAGAATAAAACCTGATAATCCAATAAAGAGTTATAGAGAGAGCGAAAACACTAGAAGTTTTTTTTATTTCGTACGCAGCGCAGTTAGACAAGAGGAGGAGGGATTTCAATCTGTTAACAAACCTAGAATTATTGAAAATTTCACAGCGATGAATAATGATTTATCGCTGTTGTTAATATCTCTTAAATCCGGCTCTCTCACCCGAGATGAATTTATCAGCGTCGTAGAAACATGCAACAAAATTATCGACGATATGGAAGTATTTAACCTAAAAATTATTCAGGATTTATTAGATGACGATAATCCCCTATCAAGAACAGAATTTGCAAAACAATATAAAATCCCCGTGAATAATATCCCCACATTCAAACTACCGGGATATAACGTACCGGAACTAAAAAAACTTCTCAGTGACACCATCGATATTGGTTTTAAAATAATTCATGACGCATGGAAAAAAACAGCATCACCGGAAATAAAAATCCTCAAACATAATAATGACCCAAATGGTGGCGGTAGGCATATCGCTCCGTTCAATGTGAATATTTCATCGGTGATTGCGCTCAATTTAGTGTGTGATGTTATCGAAGGAAGCTATCAGATTAATCTAGAGCAATCAAATCAAGCTCAGCAGGGATATATTCTTTATTCATTTGCACCAACAGCTCCTCCAGGATTCCTAATTATTGAAAACCCAATTAATCCTGTCTACATGCGATGCCATAATAATTCATTAACCAGAATTAATTTCAAACTCACCGACCAGTCAAATAATCTAATTGATCTACAAGAGGAGGTGTTAGTGATTAGTTTGTTTGTGAAATCCTAAGGACTTTCATCATAAATTGATTTGCAATTTCAAAGGATTTTCATCCTAAAGACTCGATCAAATTATCGATAATTTTGTTAACCCAGAACTGAAAACTTTAGCAGCAGAGAGGGTGGATGACCACATCGTTGCGAGCAAAATCGTAAAATCTCCGTTTGCAAAAATGAAGACTTTTTTTTTGGTTAAATGAGATTTCGTTGGAAGTCTTATATTTTGTTCGAAAACGTAGTGTATAGGCCATTTTTTGTTCGGAAACGTTATCTGGAAGCCTTATTTTTGCTTGAAAACGTGGTCTGTTCACCCTCTCTGCTGCTGTTTGAGCAGCAGAGAGGGTGAACAGACCACGATTTCAAGCAAAAATAAGGCTTCCAGATAACGTTTCCGAACAAAAAATGGCCTACACACTACGTTTTCAGACAAAAAATAAGACTTCCAACAAAATCTCATTTAACCAAAAAAAAAGTCTCCATTTTTGCAAAAACGGGGATTTTACGATTTTGCTCGCAACGATGTGGTCATCCACCCTCTCTGCTGCTAGTGATTTCATCACTAGTGATTTCAGTTCTGGGTTAACAAAAATAAGAAATGATTTGATCAAGTCTTTAGGATGAAAATCATTTATGATTTTACAAACAGACTAATCGCTAACACCTCTTCTTGTAAATCAATCAGATTATTTGACTGGTCGGTGAGTTTGAAATTAATTCTGGTTAATGAATTATTATGGCATCGCATGTAGACAGGATTAATTGGGTTTTCAATAATTAGGAATCCTGGAGGAGCTGTTGGTGCAAATGAATAAAGAATATATCCTTGCTGAGCTTGATTTGATTGCTCTAGATTAATTTGATAGCTTCCTTCGATAACATCACACACTAAATTAAGCGCAATCACCGTTGAAATATTCACGTTGAACGGAGCGATATGCCTGCCGCCACCATCTGGATCATTATTATGTTTGAGGATTTTTATTTCCGGTGATGTTGTTTTTTTCCATGCGTCATGAATTATTTTAAAACCAACATCGATGGCATCATTGAGAGATTTTTGTAGTTCTGGGTTATATCCTGGTAGTTTGAATGTGGGGATATCTTCAACGCGGATTTTATACATCGTTGCAAACATTGTTCGCGTTGTGGGGTTTTTATGATCGAGTATAAATCGAATAATTTGTGAATCAAATGTTTCCATGTCATTGATGATTTTGTTACATGTTTCTACGACGCTGATAAATTCATCTCGGGTGAGAGAGCCGGATTTAAGAGATATTAACAACAGTGAAAAATCATTATTCATCGCTGTGAAATTTTTAAGGATTTTATCTTCGTCGATCAAATGAAACTCACTCGATGGTTCAATCCCCAAAGGAGGTTGGCGCACTAAACTAAAAAATTCTATACTGAACTCTTTATAACTCTGTACTGGATTATCAGGTTTTATCCTGTCTGTGACATAATCAGATTTTTTAGGTTTGGGTGATACAACAACGATTTTCTCTAGAGTTTTACTCTGGGGTGGTAATTCAGGCCATCCTAGTACGGTTCTTATTGAGCTTTGATAGATATCTACGACATATTCTTCTGAGTTTATTTCAATGGCGGATGATAGCGTCGGTTCATGAACTGTTATAGCGATTTTTGACTCTACTCCAGTAATCGATTTTATTCTACGCGCGAATTCATCATTGATTTGTTCTATTTGGTATGACCCAGTTGGTATGGAAACGACGTTCCAGTCTGGGGTACCGTCGTCTTTATTCTTATACGAGAACACCAGTGAATTATTGGGTTGTTGACCACCAAATGCTACCGATCTAATATTAGGCCAACTGTGATACATTCGTAGTTTTGCTAGCGCGATTTCGCTCACAGGAACCGGAGAGGGGAAATTCACACTAAACTCGGGTTTCGTAGATGTTATTGATATCATACTCGTTTGTACTGGGTTCGTGTTCTCCACTACTCGTTGAAGTAATTCCTGCTGTGTCGTCATTATACTCATGATTTATTTCTAATTTTGGTATCGAGGAATCATAAATACTGACCATCACTGAGAATTCACAATCTGGTAATGTTGATATTATTGAGATCATTTTGTTTTTTGGGTTCGTGTTTTCTGATTCCATCGGTGTTGTCATTGTTATTATACTCATGTTGTCGCTCTAATTTCGATATCGCGGAATCAAAAATACTGACCATCGCTGAGAATTCACTATCTGATATAATCGTATTGTCGAGTGACGACGATATCATCAATGATAATTGCGAGTATGCGGTTGATGCAATATGAAATTGAAGTAAGTAATTCTGCAGTTTACTCTGGCTGCATGATGATATCTTTTTTGCTATCCCGGTTGATATACCCCCGATTGTAGCCACCGCAGAAATGCAAATTGGAACTACGACCGGGGCAATCATTGTAACCGATGCAAGTATTATTCCGGCACCAGTGAGAACGCTTGACACCGAGTATATAATAACATCAATTGCGGTGATTCTTCGTCGGTATTTTTTTATTTTTATTTGATATTCCTCAGTGAGGGTTTTGAGTCTATTTTGAAATTCTCTGACCTGATCATAGCGACATTGCGTCGATGACAAAGTCATTGTTGTTTATTTTAAAAACACTAGCGTTTTCAATTGTGAAATCCGAACGATTTAGTTATTTACTTAAATCCGCTACGAATTCCAGATACCATGTTACTGATGCCTTAGCCAAACTTTTATCATCGGCTTTTATCGTTAACCGTTCAGTTTTATCCTTGTCGATGATCGTTGAAATTGTATTGTTGACCCCGGATGAACTCGACGATGATATATTAAATTGAATTGGTGCTTCCAGCGTTAATCGATAAATACCCTTGATAGTAGCTGTGATATCTAATTTGTTGTTTGCAGGTGTCCACTCAAATGATCCGTGTTGGATTGTATATACTACGTTATTGGTTTTCTCATGAGGAATTTTTGTTTTTTCAATGATTGTTATCATCCTCGAAAAATCACCTTTGACGGCTTCGATGAAAGTTTTCGTCTCATCGATGGATTTTTTAATATCAGGGAGTTTTATTTCAGTTTTATCCAACTGGGTTCCAATAAATTTATCAATGATATTTCTACGAAATGATATAAACTGTTTTACGTTATCTTCAATTTTAGATTCAAGTATTTTTAGTACAGCCAGAGAATTGTTTAACTCATCGTTGAGAGTTTTTAATCGATCTGTAATCGTCGAAACGAGTACACCCGGTTTGAGTTTACCCTGATCGGAAAATAACGCGATAGTATCCTCGATTGCGTTTTGTTGTTTAACTAAAATATCATCCAGAGAAATATTACTGGTTTTCAATTTACCCTGATCGGAAAATAACGCAACGGTGTTTTCGATTGCGTTTCGTTGTTTAACTAAAATATCATCCAACGACACATCACTGGATTTCAATTTACCCTGTTTGTCCTGAAATACAACTATTTCATTAGGATCAACATTTGTTAAGTTCAACGTCTCAGCGATTTCATCTTTAATTTTTTTTGTTATATCCTTGACAGAATCAGGTGGTGCAGTGCCATCGGGTTTGGGTTTCAGAGATCTCCCCCAAATATCAATCATGTTATTGTAAAACTCTTTCTCTCTCTAAAATCGTTTTTGACGACTTCGTCGTTGCCAGCGATTGCTAGTGTATTCATTCACGACAACATGTGGTGGTTTTCCGCTTGGGTTACTCAAGGAGTTAGAAATAGCGTCAAGGACATTTAATACTTCGCTGCCACATATTGGTGGGTCAATCATCGTTTGTGTTGGTAGCGTAGAATACCAAGTCTTCATTGGAAGGGTTTTTATATACCGCATAAACTCTTTTGGTGGGGCTAATCCATATGAATCGAAATAAACAATCCCACGTGGATCAATAGCGTATGCAACCCAGTGAGTTCCAGGTCCGGTGCTGTTATCTAAATTAATGATTCCGGTTTCAACGCTGTTTGGTTGATGTGGTAATTGATCTTTCATAAAGACACCTCTGAAGTTTTTAATCGCGAGTTTTTTAGCCGCATCCATTAAATCAAAATTGGACATGGGAACCATAGGTTCCTCAATTAATAAATCGTTCCTGGTAGTCTTAGACCCTTTCCGCTGTACCACGAATACGGGGTTCCTGGTAGTCTTAGACCCAATCCGTGAACGGATCGTCCCTTTTTTTTATATCCTTTCCCAGTTGCCTTCTTTAGTGCCATTCCTGCTGCAGTACCAACGGCTCCTAACGCTGCCGCTTTAGCCACCGCTGGGGCTGCTGCTGCAATCAATGCTGGAATCGCAGCTAACAATGGAAATATACCGCCTGTTTTAATCATATTTTTGATAGCAGCCGCAGAAAGAGTAATCTGAACACCTTTTTTGGCTGCAAGTGCATCATTGAAATGTTTCACCTGACGAGTTGTCAGCGATAATTTATTTGCACCACCAGTCATTTGATTAGGTTTCAACGTGATTGTGGTTCCACATTTTTTAGCTGATTCCGATTGCAATTTTTTTAATTGACCGGGAGTTAACGTAACACTAATAACACTATATGACATTATACATAATAGATTGATTCTAAATCGTTTACAATTTCAATTACATGTTTTCTACTGGGACATCTACCACTCTCATTCTTCCACCAACACCTTCAAGTAGCATTGATTTATCACTGAGAATGACAGCAACCGCTCTATAATTAGCAATAGCACCACGAGTCACATTAGCTCTAAAGTGTATATCAACGACGGACTGTCTTGTTAAATCGAGATGTTCCAGTGAGAAGTAATAGATCGGATACAGATTTTTAAAATCATATTGTGATATTTGCAAACCAGTATCAACATTTTGATCACGTGCCATAAATGACAACAGACGATGATACACGCGTGCAATATGATTTTCTGTGTAATTAAGTTGTATATCCTCGGATGGTTCCTGTTGGCCGTTTATTCTCAGTGAGACGTCTTTCACACCTAACTGATCAAATATCATATGGCTGGAGAGTTGATTGCCAACTCGTGTGTTATCCTGTAACGCAATAAATATATGACGTGGCGCAGCAACACCTTGTTTTGATGCTAGATTCCACGTGAATAACCCGTTCAGATTTGATTGCTTCACATCTGTACTCACTGATAACCAGCTCAACAACGACTTTCCTCCTTGGTCCATAAATGATAGTAATCGTTCTTCTGCGGTAATTGCTGGAGTCAACACTGGCATCCACAATGATATTTTTGTTAAATTGACTTTACCAGCATCAGCATTTGGATTTGCAGCATCTGCTGGAATCCTCCAAATTGCGTCACTATCATCACTCTTTCGTACAAGCGATACTGTATGCTTCGCCCCATAAATAACTTTTCGGACGTTTCTACAGAATCCAAATATGTGATGCAGTGGAATCACGCATGAAAATGATTTACGCGCTCCTTGCAACATTGAGTTTCGTGTTGCAGCTCCTAGATTGAAATTAGGATCGTTGTTTATAATCATATCTTCGATACCAGCAGGAGCAGGGTTAGCAGCACGATCATTTGGTCGTCTTACAACGAATTGTTTTCCTCCAGCGGTATTCTTACCATCTTTTGCAAACATCATAGAGGGTCCTGCTGATCTTGTATAATCATCAGAATATCTCGCTAACCCGATTATTGTTGTAGCTACATCAACATCGCGATCTATCGACTCGATTTCTTTTCCATCAATGAGATATCTAGCACTCTCAAATAACGCCATAATACCATTATTGACAAAACCGACTTGAGTACCATCTGGATACGGTGCTGGTACAGCAGTAGTATCAGCAGCTGTTACAAGTTCTCCTTCTACTTCAATAAATGCTTCACAGGGCAAAAAGTATTTACTGGTATCATGGACTTGAAGTTCAATCCGCGATCGACTATTTGCGTCTATTGCATGATAAGCGTAATATTGATAATCGCGTACAGAATCATCCTTGCCAACTGGAGCGTCTATATCAAACGCCGGATCATGTGATTTTTTGAACATTTTATTCTATTTATCAGAGTCTAAATCGTAAAAATCCGTAGGATTTTCAACGCTAGCGTTTTCTACTTAGTTTTTTAAAGCCGCTTCCTGCTATCATATTTGCAATATTGCTTTGGTCCCCTTGATTTACCATTGACGCTAATTTTTCGTCTACTGCGTTATTTATAATTCTACTAACACTTGCAGGCATTTCCGCTGTAGACGGTAACGGTTTTGAAAATCCTTTGGATTTCATCCGTGATTTCACTAATGATGTTAATTTATTCCTCGCAGTTGAAAACGCTTTTCCAGCAAAATCTCCAACAGCACCAATACCCTTATCACGAATAACTTCAATTGCTTTCATTCCTAGTTGTTTAGCCAATGGCATCACTTTTGGAGCCATTCTCGCAAATAACCCTGCAATGGTATTGCCTAAACCATCTCCGTAGTATGCTCTATAAACTGGAAACCGTGAATTAACTACATAGACGGGGGTTGGTTTATCATGATTGTAGTGTATGATCATTATTTGAAATCAGAAACCATTTTTCAATTGTGAAATCCTTCGGATTTCCACGCTAGCGTTTTATTTAATCCCGGTGATTAATCACTGTGATAATCATGGACGGTTTCACCGTCTACTAACTCGTCAATGAAATCTCGATATGTTTTGATATCCATGATACCGCCGGCAAATAATCGTCTACAGATATCAGCTGCTTCATTAATTATTTCCGGTGAGTTATTTCCAGCTCGGAAACCTCCTACAAGAACTTCTAATCGTGATATATCATTGATAACACTACCAGGGCATGAAACACTGGAATCTCTTAATCCACTTCCGCTATAACCAGTTGCTTCATCCTGTTTTTCTAAATCGGCTTCTTGTAATAAATAATCAAGAAGATTATCATCATCATCACGTGGTATTTGTTGTTTTTTAGGAGAGTAGACTACTTTCTTTGCAGGTTGCTGTCGCCTTCCTCGCAATTTTTGCGGTTTTTGTTGTTGTTTAAACTCTTCGTATTGATTATACACTTCGCCCACCTCATTGATATATCCAATGTATGATGCGTTACCCTTCTTCCTAATTCTACCTGTTTTTTCAGTTTTGATTTTGTAGAATATATCAGCCCAGTGAGTTATATCTCTAACAAAGTTATGATGTTCTGGTTTCAACAAATTTTTCCTGTTTTCATAAGTCGTAACAACAAGCGCAGGAATTTTCGCTAGTTTAGTCTCAATGATTGCTGCTAAACCCGCCTCGTTAAATATCACGCGTAAATCATCTACTATTTCTTTTGATTCCATTTGTTTTGTTTGTTCAGTTTTCGCTGCTATTTTTTCGAGTTCACCGATAACAGATTTTCCCGTCTCGGGAACATCTCCCAGTATAGCACGCTCTATCCCTTTCGTTGCTGTGGTTACTGGTTTAAACAATTCTTCGGATCCCATAGCAAAATCAGTCTGAAGACTCTGTCGTTGTTGTAGTTTATTCCGTACAGAGTCACGGATTGGTACAAATCTCCTGATTGCATCCAGTCGTTCACGAGCCAATCGGGTTGTTAATGCTTCATTGACCATTATTTGAAATCGTAAACAATTTTTCAATTGCAAAACAATTTTTTAATCCGACCTAACACCATCGGATGGTCATGGAAGTGTTATTTCACTGTGAGACAGCTTCGTTAATCGATGTTGAAAGTAGCAAAATTGTATATAAAAATAATAATACTGCTAGTTTCAACATTCTATTTTTGATCAATCCGAACCAGCCATCAATTTT
Organism: Unio delphinus; assembly: GCA_029339505.1. Taxonomy (NCBI): domain Eukaryota; kingdom Metazoa; phylum Mollusca; class Bivalvia; order Unionida; family Unionidae; genus Unio; species Unio delphinus. Next base: position 4,057,063 of record JAQISU010000052.1, read on the forward strand.
TCATTCACTGATTTTGACATTTTTAATCAAAAAATGCTAAAAAAAAATTAAAATCTCTATGAGGGACGGTCACAATCAAATAATGATAAATGGTTGGTCAATCAAAATTTTTCATTTTCTTGAATTAACGCCCGTAGGTTTCTAACTTTAGAATTAACCTCCTTTTTCAATTCGTATTCGTACCCCAATTCTTTTCGTATTCGTTCTACGATGGTATACAACGGAGCGAACACACTTATGTCACTGGAAAATGCGAGAGAGTCCTTAATAGAATTCTGAATTCTTTTGATGAGCGCATACTTCTTTGGTAGCATATACTTGTTAGTGCTAACTCCGTATTCTATATCCTGAAAATCAGACATGATTTGATCAGGATTTAACCCATCTGATAGTTCAATATCCCAACCTTTCAATTTTGAAATCTCGGATAAAATGCTATTCATGTTTTCAGAATTCATTATTCTATAACAATGATATATTTCTAAATGAAAAATATGACGTATTAGACATAACTAAATTGAATTTTCTGTCCGCTCTTTTTTGAAATAGCCGATCGACAAACCCCTTCTGCAACATATCGTACTGAGGGTCTACAAATATTGAAATACTTGCCGGCTTCATATATTGATTTAAATACTTTTTCTTCGTTAGTTATTGTATTCAAAGATTTCACAGGTCTCGCTTTTTTCGAGTATTTCCCAGTCCTTCCTCGTTTGGTATTCTCACTATGTGTGATTGCTTGAAGATTTGATAAGGAATTGTTCTTCGGATTAGAATCAATATGATCAATAACAAAACCATCTTTGATCAATCCATGGAAACATTCATACACGAAACGATGATTGTAATATTTCTTCTTTCCAACAGTAAAGAACAAATACCCCATACCATTATCCCACCCAACTGGGTTCTTCAGTCTACGGTTTCTTACAACACCATCACTGGATGCTTCATAATTTGTACTCACTGGGTGTGGTCTGAATTCCTGGTTCATTCGTATACTATACTATTTGTCTAATTCATTGACTGATTCATTTGCAGTGATTCATTATATAAAAATCTTTCATTTAGACACTTGTTTTTAGTATAGCATGATGGAGTTCAAGAGATTGACTTCGAGAAATGCTAAATTTAATGCTGATAGAGAGTTTAAGAGATTATTGAAAATCAGTCCTAGATTTAATCTCGATAGACCAAAACAACGTCCAAGAGACGGAAACATGAAAGAGTTTAAGAGATTATTGAAAATCAGTCCTAGATTTAATCTCGATAGACCCAAAAAACGTAACAAACGTCCAAGAGACGGAAACATGAAAGAGTTTAAGAGATTATTGAAAATCAGTCCTAGATTTAATCTCGATAGACCCAAAAAACGTAACAAACGTCCAAGAGACGGAAACATGAAAGAGTTTAAGAGATTATTGAAAATCAGTCCTAGATTTAATCTCGATAAACCCAAAAGACGTAACAAAATCAATCCTAGATTAAATCTCGATAAACCCAAAATCCTTCGGATTTCAAAAACGTCCAAGAGAGATTACCCCTGGAAAGATGCTCAATTCAATCTCGATATAGCTTCTAATACACCAAAGAATACAATTCTTGATAAAGCCATGATTAGTAAAATCAGAGATTGTTTTAATGAATTCAAACGTGATGGAGCATCCTATTGCTGGTCAACATTTCGAATTGATGGTGTTGTTGATGCTACCATGACTGATGAAAAAGCAGCAGTGATAATTTCACGTGTTGGGGAAAAACGGCATTTTTTCCGAATCAAATTCATTATCGAAGTCGATGGCAAATGGATTATTAAGGATAAATTTGAACCAATCCTCAAGAATAAAAAAGCTGTCATTGTGAGTAGAGATTCCAAACCAGGGATTCTAACCGGCATTGACAAACCATACTACGAAAGATCTTATCCCGTAACAGCAATGGTTTATGGGATATATCCGTTAAATGATAAACCCGATATCGCAAAACTAGCTCCTATGAAATATTCGTCAGGGCTTAATTGTGTAGCAGAACGAATAATAGAACATTTCACAAATGCATCCCGAGGAAATAAACTAACTGATCTGCGACGTAGAAAAATAACCGAGTGGGAACTGACAGTGAAACAGCATGGTGCAAAGATTTCTGATATAGCTAAATTAGAAGCATCATTAAAATTCCCAATATCAGTAACAACAATAACCGGAGAAGTATTATACGAACCGAAATATCAATCGCGAGGAGCCCCAATACAGATTATTGATCATAACAAACACGCGTGGACACCTGCGGTAACAATATTTCCACGAGAACGAACCGTGAAATATATCCCTAAGGAGTTCGTCGGGGATGTTTTCTATGAAGAGAGATTATTCGATGCTATTCATGCGTTGTGTAAAGATGATCCTGTGTCAGTGTGGTTACTTAGAAGTGATGAAGAATTCGATCAATTTGTAAAACCAAATGGTGAATTATATCGCATTGAAGAATTAGATAACAGAATGAGAAAAATCGCTAGTGATTTTTCACCGGAGAATTCCCATGAAAAACTACTCACGGATAGTTTTACTATTCCATCAGTGGTAGCTCACTTCGCAAGAGAAAAAAACTCATGGCGTCCAACACGAAATGATTTTCTCGAGGATGTTAAATTGAGTTGCGTCGAATTTGGTCATGGAGGACTGTGGAATACAAAATACCATCGTGATGGTATGATTTCAATTGATATAGCCGCGTGTTATCCCGGAAGTTTTCTCGGGTATGGGGAATGCGCTGAGTACTTCAAACGATTTGGACACCCCACGCATGAAATGACTCGTGTTGCGATTAATGGACCATTGCCTGATTTTGACTTAACCGGATTCGCTCGTGTGATATCATTCGAATTAGCTACAGGGTTACATCCGTGTAGTTATGTTTGGCTCGGTAGACACCTTTCTGAAAAACACTGGATGCCAATAGTGCTATTGAGATATATGATTGATTGTGGTATGCTAATATCGTTGATTGTTTCCGATGCTATTATATGCTATCGAGCTCAGAAAGAAGTTTGGCTACCACAACCCAATCTAGATAGAATAATCAACGAACTACGAAAACAGTTTCCAGATTTCAGTGAAGAAGAAATCATAAATTGGTCTAAGAAGTTATTTGAAATTAAAAAAGAACAAGCAAAAGATCTCGGAAGAAGAATAATCGGTAAATTTACCCAGGGTGGACGATACGATAACGCAAAATACTCTTCGCGGTTGATCATAGATGTCGCTGAATACGATTTTATTGTAGCGGATTTAATGAAACAGGGAAAACTTGTATCCCGTAAGGATGCTTTTCTATCCAGCGGCGAGAAATTAGGTACGGTTGTTACCTACTGTGATGGATATAATTCCCAGTACACACATTTGAGAAGTTCAATGTTAGCATATGCTTGCATTAATCTATTTTCGATGATAAATAGATTTCCTAATACCGCGGTTAGAGTAGCCACTGATTCGATGTATATACACAATAAGTACAAATCAGCTGTAGCGGCATTCACAGATCCCGAAGAAAATTGGGGGCGTTGGCGATTTAAAAAGGAGATGCTACATGAGTATTGTGAATCCGCAGACGTTGCCATGGATGATAAATATATTTGTTGTAACCGTATTGAAATTGGAAACACTAGTGTTTCTACAGAATTTTCTAATGCACCACCGGTATCTGATCCAATCTGTAGATACAAGACAGTTTATTTAAACGGCTGTGGTGGGTCAGGAAAGACAACTCGTGCAATTGAATTATATCGTGGTGGTGGAAATACTTGTATTTCTACTAACATGATTGTGCTAACACCGACTCACAGACTCGCCAGAGAGATGATACAACGAGGGGTAAATGCTTGCACTTATCACAGCTTCTTTCGATGGAAGGGTGACAAATGGACTCCTGATCGAATGGGTGATAAATTCATTCCTGAAATCATAATCTGGGATGAAATATGCACAGTGTCATTAGATGTATTAAAAACATTTCTTGAGTGGTTGTTAACCAAAAACACAAAAGTCGTCATGTGCGGGGATCAAGGCCAACCACCACCATTTGTCGGTGCATCTCCACATGAATGGCTAAAGGGTTTTGTAGACTACTATGAAGAAATCACCACTGATTATAGATCACTTGATGAACGATTACGCGAGTTCAAAGCGCTAATTAGATTACAACCGGATAGAATCCAATGCGAAATAACGCGTGAAGTGATTTCAGAAACCCCAATGAATGATTTCTGGGAAGCGTGGAGACCAAACGATTTGATCATTGCAAGTAGAAAAATAGTCAGGGATACACTTCAGATGAAGTTATTTGAATTGCATAAAGAAAAATTTGCAACGCTTCCAGTACCCCTTTGTTATAGGCCATCGGATACACGAAAACAGAATATTGAAGTTGATATTCCAGGACAGAATGAAAAACAAATTCTGGTATTAAATGATATTGTGCTGGTTGATATCAATGTCGTTGAAGATGCATTGCGTGCTAATAAATCCCCGTGGACGCTAGGATACGCAGCAACAATACACTCTTCACAGGGATTGACTATATCGGATACAATTGTTTGGATGGTAGATAATCGCATCGAATGGTCAAATTTAGTCTATCTCGCAGTATCCAGAGTACGAAACATAAATCAACTTCGAAGAGTTGTTTTCGATGATAATGACACAACAATAAGTGATATTGATGTTAGCATCATTAATAAAAAACTCTCCGGTTACAAACAACAGGACAAAAAAAAACAACGAGAATTTGATATTGATGCTAAATTAATAATCACTTTGAAGAAACAACAGAATAATCACTGCGCGAGTTGCAATTGTATAATGCGTTGGCAGTATTCGGATAAGGATCCTCGCCAATTCACCGTAGACAGAAAAAATAACAATCTCGGTCATGTCAGAAATAATGTGATGTTGACTTGTCTTGAGTGCAATAGACGCAACGGTGCTAGTTAAGACCATGCGGTGGCAATTGAGTATCCTCGGGAATCACTTGTAGTTGTTGTCGAGTAAAACCCCGCTGAGGAGCAGTTGAATCCAGTTTATAGACTGGAGGTCTACCAGTTGATCGTGTTATACTAGATATCTTATGCGTAGTGACGCTCCAAATAGGATCAGTAGCCCTTTTTCTACCCCCTTCAAGCTCTCCTGGTTCGTATAAGTACCTCACAATGACACTACTACCAAGAATTGGTTGGGAAATGCTAGCGTTTCTAGGGAAATCTTTTTGTGGTTGTACGGGTATTGACTTCTTTTTAATCGCGTTGATAGGTTTCATGTTGATTGTTCTAGTAATCTCGTTATTCAGTGCAGTAATCACAGATGGTAATCTTTTAACCCATTCACTGGATCGCTTTTCTTGAATGAATTCTTTTGCGTATTGATATCCAAATAACCGCTCAGCAATCGTCCGATTAAATCGTTCTACAATGGCCTGATCGCGATGTAGCGCAGTATGCCCTCGTCGTATGGTGACATTATGATGTTTCATTGTAGATAACACTGCACCCTGAAATTCCTTGCCAGGATCAACTTGTAACAGATTTGGCCAGTGCAGAGGACCTCGTCGATAAATCCTTTCAAATGCAGAAGCGACTTCAGTGGCTGATTTTGTTTTTAACGGTTCTGCTTCTTTGTATCGACTCGCAACATCAACTACGGTTAGCGCGTATTTGTAACCACGATCATGTGGCAGAAATAATATATCAGCCTGATGAACTTCATTAGGAGCGGTCACATCAAAATGCGAGAATTGAATTTGTTTAGGCGGTGGTAGATAAATTTGCCATAGTGCCTGTTTGGATAACCAATTAGCCGCAGTGGTTTTTTTCACCTTTGCAGCTCTAGCGAGTTTATTGATTGCAGCGTTACCCCTCCAGTATCCCCTCGGAGAATAATAAATTGATTCCATATTATTAATTACCGGCACCTAACATCAATTTACTTTTCATAGCCGATTTTATCAAAAATGAAGACAATTTTTCTTTGAAGGATTTATCAGGAATAGCATTTAACGCATGAATTAATTTCACATCTGCTAGATGCCTGTGTTGCAGATTGCTGCTTTTATAAGCAACATCATGAAGGTGACAGGCCTTATCAATGGCGTTTATTGGTTCTTCACCGGGGTTGGGTTGATTTTGATTATTGAGTCTGAGATCAAGTCTGGTTCCCGGTCCACAGTAGCTATATCCTGGAAGGTGCTTTTCTCCGGGGTATTTTGCCCATGGGGTTCCAGGGAGTTTTGCTAATTTGGCTGCGATATCACCTCCTCGTTTTTTTTTAAATCAGATTTCATAGACACAAATCTAAATTTCTTTGTACCACATTGCACGCATTTACCAGAAAGCGCTGATCGGTTATTTTTAGTTGTAATCGTCGTCACATCATCTGTGCCAGTACGCGTTTTACACTTCACACAATATAGATCCATAATTTATGTATAGAAATATGGATATAATTGATTTTTCAGCGACGAAAACAAGAGAACCAATTAAGCATCATGCAGCGCTACCAAACTCTATCCGGATGATTATAATCGGGCCATCTGGATCCGGTAAAACGCAATTGTTGCTCAATTTAATAATGAGATGGATGAAGTGGGATAAGTTGTATTTAATTGCCCCTAGCGTAGACGACCAGCGATGTTATGAAGTGCTAAAAGATTTTAACGAGAATGCATCAGAAATTAAGGGTGAGAACGCCATTGATTTTATAACCGATATCGATGAAGCACCGAGCATTGATGATATTGATGGAGATATTAACAATTTAGTCGTATACGACGATATAATGTTGGATAAACAAAAAAATCCTGCTAGAATATTTTCCCGTGGGCGTCACAAAAACACTGACGTGATATATGTCACTCAACGCTACACTCAGGTTCCAAAAGTCATCAGAGATAACTGTAATTTATTGTCTGTATTCAACGGAGTTGATACTCATACGCTACGAAATATTTGGCAGACATGGTGTTCTGATATGGACTTCAATCAATTTCGAGATTTCTTTAGTTATGCTCAGTCAAAACCACACGGATTCGCAACAATAAATCTACATGATCCTCGGACACGATATCGTATCGGACTGGATCAAATATTCGGTTAAATCATTTATTATTTTTTGTTAACCTGTAGCAGCAGAGAGGGTGGATGACCACATCGTTGCGAGCAAAATCGTAAAATCCCCGTTTTTGCAAAAATGGAGACTTTTTTTTTGGTTAAATGAGATTTTGTTGGAAGTCTTATTTTTTGTCTGAAAACGTAGTGTGTAGGCCATTTTTTGTTCGGAAACGTTATCTGGAAGCCTTATTTTTGCTTGAAATCGTGGTCTGTTCACCCTCTCTGCTGCTGTTTGTTTTTTTAGGGTTTAACGCCATTTTTCAGCACACGATAGGCTATACATGGCGGCCAGTATTATTGGTGGAGGAAGACCCCGGGAAAACCCCCGGAAAGAACCACCGACCAATGAGAAACTACTGACAAGCTTTCTCACATAACTACATTAATCGAATATTTGACTCGAACCCACGCATACAGAGGTGAGACGGCAGTGATCCGTAACGGAAAGCGCGTGTGTCTGTTCTTTCTCTCTGGATTTGTTTGGTTTCCAAAAGCATACTCTTTTGATGATGATTATAAATTGTTATTGTTATTCTTGTTGAATTATTATTTATTCCTAAAGACATGCCACTCATGTCCCCACACTCATGTTGTTATTGTTTTTCCTGTACGATATTTGATGGCAGAGAGGCATCATTTTTAATGCCTTGAAGGGCCTTCCAACAAGGATCTATTCGTTCTGTCATATTATGTTGAGCGTTTGTTATACATGTAGTAGATATAAGAGAACGTTAGTTTTTTTTCCTCATTTGAGTAACTGATGTCATATTGGCACTATATGTATAAACTGAAAAGTCCTTCAGGCTGAGTTGCTTTCTGTCGAAGCTGATCAAACTATGTTGATATTTGTTAGAAGTCGTTGAAAGGATTTTAAAAAAAAATTTAGTATTAAGAACCATACCTTATGGTGAATAGGCATAATTTATACGAATCTGACTCTCCGTAGTAGTATGAGAAGTTGACTAAATATTTTTATTATTGTAGTAATAGCAGCCATGTCTTTGATGGCAAATTAGCATCGTTTCTTTGCAGTTGAAAGATCATGCCAGAATATGTTTTGTCAAATATGGTCGAATTCTGTTGAGCAGTTCTTGCGAAGCGGACGTGTGAAGGCAATGTACCGTGCAGCCATCAAACAATGTGTTATTTTTAGAAACATCGGTCAAATTTCTTGTCTGTTTGGTATTATTGGTACAAAGCACCTTAATACCATGATGCTTTGCGCCAAATTCGGTCCATTTCTGTTTAGAACTTTTACTATTTTTTAAAACAGCAGTCATATTTTGCTTGTGGATTGATATCGTTTGATTCAAATTTGAAAGCCTTGTCTTCTAGGATGCTTTCTGTCAATTTAGTCAGATTTAATAATAATAATAATAATAATAATAATAATAATAATAATAATAATAATAATACTTTATTTATAGAGGGTGACTCATTAGTCAAGGACTATTCTCCCTTGAGGCCCTCTTAATGAGAGTATAACAAATACACATTGAAGAAAACAATAATTAGTGCTTATTTTAGCATGTTTAGTATTAAAATACTAAATTCCATTATCTATTAGAAACACATGCATGCTCATGATATCTCTTCTTAAATACTCTAATATTTTCAGCCGATTTAGTTAAGAGGTGCTTGGGAAGGAGTCCTTTAATATTTTTATCTAGTTTTAGCAATTGTAACTATATTTGATGGTGAATCAGCATTTATGTATAATTTGAAAGATCCACTCGCTAGGGTATTAATTATCAGTTATTATTGAAAGGATATGGAAGAACTTGTTTTCATGTTTAATGTCGCTACCATATTTCTTTAAATTTAAGTGACCTTCGGATGCTTTCTGTCAACTTTGGACAAATCCTGTTAAGCGAGAAGTTGTTAAAGACTTTTTATTACCTTACGTACCATATGATAAATGGGAACCCGCCCAAATTATATATATATATATATATATATATATATATATATATATATATATATATATATATATATATATATATATATATATATATATATATATATATATATATATATATATGCAAAGTTCTAAAAGTGCATAACCATGATGATTGGGTACCCTTCTATCCATGTTTGATATACTGGGGGAAATATTGTCGGCAACAAAAAAAATAGTGTTAAGTAACTTAAATGTTTAATCAAAGTCTATCAAAAAGACTTTTATAAAATATCACAGAACTTGCTTTTGTTTTTATGATATATTCTAAAAAATACAAATAATATAGTCTCTCGATCGATCGATCGATCGACACAAATGTTATAGGAAATTAAAAATGAACAAATTTAAAGGAAACCACGTTATGGCCAAAGAACGGTACACTTAATAGTAACAATCACGGGGCTCTACAATAATCTTTCTAAAATTCTTTAAAAGCTCTTTTATAATCTGTATTATGACAAATAGCGGTGCGCTGAATAAGTCGAAACTAACAAGCGCTATATTTATATTTACTTTACTGAATATATTAAATCTTTTTATATGGCAAAGAGTGGTGCGCTAAAAAAGTAAGAATGAAAGGGCGCTACATTAAATGTATCAGTTATTTTCATAAGAATCATAGGGCGCTACATTAAATGTATCAGTTATTTTCATAAGAATGAAAGGGGGCTACATTAAATGTATCAGTTATTTTCATAAGAATGAAAGGGGGCTACATTAAATGTATCAGTTATTTTCATAAGAATGAAAGGGCGCTACATGAAATGTATCAGTTATTTTCATAAGAATGAAAGGGGGCTAGATTAAATGTATCAGTTATTTTCATAAGAATGAAAGGGCACTACATTAAATGTATCAGTTATTTTCATGAGAATGAAAGGGCGCTAAATTAAATGTATCAGTTATTTATATAAGAATGAAAGGGCGCTACATTAAATGTATCAGTTATTTTCATAAGAATGAAAGGGGGCTACATTAAATGTATCAGTTATTTTCATACGAATGAAAGGGCGCTACATTAAATGTGTCAGTTATTTTCATAAGAATGACAGGGCGCTACATTAAATGTATCAGTTATTTTCATAAGAATGAAAGGGCGCTACATTAAATGTATCAGTTATTTTCATAAGAATGAAAGGGCGCTACATTAAATGTATCAGTTATTTTCATAAGAATGAAAGGGCGCTACATTAAATGTATCAGTTATTTTCATAAGAATGATAGGGCGCTACATTAAATGTATCAGTTATTTTCATAAGAATGACAGGGCGCTACATTAAATGTATCAGTTATTTTCATAAGAATGAAAGTGGGCTACATTAAATGTGTCAGTTATTTTCATAAGAATGACAGGGCGCTACATTAAATGTGTTAGGATTAAAGTTTTAGTAAAATTAATAAAGATTGATATTTTCTTTGAATTGTATTTAAGTAATGTTTTATTTGTTTATATTCTAAAATATATTAAAGGTAATTTCACTTGTTTTTGAAGTACAACTATACAGAATAGAAAAGGTTGCTAAACAAGTGTAGTAAAAAAGGCAGTGTGTATAAGTATACTCCCTAACATCAGTAAAAATAACTAATGTACAGTGTTTTGTAAGACTGTATACCATAATACATGGATTTTTGCCTGCTCAGCTATAAGTTCTAGGTTTCATTAGTAAAACTATGTCTCTGACCTAGTGATTGGCAAAGGTTCAAATCGGTTAATGAAGATCGAGTAACTTTCCACTCTAAGAGGCTTCTGAAACAAGATGGCTTCCAACTAACGGATATCCATATTTGGTCTGACGTCGTTAAGGCCGGTGTAGATGATTACAGAATTGAGTCTTATGACGTAAGTAAGGTGGTTTTTACCTGTTAGAACTGGTTTGTAGAGTTCGTAGTTTTCTGACTAATGCGTAGAAGGGTATGACCTTGCCTAACCCTGTATCTGGCCGCGAACGTATATATAGAAATGCGCAAATCAGGTCAGATCAGTTATAACGCATTAGCAGAAAACTGACGTTGACTCTTCAATTACAGGTAGGCATCTGTACAAGTTATAATTTCTTGCAAGAAATAAGTATTTTTGATGATTGAGATTTTTAATGGTAAAATTGTTTTGTGTGCAACATTACTATTGAGTTCTTTGTTTATAATACATTGTAATGGAATGTTTAAATGTTCTAAAGAATTTATATTTATGTAACTTTAATTATAAAGGTTTGAATTAGTTGAATTAGCTACCAACTTCATACTTGACTTAATGTTGAAATAAAGTATTTCTTAAGTAAGAAAGAGTAATTTCTAGCAATATATTCTAAATCAATATTCTTAATATTCTGTTTTAAAATGAGTAAAATGCATTAACTGTTATTACATTTAAGGCTTTTGCTATCTTGAAATTGAATGAGAATTAACTAGTAAATAATATTCTAAGGTGCAGAAGTTAATGAAGTTGGAAAGCTTAAAGATGAAAAATGTAATATGTATTTTATGAATTTTATTATAAAGTTTTAGAAGTGTTTCTAGAATGTAGTAATATATATGTGTGCTGATTATTTAAATAAAGTTATAACGCATTAGCAGAAAACTGACGTTGACTCTTCAATTATAGATGTAGCTGTTTTATCATCGTGGCGCTCTCTTTAAGAGAGCCTGACTTCTTTCTTCTTTCTCTCTCTCTTACCATGGATATAGACGTTCCCCAACTTACGAGTAATTCCTTCTCATAGCAAGAAATGAGAAGAAGGTTATGTAAAGCTAATAACAACATACATAACAGAAATCTTTTTACATAACAAATGTATCAGTTATTTTCATAAGAATGAAAGGGGGCTACATTAAATGTATCAGTTATTTTCATAAGAATGAAAGGGCGCTACATTAAATGTATCAGTTATTTTCATAAGAATGAAAGGGCGCTACATTAAATGTATCAGTTATTTTCATAAGAATGAAAGGACGCTACATTAAATGTATCAGTTTTTTTCATAGAATGAAAGGGCGCTACATTAAATGTATCAGTTATTTTCATAAGAATGATAGGGCCCTTCATTAAATGTATCAGTTATTTTCATAAGAATGAAAGGGCGCTACATTAAATGTATCAGTTATTTTCATACGAATGAAAGGGCACTACATTAAATGTATCAGTTATTTTCATAAGAATGAAAGGGCGCTACATTAATGTATCAGTTATTTTCATAAGAATGAAAGGGCGCTACATTAAATGTATCAGTTATTTTCATAAGAATGAAAGGGCGCTACATTAAATGTATCAGTTATTTTCATAAGAATGAAAGGGCGCTACATTAAATGTATCAGTTATTTTCATAAGAATGATAGGGCCCTTCATTAAATGTATCAGTTATTTTCATAAGAATGAAATGGCGCTGCATTAAATGTATCAGTTATTTTCATAAGAATGAAAGGGCACTACATTAAATGTATCAGTTATTTTCATAAGAATGAAAGGGCGCTACATTAATGTATCAGTTATTTTCATAAGGATGATAGGGCGCTACATTAAATGTATCAGTTATTTTCATAGAATGAAAGGACGCTACATTAAATGTATCAGTTATTTTCATAAGAATGATAAGGCCCTACATTAAATGTATCAGTTTTTTTTCATAAGAATGAAAGGGCGCTACATTAAATGTATCAGTTATTTTCATAAGAATGAAAGGGCGCTACATTAATGTATCAGTTATTTTCATAAGAATGAAAGGGCGCTACATCAAATGTTTCAGTTATTTTCATAAGAATGATAGGGCGCTACATTAAATGTATCAGTTATTTTCATAAGAATGATAGGGCGCTACATTAAATGTATCGGTTATTTTTATAAGAATGAAAGGGCGCTACATTAAATGTATCAGTTATTTTCATACGAATGAAAGAGCGCTACATTAAATGTATCAGTTATTTTCATACGAATGAAAGGGCGCTTCATTAAATGTATCAGTTATTTTCATAAGAATGACAGGGCGCTACATTAAATGTATCAGTTATTTTCATACGAATGAAAGGGGGCTACATTAAATGTGTCAGTTATTTTCATAAGAATGACAGGGCGCTACATTAAATGTATCAGTTATTTTCATAAGAATGAATGGGGGCTACATTAAATGTGTCAGTTATTTTCATAAGAATGACAGGGCGCTACATTAAATGTATCAGTTATTTTCATAAGAATGAAAGGGGGCTACATTAAATGCATCAGTTATTTTCATAAGAATGAAAGGGCGCTACATTAAATGTATCAGTTATTTTCATAAGAATGAAAGGGCGCTACATTAAATGTATCAGTTATTTTCATAAGAATGAAAGGGCGCTACATTAAATGTATCAGTTATTTTCATAGAATGAAAGGGCGCTTCATTAAATGTATCAGTTATTTTCATAAGAATGATAGGGCCCTTCATTAAATGTATCAGTTATTTTCATAAGAATGAAAGGGCGCTACATTAAATGTATCAGTTATTTTCATAAGAATGAAAGGGCACTACATTAAATGTATCAGTTATTTTCATAAGAATGAAAGGGCGCTACATTAATGTATCAGTTATTTTCATAAGAATGATAGGGCGCTACATTAAATGTATCAGTTATTTTCATAAGTATGAAAGGGCGCTACATTAAATGTATCAGTTATTTTCATAAGAATGAAAGGGCGCTACATTAAATGTATCAGTCATTTTCATAAGAATGAAAGGGCGCTACATTAAATGTATCAGTTATTCTCATAAGAATGAAAGGGCGCTACAATAAATGTATCAGTTATTTTCATAAGAATGAAAGGGCGCTACATTAAATGTATTAGTTATTTTCATAGAATGAAAGGACGCTACATTAAATGTATCAGTTATTTTCATAAGAATGATAAGGCCCTACATTAAATGTATCAGTTATTTTCATAAGAATGAAAGGGCGCTACATTAAATGTATCAGTTATTTTCATAAGAATGAAAGGGCGCTACATTAAATGTATGTTATTTTCATAAGAATGAAAGGGCGCTACATTAAATGTATCAGTTATTTTCATAAGAATGAAAGATCGCTACATTAAATGTATGTTATTTTCATAAGAATGAAAGGGCGCTACATTAATGTATCAGTTATTTTCATAAGAATGAAAGGGCGCTACATTAAATGTATCAGTTATTTTCATAAGAATGAAAGGGCGCTACATTAAATGTATGTTATTTTCATAAGAATGAAAGGGCGCTACATTAATGTATCAGTTATTTTCATAAGAATGAAAGGGCGCTACATTAAATGTTTCAGTTATTTTCATAAGAATGATAGGGCGCTACATTAAATGTATCAGTTATTTTCATAAGAATGATAGGGCGCTACATTAAATGTATCAGTTATTTTCATAAGAATGATAGGGCGCTACATTAAATGTATCGGTTATTTTTATAAGAATGAAAGGGCGCTACATTAAATGTATGTTATTTTCATACGAATGAAAGGGCGCTACATTAAATGTATCAGTTATTTTCATACGAATGAAAGGGCGCTACATTAAATGTGTCAGTTATTTTCATAAGAATGACAGGGCGCTACATTAAATGTATCAGTTATTTTCATAAGAATGAAAGGGCGCTACATTAAATGTATCAGTTATTTTCATAAGAATGAAAGGGCGCTACATTAAATGTATCAGTTATTTTCATAAGAATGAAAGGGCGCTACATTAAATGTATCAGTTATTTTCATAAGAATGAAAGGGCGCTACATTAAATGTATCAGTTATTTTCATAAGAATGATAGGGCGCTACATTAAATGTATCAGTTATTTTCATAAGAATGACAGGGCGCTACATTAAATGTATCAGTTATTTTCATAAGAATGAAAGTGGGCTACATTAAATGTGTCAGTTATTTTCATAAGAATGACAGGGCGCTACATTAAATGTGTTAGGATTAAAGTTTTAGTAAAATTAATAAAGATTGATATTTTCTTTGAATTGTATTTAAGTAATGTTTTATTTGTTTATATTCTAAAATATATTAAAGGTAATTTCACTTGTTTTTGAAGTACAACTATACAGAATAGAAAAGGTTGCTAAACAAGTGTAGTAAAAAAGGCAGTGTGTATAAGTATACTCCCTAACATCAGTAAAAATAACTAATGTACAGTGTTTTGTAAGACTGTATACCATAATACATGGATTTTTGCCTGCTCAGCTATAAGTTCTAGGTTTCATTAGTAAAACTATGTCTCTGACCTAGTGATTGGCAAAGGTTCAAATCGGTTAATGAAGATCGAGTAACTTTCCACTCTAAGAGGCTTCTGAAACAAGATGGCTTCCAACTAACGGATATCCATATTTGGTCTGACGTCGTTAAGGCCGGTGTAGATGATTACAGAATTGAGTCTTATGACGTAAGTAAGGTGGTTTTTACCTGTTAGAACTGGTTTGTAGAGTTCGTAGTTTTCTGACTAATGCGTAGAAGGGTATGACCTTGCCTAACCCTGTATCTGGCCGCGAACGTATATATAGAAATGCGCAAATCAGGTCAGATCAGTTATAACGCATTAGCAGAAAACTGACGTTGACTCTTCAATTACAGGTAGGCATCTGTACAAGTTATAATTTCTTGCAAGAAATAAGTATTTTTGATGATTGAGATTTTTAATGGTAAAATTGTTTTGTGTGCAACATTACTATTGAGTTCTTTGTTTATAATACATTGTAATGGAATGTTTAAATGTTCTAAAGAATTTATATTTATGTAACTTTAATTATAAAGGTTTGAATTAGTTGAATTAGCTACCAACTTCATACTTGACTTAATGTTGAAATAAAGTATTTCTTAAGTAAGAAAGAGTAATTTCTAGCAATATATTCTAAATCAATATTCTTAATATTCTGTTTTAAAATGAGTAAAATGCATTAACTGTTATTACATTTAAGGCTTTTGCTATCTTGAAATTGAATGAGAATTAACTAGTAAATAATATTCTAAGGTGCAGAAGTTAATGAAGTTGGAAAGCTTAAAGATGAAAAATGTAATATGTATTTTATGAATTTTATTATAAAGTTTTAGAAGTGTTTCTAGAATGTAGTAATATATATGTGTGCTGATTATTTAAATAAAGTTATAACGCATTAGCAGAAAACTGACGTTGACTCTTCAATTATAGATGTAGCTGTTTTATCATCGTGGCGCTCTCTTTAAGAGAGCCTGACTTCTTTCTTCTTTCTCTCTCTCTTACCATGGATATAGACGTTCCCCAACTTACGAGTAATTCCTTCTCATAGCAAGAAATGAGAAGAAGGTTATGTAAAGCTAATAACAACATACATAACAGAAATCTTTTTACATAACAAATGTATCAGTTATTTTCATAAGAATGAAAGGGGGCTACATTAAATGTATCAGTTATTTTCATAAGAATGAAAGGGCGCTACATTAAATGTATCAGTTATTTTCATAAGAATGAAAGGGCGCTACATTAAATGTATCAGTTATTTTCATAAGAATGAAAGGACGCTACATTAAATGTATCAGTTTTTTTCATAGAATGAAAGGGCGCTACATTAAATGTATCAGTTATTTTCATAAGAATGATAGGGCCCTTCATTAAATGTATCAGTTATTTTCATAAGAATGAAAGGGCGCTACATTAAATGTATCAGTTATTTTCATACGAATGAAAGGGCACTACATTAAATGTATCAGTTATTTTCATAAGAATGAAAGGGCGCTACATTAATGTATCAGTTATTTTCATAAGAATGAAAGGGCGCTACATTAAATGTATCAGTTATTTTCATAAGAATGAAAGGGCGCTACATTAAATGTATCAGTTATTTTCATAAGAATGAAAGGGCGCTACATTAAATGTATCAGTTATTTTCATAAGAATGATAGGGCCCTTCATTAAATGTATCAGTTATTTTCATAAGAATGAAATGGCGCTGCATTAAATGTATCAGTTATTTTCATAAGAATGAAAGGGCACTACATTAAATCTATCAGTTATTTTCATAAGAATGAAAGGGCGCTACATTAATGTATCAGTTATTTTCATAAGGATGATAGGGCGCTACATTAAATGTATCAGTTATTTTCATAGAATGAAAGGACGCTACATTAAATGTATCAGTTATTTTCATAAGAATGATAAGGCCCTACATTAAATGTATCAGTTTTTTTTCATAAGAATGAAAGGGCGCTACATTAAATGTATCAGTTATTTTCATAAGAATGAAAGGGCGCTACATTAATGTATCAGTTATTTTCATAAGAATGAAAGGGCGCTACATAAAATGTTTCAGTTATTTTCATAAGAATGATAGGGCACTACATTAAATGTATCAGTTATTTTCATAAGAATGATAGGGCGCTACATTAAATGTATCGGTTATTTTTATAAGAATGAAAGGGCGCTACATTAAATGTATCAGTTATTTTCATACGAATGAAAGAGCGCTACATTAAATGTATCAGTTATTTTCATACGAATGAAAGGGCGCTTCATTAAATGTATCAGTTATTTTCATAAGAATGACAGGGCGCTACATTAAATGTATCAGTTATTTTCATACGAATGAAAGGGGGCTACATTAAATGTGTCAGTTATTTTCATAAGAATGACAGGGCGCTACATTAAATGTATCAGTTATTTTCATAAGAATGAATGGGGGCTACATTAAATGTGTCAGTTATTTTCATAAGAATGACAGGGCGCTACATTAAATGTATCAGTTATTTTCATAAGAATGAATGGGGGCTACATTAAATGCATCAGTTATTTTCATAAGAATGAAAGGGCGCTACATTAAATGTATCAGTTATTTTCATAAGAATGAAAGGGCGCTACATTAAATGTATCAGTTATTTTCATAAGAATGAAAGGGCGCTACATTAAATGTATCAGTTATTTTCATAGAATGAAAGGGCGCTTCATTAAATGTATCAGTTATTTTCATAAGAATGATAGGGCCCTTCATTAAATGTATCAGTTATTTTCATAAGAATGAAAGGGCGCTACATTAAATGTATCAGTTATTTTCATAAGAATGAAAGGGCACTACATTAAATGTATCAGTTATTTTCATAAGAATGAAAGGGCGCTACATTAATGTATCAGTTATTTTCATAAGAATGATAGGGCGCTACATTAAATGTATCAGTTATTTTCATAAGTATGAAAGGGCGCTACATTAAATGTATCAGTTATTTTCATAAGAATGAAAGGGCGCTACATTAAATGTATCAGTTATTTTCATAAGAATGAAAGGGCGCTACATTAAATGTATCAGTTATTCTCATAAGAATGAAAGGGCGCTACATTAAATGTATCAGTTATTTTCATAAGAATGAAAGGGCGCTACATTAAATGTATTAGTTATTTTCATAGAATGAAAGGACGCTACATTAAATGTATCAGTTATTTTCATAAGAATGATAAGGCCCTACATTAAATGTATCAGTTATTTTCATAAGAATGAAAGGGCGCTACATTAAATGTATCAGTTATTTTCATAAGAATGAAAGGGCGCTACATTAAATGTATGTTATTTTCATAAGAATGAAAGGGCGCTACATTAAATGTATCAGTTATTTTCATAAGAATGAAAGGGCGCTACATTAAATGTATGTTATTTTCATAAGAATGAAAGGGCGCTACATTAATGTATCAGTTATTTTCATAAGAATGAAAGGGCGCTACATTAAATGTATCAGTTATTTTCATAAGAATGAAAGGGCGCTACATTAAATGTATGTTATTTTCATAAGAATGAAAGGGCGCTACATTAATGTATCAGTTATTTTCATAAGAATGAAAGGGCACTACATTAAATGTTTCAGTTATTTTCATAAGAATGATAGGGCGCTACATTAAATGTATCAGTTATTTTCATAAGAATGATAGGGCGCTACATTAAATGTATCAGTTATTTTCATAAGAATGATAGGGCGCTACATTAAATGTATCGGTTATTTTTATAAGAATGAAAGGGCGCTACATTAAATGTATGTTATTTTCATACGAATGAAAGGGCGCTACATTAAATGTATCAGTTATTTTCATACGAATGAAAGGGCGCTACATTAAATGTGTCAGTTATTTTCATAAGAATGACAGGGCGCTACATTAAATGTATCAGTTATTTTCATAAGAATGAAAGGGCGCTACATTAAATGTATCAGTTATTTTCATAAGAATGAAAGGGCGCTACATTAAATGTATCAGTTATTTTCATAAGAATGAAAGGGCGCTACATTAAATGTATCAGTTATTTTCATAAGAATGAAAGGGCGCTACATTAAATGTATCAGTTATTTTCATAAGAATGATAGGGCGCTACATTAAATGTATCAGTTATTTTCATAAGAATGACAGGGCGCTACATTAAATGTATCAGTTATTTTCATAAGAATGAAAGTGGGCTACATTAAATGTGTCAGTTATTTTCATAAGAATGACAGGGCGCTACATTAAATGTGTTAGGATTAAAGTTTTAGTAAAATTAATAAAGATTGATATTTTCTTTGAATTGTATTTAAGTAATGTTTTATTTGTTTATATTCTAAAATATATTAAGGGTAATTTCACTTGTTTTTGAAGTACAACTATACAGAATAGAAAAGGTTGCTAAACAAGTGTAGTAAAAAAGGCAGTGTGTATAAGTATACTCCCTAACATCAGTAAAAATAACTAATGTACATTGTTTTGTAAGACTGTATACGATAATACATGGATTTTTGCCTGCTCAGCTATAAGTTCTAGGTTTCATTAGTAAAACTATGTCTCTGACCTAGTGATTGGCAAAGGTTCAAATCGGTTAATGAAGATCGAGTAACTTTCCACTCTAAGAGGCTTCTGAAACAAGATGGCTTCCAACTAACGGATATCCATATTTGGTCTGACGTCGTTAAGGCCGGTGTAGATGATTACAGAATTGAGTCTTATGACGTAAGTAAGGTGGTTTTTACCTGTTAGAACTGGTTTGTAGAGTTCGTAGTTTTCTGACTAATGCGTAGAAGGGTATGACCTTGCCTAACCCTGTATCTGGCCGCGAACGTATATATAGAAATGCGCAAATCAGGTCAGATCAGTTATAACGCATTAGCAGAAAACTGACGTTGACTCTTCAATTACAGGTAGGCATCTGTACAAGTTATAATTTCTTGCAAGAAATAAGTATTTTTGATGATTGAGATTTTTAATGGTAAAATTGTTTTGTGTGCAACATTACTATTGAGTTCTTTGTTTATAATACATTGTAATGGAATGTTTAAATGTTCTAAAGAATTTATATTTATGTAACTTTAATTATAAAGGTTTGAATTAGTTGAATTAGCTACCAACTTCATACTTGACTTAATGTTGAAATAAAGTATTTCTTAAGTAAGAAAGAGTAATTTCTAGCAATATATTCTAAATCAATATTCTTAATATTCTGTTTTAAAATGAGTAAAATGCATTAACTGTTATTACATTTAAGGCTTTTGCTATCTTGAAATTGAATGAGAATTAACTAGTAAATAATATTCTAAGGTGCAGAAGTTAATGAAGTTGGAAAGCTTAAAGATGAAAAATGTAATATGTATTTTATGAATTTTATTATAAAGTTTTAGAAGTGTTTCTAGAATGTAGTAATATATATGTGTGCTGATTATTTAAATAAAGTTATAACGCATTAGCAGAAAACTGACGTTGACTCTTCAATTATAGATGTAGCTGTTTTATCATCGTGGCGCTCTCTTTAAGAGAGCCTGACTTCTTTCTTCTTTCTCTCTCTCTTACCATGGATATAGACGTTCCCCAACTTACGAGTAATTCCTTCTCATAGCAAGAAATGAGAAGAAGGTTATGTAAAGCTAATAACAACATACGTAACAGAAATCTTTTTACATAACAAATGTATCAGTTATTTTCATAAGAATGAAAGGGGGCTACATTAAATGTATCAGTTATTTTCATAAGAATGAAAGGGCGCTACATTAAATGTATCAGTTATTTTCATAAGAATGAAAGGGCGCTACATTAAATGTATCAGTTATTTTCATAAGAATGAAAGGACGCTACATTAAATGTATCAGTTTTTTTCATAGAATGAAAGGGCGCTACATTAAATGTATCAGTTATTTTCATAAGAATGATAGGGCCCTTCATTAAATGTATCAGTTATTTTCATAAGAATGAAAGAGCGCTACATTAAATGTATCAGTTATTTTCATACGAATGAAAGGGCACTACATTAAATGTATCAGTTATTTTCATAAGAATGAAAGGGCGCTACATTAATGTATCAGTTATTTTCATAAGAATGAAAGGGCGCTACATTAAATGTATCAGTTATTTTCATAAGAATGAAAGGGCGCTACATTAAATGTATCAGTTATTTTCATAAGAATGAAAGGGCGCTACATTAAATGTATCAGTTATTTTCATAAGAATGATAGGGCCCTTCATTAAATGTATCAGTTATTTTCATAAGAATGAAATGGCGCTGCATTAAATGTATCAGTTATTTTCATAAGAATGAAAGGGCACTACATTAAATGTATCAGTTATTTTCATAAGAATGAAAGGGCGCTACATTAATGTATCAGTTATTTTCATAAGGATGATAGGGCGCTACATTAAATGTATCAGTTATTTTCATAGAATGAAAGGACGCTACATTAAATGTATCAGTTATTTTCATAAGAATGATAAGGCCCTACATTAAATGTATCAGTTTTTTTCATAAGAATGAAAGGGCGCTACATTAAATGTATCAGTTATTTTCATAAGAATGAAAGGGCGCTACATTAATGTATCAGTTATTTTCATAAGAATGAAAGGGCGCTACATAAAATGTTTCAGTTATTTTCATAAGAATGATAGGGCGCAACATTAAATGTATCAGTTATTTTCATAAGAATGATAGGGCGCTACATTAAATGTATAGGTTATTTTTATAAGAATGAAAGGGCGCTACATTAAATGTATCAGTTATTTTCATACGAATGAAAGAGCGCTACATTAAATGTATCAGTTATTTTCATACGAATGAAAGGGCGCTTCATTAAATGTATCAGTTATTTTCATAAGAATGACAGGGCGCTACATTAAATGTATCAGTTATTTTCATACGAATGAAAGGGGGCTACATTAAATGTGTCAGTTATTTTCATAAGAATGACAGGGCGCTACATTAAATGTATCAGTTATTTTCATAAGAATGAATGGGGGCTACATTAAATGTGTCAGTTATTTTCATAAGAATGACAGGGCGCTACATTAAATGTATCAGTTATTTTCATAAGAATGAATGGGGGCTACATTAAATGCATCAGTTATTTTCATAAGAATGAAAGGGCGCTACATTAAATGTATCAGTTATTTTCATAAGAATGAAAGGGCGCTACATTAAATGTATCAGTTATTTTCATAAGAATGAAAGGGCGCTACATTAAATGTATCAGTTATTTTCATAGAATGAAAGGGCGCTTCATTAAATGTATCAGTTATTTTCATAAGAATGATAGGGCCCTTCATTAAATGTATCAGTTATTTTCATAAGAATGAAAGGGCGCTACATTAAATGTATCAGTTATTTTCATAAGAATGAAAGGGCACTACATTAAATGTATCAGTTATTTTCATAAGAATGAAAGGGCGCTACATTAATGTATCAGTTATTTTCATAAGAATGATAGGGCGCTACATTAAATGTATCAGTTATTTTCATAAGTATGAAAGGGCGCTACATTAAATGTATCAGTTATTTTCATAAGAATGAAAGGGCGCTACATTAAATGTATCAGTTATTTTCATAAGAATGAAAGGGCGCTACATTAAATGTATCAGTTATTCTCATAAGAATGAAAGGGCGCTACATTAAATGTATCAGTTATTTTCATAAGAATGAAAGGGCGCTACATTAAATGTATTAGTTATTTTCATAGAATGAAAGGACGCTACATTAAATGTATCAGTTATTTTCATAAGAATGATAAGGCCCTACATTAAATGTATCAGTTATTTTCATAAGAATGAAAGGGCGCTACATTAAATGTATCAGTTATTTTCATAAGAATGAAAGGGCGCTACATTAAATGTATGTTATTTTCATAAGAATGAAAGGGCGCTACATTAAATGTATCAGTTATTTTCATAAGAATGAAAGGGCGCTACATTAAATGTATGTTATTTTCATAAGAATGAAAGGGCGCTACATTAATGTATCAGTTATTTTCATAAGAATGAAAGGGCGCTACATTAAATGTATCAGTTATTTTCATAAGAATGAAAGGGCGCTACATTAAATGTATGTTATTTTCATAAGAATGAAAGGGCGCTACATTAATGTATCAGTTATTTTCATAAGAATGAAAGGGCGCTACATTAAATGTTTCAGTTATTTTCATAAGAATGATAGGGCGCTACATTAAATGTATCAGTTATTTTCATAAGAATGATAGGGCGCTACATTAAATGTATCAGTTATTTTCATAAGAATGATAGGGCGCTACATTAAATGTATCGGTTATTTTTATAAGAATGAAAGGGCGCTACATTAAATGTATGTTATTTTCATACGAATGAAAGGGCGCTACATTAAATGTATCAGTTATTTTCATACGAATGAAAGGGCGCTTCATTAAATGTATCAGTTATTTTCATACGAATGAAATGCGCTACATTAATTTATTTGTTATTTTCATAAAAATGATAGGGCGCTACATTAAATGTATCAGTTATTTTCATAAGAATGAAAGGGCGTTACATTAAATGTATCAGTTATTTTCATAAGAATGAAAGGGCACTACATTAAATGTATCAGTTATTTTCATAGAATGAAAGGGCGCTACATTAAATGTAACAGTTATTTTCATAGAATGAAAGGGCGCTACATTAAATGTATCAGTTATTTTCATACGAATGAAAGGGCGCTACATTAAATTATCAGTTTTTTTCATACGAATGAAATGCGCTACATTAATTTATTTGTTATTTTCATAAGAATGATAGGGCGCTACATTAAATGTATCAGTTATTTTCATAAGAATGATAGAGCGCTACATTAAATGTATCAGTTATTTTCATAAGAATGAAAGGGCGCTACATTAAATGTATCAGTTATTTTCATAAGAATGAAAGGGCGCTACATTAAATGTATCAGTTATTTTCATAAGAATGAAAGGGCGCTACATTAATTTATCTGTTATTTTCATAGGAATGATAGGGCGCTACATTAAATGTATCAGTTATTTTCATAAGAATGAAAGGGTGCTACATTAAATGTATCAGTTATCTTCATAGAATGAAAGGGCGCTTCATTAAATGTATCAGTTATTTTCATAAGAATGATAGGGCGCTACGTTAATTTATCTGTTATTTTCATAAGAATGAAAGGGCGCTACATTAATTTATGTTATTTTCATAAGAATGATAGGGCGCTACATTAATTTATGTTATTTTCATTTTTTTGTTTTAAAGACATTTTAGAATTTCAATGACAAAGACAAGTAAGATAAATAAAACATCTGTCGCTGTAATTAATACTTTTAAAATTCTTGACAGAATCAATAGGTACTTTTCATATTTAAAACATTTTTTATGACAAGAGAGCTGAATCCATAAATGATGTAGGTTCTGATAACATTTACATTTAAAATCATCATGGGATCTTTAATGTAGCGCAATTCGAAGTTTGTTTCTTGACTTTCTAGAAAAACACATTTGGAATGTTTAATTGCTGCTCGTCCTGTACGCCAACGTTCATCTTTAGAGTTGTTTTTACGAAATAAGGCGACTGTGTGTTTGGCTCGAAAAATAATCTTGCGAACATCTTTGCAGACCCCACATATATAACTGAAGGCAATTGCACATGTAAACCCCAAGAAACCACCACTGAGTTGTGATCAACGCTATGCAAAATCCAATGCTAAAATTTGGGTATAGCCTGTCACCATATCGGTGAGCAACAGCGTGCGGTGCACAAGAATACTTATAAACAACAAGTCTTGTTTACGGTCTGTGCCCTGCACAATTAGTTGCATATGTAACAAAGACCATTGCTTGGCCAGCTGTCAACGTGTAATCATTGCTGTAAATGACAAGTCCAGGAATTGTTGTAGCTACGTCAACGTTGTCAAGAATTGATTCCATTTCCTTTCCATCATTGGGAGAACATGCACTTTTAAACAACGCCGTGATTTCTTTGTTGATAAATCCCAATTGGGGGTTGGCGGGGTAATTGGCATGGCTATCTTGTACAAATTTATCCTTAATTTCCAATAGTGTTCCAAATGAAAGGAAAAACCTGACATATCCTGCACTTCCATTGAACATATTTTATAATGATGAACTGCCGTGACAAATATATAAAATATATCTATATATATGCAAAAACAAATGTTTTTTTCTTCTTAGTATTGATTTTTTTTTGTGGTTTAACGCCATTTTTCAGCACAATATATAGGCTATACATGGCGGCCAGTATTAGTGGTGGAGGAAGAAACCGGAAAAACCCCGGAAAGAACCACCGACCCACGAGTCTTAGTATTGATTTAACAATGGAATCTGAACTGACGAGGTTTTCAGTCCATCAATGAAATGTGGTACAAAGAGGCTGAAGAAAATTGGAGAGAACGGGAAAACTTTTCCGACGCTATTACTAAAAACAACGAAACAGAATCAACCGAGGAACTTACTGCCGCTCCAAGTCTGGTCGTATTAGAGTTGGCCCAATACTCAGTGACTCGGCATTTGAATTACTGGAAATTGATACAAAATATGAATTTATTTTATCGCCGTTCGCAAATGAATTCATATCCTATGTTTTCAACATTTGTTGTTGATTCCATTAAACACAAGACTTGATCAGATAAAGCCAGAATCTGAATTAGCATACAATCACGTAATGGCCTCTAGAGTTCCCTATTCGCCTAGCCTCAGTATCAGTGTACAAATTTGACACGGATGAGAAGATAAAAGAGCGGTGACGGGTATCTATGTTAAACCATATCCATGCTAAACCATACAAAGAATAATCTTTAAAACGTAGAAGTATTTTTGCCCCATTAGATACGCCTGAGATATATAAAATAAGTTAAATGGCGTAGGGACGCAATGAATGTGTATGCCTTGGAAAATGTAAACTCTGAGACAGAACATGAATAATGTAAAACACATTTGCTGGTGTTACGTATAAGCCCTAGCGCTTGACCACTTGACCGTGTCTTAAACTGACCAGGTCTTAAACTGACCAGGTCTTAAATGTATTATCGGGGCCAAATCACGTAGTTCGATTGCAAAAATGTGAGAAGCACTTAAGATATGTACCTGCACACCGATCTGTTGGGACTGACTGTTTATGACTGACTATTTATGACTGACTGTTTATGACTGACTGTTTATGACTAACATGTTGCTATATTTGTATATTTACCAGTGGGAAAGTAACTTATTACTTGTCATTAATTAGAACAAAGCAGCATGAACAGTGATCAGTGTAGCCTCGTTGCCCAGAGTGAAGCAAATAAAAAGAAACAATTTAAACAGAGTGAAAGAAAACAACTTGAATAGATAATCTTGCTTCATGATTGTTTAATTGTCTAAATGCGTGCAAAGCATGAATAACACAATCATTACAACCAGTTACTTGATTTCAGATAGCAATTTCTTTTATTGATATATGCTAAATCTTTTTAAATTCATAAATGTTGGTGGATTTGTTTCAATCATAAGACAAGTCTAATATACTTCTAGATATTTAGATTTTTTCTTCACTTTAAAATGAAAGGAAATAAGTAATAAGAGAGAAAATGGACTTTAACAAAAGAAGTATTATATATATATATATATATATATATATATATATATATATATATATATATATATATATATATATATATATATATATATATATATATATATATTTATTTATTTATTTATGGCAACATTAGCAGTTTTACAAAACAAATATGAGAGTATACAAATATCGGCATATTCATTACACACACACACACACACACACACACACACACACACATATATATATATATATATATATATATATATATATATATATATATATATATATATATATATACAATACAATACAATAATATAACTAAGTAATACAATAATATAAAATATGTTGTGTTTCTAAAAATGTTCAGCTGTGACCATTTTAATGATCTAGTTAGCTTTAAATATATTTCAATGATGTCTAGCTCTAAATATATTTCAATGATGTCTAGCTAAAAGGATATCTCAATGACGTCTAGCTCTAAATATATTTCAATGACGTCTAGCTCTAAATATATTTCAATGATGTCTAGCTAAAAGGATATTTCAATGACGTCTAGCTCTAAATATATTTCAATGATGTCTAGCTAAAAGGATATCTCAATGACGTCTAGCTCTAAATATATTTCAATGATGTCTAGCTAAAAGGATATTTCAATGACGTCTAGCTCTAAATATAACGTCTAGTTCTAAATATATTTCAATGACGTCTAGCTCTAAATATATTTCAATGATGTCTAGCTAAAAGGATATTTCAATGACGTCTAGCTCTAAATATATTTCAATGATGTCTAGCTAAAAGGATATCTCAATGACGTCTAGCTCTAAATATATTTCAATGATGTCTAGCTAAAAGGATATCTCAATGACGTCTAGCTCTAAATATATTTCAATGATGTCTAGCTAAAAGGATATTTCAATGACGTCTAGCTCTAAATATATTTCAATGATGTCTAGCTAAAAGGATATCTCAATGACGTCTAGCTCTAAATATATTTCAATGATGTCTAGCTCTAAATATATTTGCATTACGTCTAGCTCTAAATATATTTCAATGACGTCTAGCTCTAAATATATTTCAATGATGTCTAGCTAAAAGGATATCTCAATGACGTCTAGCTCTAAATATATTTCAATGATGTCTAGCTCTAAATATATTTGCATTACGTCTAGCTCTAAATATATTTCAATGACGTCTAGCTAAAAGGATATCTCAATGACGTCTAGCTCTAAATATATTTCAATGATGTCTAGCTCTAAATATATTTGCATTACGTCTAGTTCTAAATATATTTCAATGATGTCTAGCTCTAAATATATTTCAGTGAAGTCTAGCTCTAAATATATTTCAATGATGTCTAGCTAAAAGGATAACTCAATGACGTCTAGCTCTAAATATATTTCAGTGATGTCTAGCTCTAAATATATTTCAATGACGTCTAGCTCTAAATATATTTCAATGACGTCTAGCTAAAAGGATATTTCAATGACGTCTAGTTCTAAATAGATTTCAATGACGTCTAGCTCTAAATATATTTCAGTGACGTCTAGCTCTAAATATACTTCAATGACGTCTTGCTCTAAATATATTTCAATGACGTCTAGCTCTAAATATATTTCAATGACGTCTAGCTCTAAATATATTTCAATGATGTCTAGCTCTAAATATATTTCAATGACATCTAGCTCTAAATTCATTTCAATGACGTCTAGCTCTAAATATATTTCAATGACGTCTAGCTTTAAATATATTTCAATGATGTCTAGCTAAAAGGATAACTCAATGACGTCTAGCTCTAAATATATTTCAGTGATGTCTAGCTCTAAATATATTTCAATGACATCTAGCTCTAAATTCATTTCAATGACGTCTAGCTCTAAATTCATTTCAATGACGTCTAGCTCTAAATATATTTCAATGACGTCTAGCTCTAAATATATTTCAATGACGTCTAGCTTTAAATATATTTCAATGACGTCTAGCTCTAAATATATTTCAATAACGTATAGCTAAATGGATTTAAGATCACTTTTCGTTGGATTTAAAAATCTCGGTCAGATGAAACGAAAAACTTGTTGGAGAGTGGTTTTAGTTTCCTAAGAGCCTGTTTAGGTGGATTTTGCAATTTTAAAAAGATGGTTAATTTTGGAAATAGCTAGACTTTTATCATACTTATCCTTCCTAATAAAGTTTTTAAAAAAAAATACTTTTGCTAGTTGGATTTTATTGTCGCGAATTTTAGATGGATAATTAGGAGCTATACTTATTCCATTCTGGTTAAAAACTTTATGCCAAAGATAACAACCTCAATACAACCCTACTTAAGTGTATAATCTGGGTAGTATTTCTTGTTGCTACGTGTTCTACTTCCAATGTAAAATTCCTTTTTTTTTGTATTTATACAATGACTAGAAAATTGTTATAAGATATGTACAGCAGACGTCAGAGGTTTCTTTGAACCGTAAACAGTAAGTCATACATCGCCAGCATGCTGAGAAAAAACATGACCATTGCTAATTACACAAGATTTAATGTTATAACAAAAATAGGTTTTACCTAACTTATCGTTAGTTTATAAAAATAAAAAAATACTTAACTTTGTAAATAATGGCAATCTAACTGAGTATAATTCTTTTTCAAAATCAGTCAAAAGAATCAGTCATTGGATATGGTTTTCGTGTGTGTCAAACATTGACGAATACAAGTTCCTAATTTGTAGCATAACAATTACATCATTACACAAGTACTCAACAATAAGATGTTTTTGAGACATTACCTTTATCTGATTTTAAATTAGTAATACATAATTATTTAAAATGCGCGTGTTAAAATAGATGAACAACAATTTCAATTACATCTTTTTATATACCCCCCCCCCCCCCCCCAGATCGATAGAAAAAGCAATAAAATGCAGGTATAAGTAATTCGGACGAGAAACAGAGACAGTGAAGTACCTGAACTGGAGGAAAGAAAAGAAAGACTTAGAAATGATTGGGAAGAAAAACATGAAGGAGAGAGGATGAGTTCTAGATCCATACGGGGTGAAGAAGGATACAAAATGACCATTTTTTCTGCAATTGATAAAGTAAAAATTATAAAAGTAAAATGATGCCAATTCTTATTAAAGTATTTAGTTAAATAACAGGCAGTCATCGATACATTTTGGACAAAGTAAAACTATTTTGAATGTATTGATATGAAAGGTTTGAAGCTGATCCTGTCGATTTGGAAACGCTATTTAATTACCCAGACATCACTAGAATGAACGATCTACAGAAACATTCCTTAAAAGGGGTGATTGTAAATTGAATTTCGTTCCAACTGCTACATTTCCACTTTTGAATGATGTCTTTTTTTTCAACTAATATAACGAATATAATAGTTTTTCTATGTTTTCAATGAATTTAAGGACCGAATTATTATTATTATTATTATTATTATTATTATTATTATTATTATTATTATTATTATTATTATTATTATTTTATTATACACATATCCCACACATTTCCATATCGAAATTGAAATAATAGGTTCATGAGATTCACTCACTACACTCACATATACATGCGCTCATCGGTGATAAAATAAATCACTAGCTTATTACTGCAAGCAGTGCGTACAGGAAAGAATACGTTGTGGCGGTTATGTTTACGGATGTAAAGTCCCAGTTTAAAACAAAAGTACCCGTGGAAAAAAATCAGACACTGGCTGGATATGGAAGGTATTATTCTTGCATGGTAGATGAAATATATCTGGATATTGCTTTTTTTATATGAGTAAATTGTCCCGAGTTTAAATCTAAGAAAAAGAAAGTAATGTCTTGTAGCATAAAACGGAAGACAATCGGCAGATAAGCAAATGCGATTGGAACAATACACAGTCTATGAGATTTACCTTACCTATACATAACATACATTTTAAACAGTTCGTTATGCTAAAACAAGTGATATACGTTAGAGCGATATATTGTTGTCTTAATGTTGTTGTCTTAATGTTGTCTTATTTGATATGTTAATATACGTAGATTTTAGCGTTATTGCCAACCACTTGTATGAACGTCTAACGTGTCATATTGACCTTTATCTTCAACCTGTGTTGTGTACATGTTATATATATATATATAGTCCATATATGTATATTAGTCGCTAGTTGCATGCCTGTTGTTGTTGTTGTTGTTGTTGTATGGTTTAACGCCATTATTCAGCACACGATAGGCTATACATGGCAGCCAGTATTAATGGTGGAGGAAGAACCCGGGAAACCCCCTGAAAAGAACCACCTACCCAAGAGAATCTATCAGCATGCTTTCTCACATAGACACATTGGCCGAATCCCAGACTCGAACCCACGCCGACAGAGGTGAGACGGCAGTGATGAAGTTTTAGATGGTATTGGCTAACTTGAGAAGAAAATAGAGGGTCCCTCAATTTCATGAAAACAATGAATGGAACGTATCATTTAAAGTAACTTTTACAACACTCTTGGTTTGTTGTGTACATGTTGAATTTTATCCAATAATATAAACAGTCCAGCCCCCTTGTGTGACTTGATAGCATGTTTCTTATTTCACCATCCTTTCTATTACATACAACAATTATCGCTGGATAGGTGTGGTGTTTTGGTCACTACACACCGCATGTTAGATAGTATACGTGAGGTACTACGTGCCCAGTGATATTCAAAACACAAATGTGCTCGACCATCCAAGATGTACATTCATATCGCAACATTGGCTAGCAAAGATGTGTAAATATTTGCATATTAACAGCTGTATTATTTAAAATTCTAAAGTGACACTCTGCACCACGATCAGTGCAATAAAATGCGAAAGCTGTTTTCAGGTTAATAATGTCGGTTTGGTTTTATTGGATGTTTTACGGCACGATGACAACACAAGTAGGTTATTTTATAAGGCAGAGTAAGTATTTTGCCTAATGACACCAACCAGGGTTGATCAAATTTAGGATTCGAACCCACGTCTTTTTAGTTATTAATATGACACGCAATCCAATGTACTCTTCTAATGTTGAATCAGATACTCTTTTTGTTGCAAAACATGAGAATGTTATAAAATGGAGAAAAATTGTTAGCATGATACTATGTTATGCAATCAAGGTAATGTTATAAAATGGTGAAATTCTTAAATAACAGAGTATATATTTCTTCCGATACTTGTGTTGGTTTTTCATCAACACGTGTAGGTTATTAGTATTTAGTATTATATAGTATTTAGTATTATTTAGTATTTAGTATCATTTAGTATTTAGTTATTTACAACTTGTGTAGGTTATTTTTCACCATTCAATTAAAGTTGGTTGATAAAAAAAGGCATCAGCAGAAAGTCACTCTTAAATGTATCTGAAAACTAAATTTGCTAACAAATTATCTTTTCCAGGTAAAATGGACTGTAGAAAAATATTAGCAGAGTATGTTTTGCTGGGGATACTAATCTTTGTACAGGTGGTGTGTTATCCAAACGGAGCACCTGAAAGTACATGTTCTTCTATGATGCCCAGTCATGGAGCCAGTGCTAATACTAGTCCAGCTCCCTACACTATAATAACATCCAAGAGTACATACAAGCCAAGTGAGGAAATCACAAGTGAGGAAAAATTTATGTATTGTATTGGAATTTAATCTTTTATACGCTTTAATTTGTAGCCCACCATTGATCCATAAAATGCATAATTACTTTTTATATAACAAGCACAGCGACCATAAAGCAGATCGTATGCTATTATGATGGTGCCATCTGTCGGTTAACAATTTTTTTGCTTGTTTACAATAACTCTAGTAATTATAAAAAAAAAAAAAACAATTTGGTGTCTAAATCTCACAGATCAAGGTCACTGTGACTGAAAGAAGAACCTGGTTTCCGCGCAATAACTGAAGTTCTCAAACAATTACAGTATGCTGCGATTTTACACTTCTTCACGTAGCAGTAGGTTTGGAAGAGCGGGGTGGAGGAATAAGAAATTCATTACAATATCTCCCCGCGTGTCCTGATTGATGCCTTGGCTTTTCGAGAATGGCTCTGTACACCTCGCTTTGTCAACGAGAAGCATCAGACCACCACTGGACATAGTGTCAATGTAGTCATAATTTACCGGTATGTCCCCTTCAAGTATGGATTAAAGTGTGTGTGTGTGTGTGTTCTGAGCGGTCACAGAAAAAACGTAATGCAATACAGCTTCATCTAAAAGTGAATGTTATTGTTTAATATTAACCCTGAGTTGGAAAAGATGCAAAATTAAATTGAGAATAAAAGGAAAGGACAAATGGTGAAAGAAAAAATCAAAGTCGCAATAGGCATAGGTGCACGTCATCTTAATATTACGAAAAATGAAAGTTCCAACACCTGATTTCATTATCTGCTAAAAGTTGACTGAAAATATCATTTACCAAAGCCTCGGATTAATGATTGATGTTGGTGGAAGCAGTCTGCCAGGCTAGTTCCATGTATCTGAGGAGTGCTTGGACAAAAACCAAACTAATTTACTTTGAGTGGATGCTTGATGTAACAACACTTGGCCTAATTTTTGCATTATTTGTACTTTGTCAGTTGGAGGGTGCCGGTTGATATTCAATTAGCACAATACAAAGACCAATTAACTATTAAAAGAAATGCTGACTCACGACATATTCTTAGGGGACGTCCATTAATTATGTCAACAATTTTTAGGCAATCTTTTACCCTCATCCCCCGCCCCTTGTGACCCCCTAATAAAATTATGTCAACATTTTGTTACCCCGCCCCCTACAAACTAACAATATTTTATATGGCTGGCTTTTAAGCTAAAAATAGAATTATGGAAATTAAAAGGTAAATACATTTTTTTTTTACTTGTTTAACAGATTTCAAAATGACTAACGCTTTGAATTAATGAAACTTTATATTCTAGCTACTATCATCTTCCCGGTTTTCTATTTCCTATTTTTCGATTTATTAAATTATTGTAAAAAATAACATCAATTTATCTTTATCTCCCCCCTCCCCATGTCAACGAGTGTCAAACTTTAACCAACCCTCCATTTTTTTGACATAATTAATGGACAACCCCTTAACTGGTATGATAGTGACTGATACTGTTTCAATCGAATAGTCTCCCATTGGCAAAATTGCTAACTGCAGGAT
Source organism: Unio delphinus (assembly GCA_029339505.1). Lineage (NCBI taxonomy): Eukaryota > Metazoa > Mollusca > Bivalvia > Unionida > Unionidae > Unio > Unio delphinus. The sequence goes on from JAQISU010000052.1 coordinate 4,091,082, forward strand.
ACTTTTCAATTTGAAAGAAAATAAATGGTTTCTTCCCAATGAATTCAGTTCAGCTCTGCAAACATACAACAAACGTTGCGGATAGCCTGCGCTGACGGAAAATAAATACCTGTGTATGTACCAATAGCTCCAGGCTGAAGGTCACTGACTGATCGATTTGTTGTTGATTTTAACTCAATTTTTCAGCACAAAAAAGATAGGCTATACATGGCGGAGGAAGAATCCTTGAAATATTGACTGAAAGAAGCAAAACTACCAAAAGACCGTGAGATTTTGGAATGTTCCTTTGCCTATCATTTGTAATGTGTTAAATTCCAAACTACTGAGTGAAATTTCAAAAAACTGTTTTACTTTTATGCTTATAATTCAAGATGGTATTTATTTATCTTGCAACCATTTTAATTGCATGCAGATCAAACATTAGGCCATTTTGTCAGAAGCCAATATGCCAATTAATCATATTTCTTTGTTTTTATAACATGTTTTACAAGCAAGCCTCACCAACAACACTTTCTTTCATGGTAGCTAGGTGAAAAACATTATTTGACATCTTCTGGACTACTGGGCTAAAATTAATCATTACATCAGTATATGTCAATCCTTATGCCTTTACTGTGAAGCATTCTGAATGGGCCCTTAAAATGCAAACTTTGATTCTAGTTTTATGCTGTAATTCTCAGTCAAATTCAGATATTGTATTGTCCAGATCTAGGCTTTCTGCTAATATTCAGCATGGTTACTCAAGGAAACTAGAAAGCATGTGTCATTCACATACTGAATATAACTTCAGTCATATTTATGTCCATTAGGTAGGTGTTTTTTCAGATGTTCTTTGGCCAAATACTTTGAGGTTCGAACAGTTAGGATCTGTTAAAACCATGAACCACACATTTTTCCTTATGCTTCTGTAACCGACATTGGCTTCTTTTTAATTGGGCAGGATCCTAAGTGAGTGCAGCAATTGAATAGATGCCCCATAATTTGTAATTTTTAAAAACTGATTCATTTATATGCAAAAGCGATTGACATTAATCATGAATATTAATCAGCAACTTGATCAATTCATAGCTATATCTATCTCATTTCAGTAACACTACAAGCTAATTCTGGAATGAATTTTAAGGGATTTCTCATACAGCCAAGAAAATACAACAGTCTAAATGAACCAAATACAGTTGGTAACATAACTGGTGACTACACACGGAACCCTTGCACAGGACTGGTATGTCTATATTTTTGTTCAGCTGATTATCTGGTTGTCCTCATAAAGAGAGAAGTTGTGAACTTTAAATCCTACATTTCAAAATCATGAGACTTCTTTACATTAGTTCATCACTGTTTTCCCTTGAATCGCAACATATGCTGAATACAAATTATTAAAATTCACTTGTACTTAATGCAATCCAGGTCTCATCAGTCTATGCTACTTAAATTTACCTGCATCTCTGCAATCCAGGTCTCATCAGTTTATATTACATTTACCTGTACCTGTACTGTTATCTCATTAGCAAAATTTCCTTCCTCACACCTGATGTTTAAATGCCATTCCTATCAGCATGATAACTTAATGTTAGCCGAACTGCATGAGAACACAATTCTTTAGATGTTTATCTGTCAACCCATTCATCTCTCCATCAATGCTTAATTTGTAATGTGTGTTCACTCATGTATTTTGATATATAGGTAGATGCATTGTAAAGGGAACAACAGTGTCTTGCTAAAATTAGAATACTGTGACCAATATTTTACATTCGAATGATTCACATCACATTTTGTACTTAGTTAGGTTTATCTAACAGTATTTCCAGAAGACATTCATACTTGCATCTTGATATTTAGATGCATAATGATGTATTATATTTATAACATAAACTACATGGCAGTATAATATTGACCCAGAGTTGCAATGTTTAAAACATATCTACTTCATGTAGATACATGATAGGGTACTACAATGTTTATGACACGTATCTACTACATGTAATGCATTATTAGGTACGACAATGTTTCTAATTATGCACATATTACATGTCATGTATCATTAGGCATGGTAATGTTTATAACACATCTGTAACATGTCATGCACCATTAGGTATGGCAATGTTTATAACATATATAAATTACATGTAATACATCATTAGGTATGGCAATGTTTATAACATATATATAAATTACATGTAATACATCATTAGGTATGTTTATAACATGTATAAATTACATGTAATACATCATTAGGTATGGCAATGTTTATAAGATATATAAATTACATGTAATGCATCATTAGGTATGGCAATGTTTATAACATATATAAATTACATGTAATACATCATTAGGTATGGTAATGTTTATAACATATATAAATTACATGTAATGCATCATTAGATATGTTTATAACATGTATAAATTACATGTAATATATCATAAGGTATAATGTTTATAACATATATAAATTACATGTAATACATCATGAGGTATGGTAATGTTTATAACATATAAATTACATGTAATGTATTGAGGTACGGCTTTAGGGCAGGAAATTGTGTGGCTCTGCTTTCTTCATATTTACTTATTACTACACTGGAGATCATATTCCTGATCAAAATAATAAAGATTTGTCATCAAGATCACGAAATAGCTTGAATATAACCTAGATCCATGCACATTAATGAAGCGATCTTGCATCTGAGTGATTGAGCTTGCTTCCACATGATAAATCATACTTATCTGATTTTCATATTGAGTTCATAGCATCTAACGGAGCTTTTATCACTCTGGAAGTCATAATTCTGACCTATATTTTATCAAACTTGGAAAATAAGTCTACATCATCACTATTATAGAAGAGATGAATAAAGAGCCAAATGAAGATATTAAGGAGTTGGTCTCGCATCAGGTTTTACTCGGCTTCTTTCAACTCTGGAGACCATATTTTTGTCTTGTTTAGATCTGATTATGCAATAAAGATTATATCATAAGTGATTTTGGAACATTTTGAACATTAGTTGATCCATGCATATTAATGAGGTGATCTTGTATCTCTGCTTATGCTCTTAGGATGATATTTAAAAAACAAAACAAAAAAAAACCCAGATATTGATACAACCCGGAATTAGGTCTGTACCAAATGTTCGCTTTAGCCCCAATAGTTTATTAAATGATGGTCTTAGTATTTGTCTAATGATATGATGAAGCTGAATACGAATAGTATAATTAGGTCAATCTACATGAACAACAGACTCATTGTAATAAGAAAAGAGTATCTCAGTTCATATCAACAACCAATTTTTAAAAAAAAAACGTTCCGAATGAGCCTTGTATCTCAAGCAATATCGATCTAGTGTCAAAGGTGGCAGACCAATGCTGATAGTTATCCTTTACATTTAAATTGTTAAAACCATTATTCTGTACAGCACTACTTGGAATATAGTCCTGTATAATCAAGGTCAAGGACATGTTTAATGAGTGAAATAAAATGCATATTAATGAGTCTATCTTTTGTCTGATTAGCTAAGATTGCTAACACATTAGCTTGCTGTTTCTGATATAAAAAAATTTATCAGAATTAGTACATACTATGCTTATATGTGAAGAAATTTTTATGATACATTTCGTACAGATTAAAAGGGAAGGGGAGCATATTTGTTGAGGAAAAGGCATTTTAAAACAAGAATAAGGCATTATTTTGTGATAAAGACTTAATACCAAGGATATTTTACAAAAAAATTTCATTCTTTTGGAATTGGAGACAGACAAAAGCACATTAATAATAATAATAATAATAATAATAATAATAATAATAATAATAATAATAATAATAATAAAGACTTCATTTAGAGAAGGTAACTTAATTAGTTACAGAACTAATCTACCTTGAGGCCTTCTATCTGTTATGTACAATATATACAATACATACAACATGATGTGAAGAGTCTGGCTCAATGCTAAATAATTAGGGAATTTTAAATTTCAAAGTATCAAGCCTGGAACACATGCACAGGCATCTGTAAAAAACACAAACATATAAGAAACATATATGGACTTTAAATTTGGAGTACCATCAGCATTTCTTTGGTGAAAGATATTGCTTAGATAGACAGGAATGGATTTTCTGTATACTTTATACATCAATTTGGCTTTTCTAAGAAATATTCTTTCATGTATTGTTAAAATCTTTATATTATTCATTGCATCCTGAATATTGTCTATACATTGATCTAGAATTAAATGGCAAGCCCTCTTTTGGAGCCTTATAAGTGTTATGTTTGAATTAGAATTATTACCCCAAATTACGTTACAGTACTCCAGATATGGCTGAATATAACTTTTATAAAAGATGACCCTATACTGAAGAGGAATGTATGTTTTGATTTTCCTCAGTAGCCAAAGATAAGAATTAACCTTTTTTGAAATGTGTTTAATGTGATTAGACTAAGTAAGATTGTTATCTACGAATACACCAATAATTCTATCTTGAGAGGTCATATTAAGGCTCACATTGTCAAAAAAAAAATTTAAGTTTGTTTCTATCTAGTCTTGCTCATTTTTGTTGTGATGTAACTATTAATACTTTCAGAAAGTTGACCATTTAAAGATGCTTTTTGCACTCTGTCTGTTAAGTAAGAAGTAAACCAGTTTAGAGAGTTTTCACTACATTGATAAATCTTTAGTTTTTCAAGTAAAATTTCATGGTCTACAAGATCAAAAGCTTTACTAAAATCAACCATAATAGTGCCTACCTTTTCTCCTTGATCTAAGGCTTTCAACCATTTATCAATCAAAGATACAAGTGCAGTTTCACAGGAGTGATTCTGGCGAAAGCCAGACTGATTATCATGAATAAGATCATAAGTGTTTAAATAGTTGAGAAAAGAATCATGTACATGTTTTTCTAGTAATTTGGAGAGACAAGGAAGGATAGAGATGGGTCTGTAGTTATTTACATCATCTATTGTTCCTGCTTTATGCAATGGTATAACCTTGGCAGTTTTCCATCTTTGTGGAAATTTATTAGCTCTAATACTTTCATTACAAATGAAAACTATACTCTCTTCAAATGCAGGTGCAGCCACTTTTAGTAGCCTTTGTCCAATCATATCAAGTCCTGTAGCTTTACAAACATCCATTGTTTTAATATATTTCAACACAAATTCTGGACTCATTTCAGGAATGTCAAATTTATAATTGTTTTGTAGCTTTTTCGCACAAAAATGTTTGAGTTCCAGTTGATCAGATGAAGTTCTGGGTTCTTTAAGTTTTTCAGCAATTTGAACAAAAAAGTTGTTAAAAATATCCGAGATGTCTTTGGATTATCATTATAAATGCCCTCATGATTGAGGGATAAAATTTCAGCTTTACTTTTACATTTGCCTGCACCAAAACCTGTAAACACTTTCCAGATAGCTTTCAGGTTATTTTGGTTTTCATCCAGCACTTTTTTGTAGTGCGCTTGTTTGGCTTGATGTATCATTTTATGAACTTTATTCCTCCAAACTCAATATTCAGTTTGATTTCCTACTGATTTTAGTTGGTCTCTTTGCTGTATTGCTTCTAAAATTTCTGGGGAGATCCAGCCTGGCTGATGGTCTTTCTTTATCCTGTGTGTTTTTAAAGGGGCATGCTTGTCCACTACACTGATGAACAGATCTGTCCAAGTATCTAGAACATCATCAATATCCTCAAAGATTTGGACTGTATTCCATGGAATCTGTTCTAGATCTTCTTGGAATTTAAAAGTATCAAAGTTTTGAAAGGGCCTATAAGTAATGTATTTATGGATATTATTTTTTGTTGATTTGCCATTGACTTTACGTGCTACCAATCTTTGGAACCATTACTTCCAAAACATTTTCTTTTGTATTGGTATAAATATGATCTATAAGTGTTTTAGTGGTAGATGTTACTTTGGTGGGTTCATTTACTAGTTGCTCTATACCTAACGAATCAATAAATTTCATCCAATTCCCTTTTATTTGATCATATCACCTAGAATGTAAAATTCTTTCTCTTCATTTGAAATTGTATCTACTTGATGTTCAAAATATTCACACCAATCAGTATGTGATGATGGGGGTCTATACACAAAACCTACTAAATAGGGCTTTGCTTTTTTTGAAGTGATCTGTAGCCAAATGGATTCTATTTCCTGTATTTCTAGGTCTTCCCGTCTTTTACAAATAGTACCGGTTTTAACATACACAAGAAGCCCACCACCACCTGCTTTCCTATCATTACGATAAGGTTTTTCATAGCCATTAATATATAAGAAATTTTCACCCTGATTTTCTGTTAACATTGTTTCCGAGAGTACAAATAAATGGATATTATTATTTGGAGAGGTAAACAGTAATTTCACTTGATCAATCTTTCCTCGAAAAACCTGAATATTTAAATGACCTATGTGTAAACCTTTGCTAGAAACT